>CM071792.1:5000-605000 GCA_036559045.1 Platycarya longipes
TCTAGGGTTTACGGTTTACGGTTTACGGTTTACGGTTTACGGTTTACGGTTTACGGTTTACGATTTAGGGTTTAGGGTTTAGAGTTTGGGAGTTTAGGGCTTGGTGGTTTGAAGTTCTAGGGTTTTGAGGTTTGGAGCTTTGGTGGTTTGTGAATTTGGGATTTTGTGTTTTAGGATTTGTTGTTTGGAAGTTTGGGGTTTTGAGGTTAGGTCGTTTGAGGGTTTGGATTTGGTTGTTTGGAGTTTGGAGCTTAGAGATTTGGTGTTTAGAGTTGGGGGGATTAGCAGTTCAGGGGTTTGGGAGTTTGAAGGTTTGCAATTTTTGGATTTTACGATTTGGGATTTAGAGTTTTAGGGGTTTAAGAGTTTGGGGGTTTAAACGTTTTAGGTTTTTAGGTTTGGGATTTGGAGGTTTGGGGTCTTGGGATTTAGAGGTTTTGGATTTTGGGATTTTGGGAGTTTGTTGGGTTAGGGGTTTGGATTTTGGGGATTGGGGGTTTGTTGGTTTAGGGTTTAGGTTGTGGGGTTTTGGAGTTTAGGTGTTTAGCGTTTTCAGATTTTGGGATTTAGAGTTTTGAGATTTTGGGATTTGCGGTTTAAAAGTTTACAGGCTTGGAGTTTGGAGTTTACGAGTTTGGTGGTTTGGAGTTTGTGAATTCTATGTTTAGTGTTTGGGGGTTTAGGGGTTTAGAGGTTTGGGGTTTTAGTATTTTGAGGTTTGGGGATTTGAGATTTAAGTGTTTGGAGGTTTGGCATTTTTAGGTTTGGAAATCTGGGGTTTATAGTTTTAGCAATGTAGTGGTTTGGTGATTTAGAGGTTTGGAGTTTTGGATTTTGGAGTTTATTTGGTATTTAGAGTTTGGGATTTAGAGTTTGGAGGTTTGGGATTTTGGGGTTTTTGGAATTAGGGGTTTTGGGTCTTTTGGGTTTAGAGTTTCATTGTTTGGGATTTAGAGTTTAGATGTTTGGGGGTTTTGAGGTTTGCAGTTTTGGGGTTTGAATTTTCAAGGTTTGATGTCTTGGGCATTTGGGTTTTAGGATTTTGTATTTAGTTGTATGGGCTTTTGGAGTTTGGAGATTTGAGATTTGAAGTTTAAGGGTTTAAGGCTTTGGGAGTTTGGTGGTTTGGAGTTTTGGGATTTGGAGGTTTGGGATTTTTTTTTTTTTTTTTTTTTTTTTTGGGGTTTGTAGTTTGGAGGTTTGGGATTTTAGGGTTTTAAGATTAGAGGGTTTGGGGGTTTGGTGGCTTCGGAGTTTTAGGTTTTATTTGTTTAGGGTTTAGGGAGTTTGTGTTTAGAGTTTGGGATTTACATGTTTGGAGATTTGGGATTTTGGTGTTTTTAAGTTTGGAGATTTGAGATTTATTGGTTTTAAGGTTTGGCTTTCTGGGATTTGGAAATTTCGTATTTAGAGTTTGAAGGTTTAGAAGTTTAGGGATTTAGAGCTTTGAAGATTTTGGGGTTTTGGTATTTTAGGGTTTAGGGTTTATTGATTTGGAGGTTTCAATTTTCAGTTTGGAGTTTTAGGAGTTTGGATGTTTGGAGGCTTTGGTTTTCGAGGTTTTGAGGTTTGGAAATTTGGGATTTATTGGTTTCGAGGTTTGACATTCTTGGTTTGGGAATTCGGAGTTTAGAGTCTTAGGGGTTTAATGATTTGGAGGTTTGGGGTTTTAGAGTGTAAGGGTTTGGGGTTTGGATTTTAGAGTTTATATGGTGTTTGGAGTCTAGGATTTTGGGTTTGGTGTTTGGTGTTTTAAGTTTGAAATTTTAGGATTTGAGGGTTTAGAAGTTTAGGGGTTTGGTTGTTTAAGAGTTTGGGGTTTTGGAGTTTGGATTTTGGGATTTAAGAGTTTGGTGGTTTGGAGTTTTGGAATTTTATGATTGGAATTTGGGGATTTAGAATGTTTAACCCAAGGTTTCAAGTTTCGTATCTACGTATAGATTTTGATGATAACAAATAAGTTAGAGTCTCAAGTACAAGTTGTCTTCGCATTGGAGCCAAGCACATCAAGCATGAAGAAGAAAGAAAACAAGTCTACAAATGAAGCTCATAGAGTAATTTTGTATATCTCTTGATAAAATTCGAAATTAGATTAAGGCTCAAAATTAATCTTTTCTAATAAAACATCAAATTATAATTTTCATATGAGCATGACATCATTAAAAACTTTATATTTGAAAATTGTAATTTTCGCATGTGCATGACATTATTAAAAGTCTTAGTTTTGAAAATTATTATTTTCACATGTGCATAACATCATTAAAAGTTCTGATTTCAAAAATTGTATTTTTCACATATACATGACATCATTAAAAATTTTAAAATTATAAATTTGTAAGATGATTGATCGTCATCTTTGATATGTGCATGTTTTATTTAAAATTTTGATTGATGCACTTTTGACAAATACAAAAGGTAGATTATTTAATTTAAAAATCTTGAAAAGTGGTTAGTGCTCTTTTGATATGTAAAAAGAAGATGATTGGGTTTAAAAAATAAATTATGCTCATTTTGTCATATGCAAAAAGTAAAAGATTAGGTTTGAATATTTTGAAAAACGAATGAAGTTGCCTTTGACAATTACAAAAAACATATGTTTTTATTTGAACTTTTTGAAAAGTGAATAGTACTCCTATTTGACTTGTGAATCTTTTCATATTTGAAAATAAAGACTCATTTATCTATAAATAACTCACTTGAGTTTTGCAAAAACACAACAAGAGCTTACACATCAATTGCTAAAGTTTTGCATCATTCATTCAAATCCTTCGCTCTCTTTTTTCTAAGTATTGAGCCTTAATTCTTATTCATTTTGAGAAAAATATTGTGACGACCCGAGACTTTCAATTTTTTTATTATTTTAATTAAATAATTATTTTAATAATAATATTGATAATTTAGAGGAGTGGGGATGAAGCTTAGGTTTAGAATTGAAGCCTTGAAGGCATAACCTAAGTTAATGGGCCAAGAGAGGAATGACAAGCCTACAAGCCCATGAGTTTGGCTCATGATAAACCAAACCCACACAAGAGACACATGTGAACTCTAGGAAAATCCTAGTGAGTCAACCAAGACTAGTAGATAAAAAATAAAAATTGCTAGTAGTTGGGAGTTTACTAGTAGGTTGCCTTGTAGGATAGAGTGTGAGATCTCATGATGAGATTTTCTCATCATTGGGATATCTTGGGAAGTACAAAGAAATATTCTATTTTACTCTTCCTAGGATATATCATATCTAGATAGGTGACACATGTAATTGAAATAGGAAATAGAGGAAAAGAGAAGAAAGGGAAATTCGGTGGAGGCATATAGCCGAAACCCCTTTTGGGGTATTTTCCATGCAATCCAATCCTCACCTAAGCAATGATCAAAAATAGATATTGTAAGAGTGAGTTGACAAAGTGATTGACAAGTAAGAAGTGTTATCATTGTAGAGAAAGAAGAAAAAAGAGAGAAGAAACCAAGGGAAGGTTTGGGTATGGTATTGCACTGAGCCTCATTTGGGGTCTTCCAAGGATTTTGACAAATTTAGGTGAAGGGACTTGTGATATTGGTGTAAGAATGTGAAGTACAATGTGTAAGAGTGTAAGAAGAAGTGACAAGTGGATTGATAGATGATGGAAAAAAGAAAAAACCATGGGAGAAGAAGAGAAGGTTTTGGTTGAAACCACAAGTGGCATAGCCGAACCATGCATGCCCATTTCCCAAAAGTTTGATCTTGTAATCATTTGGATTGACACATGAGGTGATAGGAGGGAGATGTAGGAGTCATGTGAAGGGAATAGGAAGCCAAAAGTCCAGAAAGGGAGGGGGGGGCGCCAGCCTCCTTTGATTGTTTCATTTGGTCTCAAAGCACACACACACTCTCTCACTCTCTCTACCTCACGGCCAACTCTTCCTCTCACTCTATTTTCTTTTGCTTCACTTCCTTCTATCCTCTAAACATCAAAGTATCCTAAGTGTGGAGGAGCTAGAAACTAGTATTCTTGAAAAGGAGTTGCTCTTGAAGAGGTAAGTGAAATCTCTACGTAGTTCAAGCATAGAAACCTAGAGAAGAATACACACACACCACATCCATGTTTTTGTGTAGAAATCTTCTCTTTAAAAATACTATGTTCTTAGATTAATCTAATGAGATGCTTATATATTTTTACATTTCATCTAAGCTAACTAGGAGTATTGTAAGTATTTTTTTATTTTGCCCTTAGCAATTCTAATATACTTTTGAGAGAATTTGGGTGTATTGTTTGAATCCTTGTTTGTTTATGCTAAAATGAAATTCCTTAGTAAAAGTGCCATGCTTAGTTAGGTATGAATCCATGTCTAAGTTTATGATTCTTTAAGTTTGAGAATATAAAATGATGGGTGGATTTAGTCAACTTATTTTAAAGAAATCAACATGATGGGTGGATTGAAGGAATGCATGCATGATTAAGGTTAACTTGTAGGATATTGGATAATGAGGGTTATATTACTTGAATGAAATGTTTTGTTCATTTGGTGGCAAAATACATGTTTAGTCTAAGTATCTTTTTATATTAAAAATTATATTGTATTGTGAATTTAGAAAGAATATAGCATGATCACTTCAATGGATGATGATGACATATATGCATGATAAACTTTAACTTGGAATTAAGAAAGGCTATAGTGATGCATATAGGTGTTTCGGTTGTTAAAGACTTTTGAGTTGAGCTTTCTTTTCTACTACTATGTTATATTATGATTAAATCTTGAATATTTGGTTGAAATTAGAGGTATGAGAACTAGAGAAATTCAATGGCATAATATTCGATTTTTATATGAATGGTCAAGTGAGCTATCTTGATGAAAGAAAAGTGATTAAAATAATGAAGGTAAGGACCTCAGGATTCGTCCAAGGCATATTTTTGGTGTTAAAAATATTCAATTATTTTATTGAGGCTTGATTGGAGTATTTGGAGAATGATAGGAAAAGAAAATACTAGGAGGTAACTAGGGCGGGTCTCAACCCAACCCTAGTTGGAGAGGGCCGAGCACCCCTAAGTGTGTGCAAGGCCCATTGTGTGCTTTAGATGGAAAAGAAGTAGAACTCTATGGTGCTTGACTTGTGAAAGAATATGACACTTAGTACATGTGTACTCGTCTCACGTATCGCATTTTAAGTGTCACGAGTTGCATATCCCATGCATAGAGCACGAAAATCATGTTTTTGGGTCAAACATATTTTTAAAAGAAAAGAAAAAGAATTAAAGTTTTATAAGAACCCCAAAAGCTAGGACGGGGTAGTGCCCCAGTGGAACTTCATTGTAATAGCCCTAAAAAATCTTCATCTTGATTTAATTAGTTAATTAAAGATTAATACACAAGATTAGTGGTAATTGGTGGAAGAACAAAATAGGCTTTAAAGAGATGGGCTTAGGAATGAGACATTTGGGGAATGGATCAAGTGAATGGGCCAAGAGAGCAATGGTGAGTCCAAAAGCCCATAGAATGAGCCCATGGCCCATCAAGCCCATAGTAGAGACACTTGTCAATTGAAGAAAAATCCTAGAAAATTATCCAAATACTTGTAGGAAAATCCTAATTGGTGGAGGTTGACTAGTAGTTGGATACATGCCATGTAGGATTGAGTGTAGGATCTAATGGAATGATTTCTCCTACCATGGAATCTTGGAGGTACAAGACACCATCCCTTGACTTGCCAATTGAGATCATGGTGTGTAGGGAAGTGACAAATGGCATGAGGAGAAGCAAGGATGAAAGGGAACTAGGTGGTTTCGGTGGAAGGCCATCCGTGGGGTGCATTGGAGAATCTCATGGGGTATGGCCACCAACAAGTGATAGGACAAAGGGGAAGAGTGTGTAAGTGAATAAAGTACATGTGTAAGAGAGTATGGTGATGTGAAGAGAGGTATGGTGTGGATGTAGGTAATTGAAATGACAAAAGCTAGGAAGATGAACAAAATGGATTTTCGGTGGGGGCTTAGCTTGGCCGGTCATGCCTTGCTCAAATTCTAAAAAGCATGGCTTTGGAATCACTTGGATGGACATATGAGAGGATAGGGGAATGATGATTGAGTGAAAAGCAAGAAAATGGATGCTAGAAGCACCAAGGAGTCGCCGGCCATAGGAAGGAGAAGGAGAAAGGGAAATCACCAAGGTATGGCCAAGATTTGATCTTGGAGGGGCCTAGAGTTGTCAATCACTCCATCTATCACTAGCCATACCTAAATATGATGAGAAGTGTACCAAAGACCCTAGGGAAGAGAGCTGGCTATGTGACCCCTTAGGCAATTCCCTTAAGCTCATTTCACTTCTTGTAAAGAACAACCCACCCACACACTCCTTGTGCCAAGTGGCAACCCCATATGGAAAGTTCTCGCGAGTTACGCAAAATGCTCTTTCTGGATTTTTGTCCTAGGCTTGGTTTGGAGGTTAAAAAGGTAAGTATGGAGGGAGAGGATTTTGGCCATGGGATAGAGAGAGAATCTGAAAAGATGCATGCCTTTTAGGCTTCCCAAGTAAATCTCATCACATTTGAGAAGATTTGGAAGAAACCGCCACGTGTCTTATATGCATATTGCATGTCTTGAAAGAAAATAGAGTATATAAGGGGTTTGGCCAAAAATGGGGAGACTTTTCTCATTCCTTTTTTTTGACTCTTCATCCTCCCTAGAATTCGACTAAGGTAACATTTCTATGTTCTTCCATTTTCTCTCAATTTCTCTCTAGTCAAACACTCTTTTCCCTTGGTTTCTTGATTTTTCAATGTGAATATTTCAGAAACATTTTCCACTTAAAGTAAGCATTTCGAAAATTTAGTTTTTGAAAAGCCATGCAAAGATTTAAAGGGGTTGTTTTCATCTAAAGTTTCAGCCCAAATGTTTTCTTACACATACACACACATTCACGTAAAAATTAGGGTTTTGATTCTCTGTAGAACGAAAGCCTAGACTTTTGAAGTTTTTAAACAAAAAATAAAATAGAGATTTACTCTATCATTTCCTCTCCACCTCTCGGCCAAACTCACTCAAGCCACTTCTACTTTTGCTTCTTCTCTTTTCACCACATAATTTGAAAAACCCTATAGTAGTAAAGCCAAAAAGCAAGAGTGTGGAGGTGATCAATCCATTGGAGAAGGTTAGTGACTAAATCCATACAAGTTTAGGAAGAACACACACACACATGTGACACTTTGTTTTGGTTAGAAGGAAATAGGGTTTCCTTTGAGTTTTATGTTCATGGCTAGAATTATGGGAGATTTTATATGTGTAATTTCATATTTAAGCTAAATTTTAATAGGAGTGTGGTAAGTATACTCCCACTTTTTCCTTAACAATTCTTATATATAGTGAGGTGATCATGCTTGTTGGATTAATGGTTGCCATTGCCATGTTTGGATTGAATTGATTCTACTTGTTTGTGATATGAATATCTTTGTGTAAACCTATATGATGAAATAAGCTTAGAATGTGAGTAGAGATGATGGATCCAGTGTTAGTTGCAAAAAGAAAGGAAAAGCATGATTATTTTATGAAATGATGAAATGATGCATGAAGGATTTTAGTGTTAAATATTAAATTTTGGTGTTGCTAAGGTAAAGTTTTTTTAGGAAACTAGTGATGAAATTGATTTATTCAAGGAGCATATTGTGTCGAGAAAATGAAAATGGACAGGAGAATAAACTATATGATTGATATGAATGGAAATGGTATACACTTGCATATGGAAGAAACGATCACTTGTGTATGATGTATAGAAATGTTTAATTGGAATTTTATGATATTTAAGGTTGAGACTGGGAAGATTTCAAAGTTATATTGTTTTGTGGTGATTTTGTTTAGTTAAGCCCATAGAAGAAATTATTAGAAAAGGAAGATTGAATAAACTAATGGGAGGAGTTCCCTAAGTTAGAAAGGTGAATGGAAGAAATAGAAGTAACTAAGTTTGGAAGTGAAAATGGTTACTTGGGGAGACACTAAGGTTTCGGTTACCCCTTGCTAAGGAGGGCACATGACTTAATTTGACATTTTAAAATTAATTGGAGGATAATTGGAGTCAAATGATGAAGGAAAGCCCTAGAAACTCTCTAGGAGGATTCGGCCATGATGGGTTAGAGATGGGCCCTATTCCCCACTTTAATCCTAGGCCCATTTTGGGTATAGAACATGATGACTAAGTAGGAAAATTATGAAGTTATCCCAAAAGAGGGAGAAAAGAAAATATATGTGAATGCACTCGAGCTTGTCTCGGGTTCTATATGAAATTAAGTGAGCATTGCATGTCCCATGCATAAGTCATGAAAAGAAGGTTTTTTTTTTTTAAGTCAAGCATGTTTTTAAGAAAAAGGAAAAGAAAAGAAAAGATTGAATTTTTGAAAGAAAAGAAAAGAAGTAAAGTTTTATAAGAACCCCAAAGGCTGGGACGGGGTAGTGCCCCAGTGGAACTCCCTGTCCACTCAGGAGTGTTTAAAGTCGAGTGGTAGCCCCTGGGTCGACGAAGAACAGTCGGCGGACCGTGTATGGCACCAAAAGGTGTCCGGAGCGCGGTAGCACCTAACGCTAGTGGGTGCCAAGGACGGATGTGGTGTAAGGACCTGCTGCTTTAAAGTTATAAGACGCACTCACAATAAGGTGATGCGGTAACCAGCAGGGAACACGCGGTGCTAGGGGAACCGTGTTGTGTCTCATACATGTTAAGTGAAAAGTCATGACAAGAAGGGCTTTCGAGCCATAAGAAAGATCTGTTCAAGATAAGTGGCGCCTAAGAAAGAATGAAAGATACGAAATGTTTTAAAGAAATGTTTTGAAAAGTAATGATGATATGAAAAGAAGTTTGAAAGAAGAAGTCTGCATGAAAGTTTTATGAAAAGAAGTTTGAAAGAAGCATGTCTGTCTAAAAGTTTTCATGAGCATGTGCATGAGTCAGTCATTCATTGCATGTGCATTAGTTAAGAATGTTTTGTTCACTTATCTGTATATTTGAAATGTTCTGGTTTAAGTGCTAGTGTACTTGCTGAGATTTCTCCCGAAATCTCACCCCCCTTTTATTATCTCTACTATCGCTCCCTTGGGAACGATAGAAGTCATTGCAGGACATGATGGATCCCCGGATTATGACTCTCGAGAAGATGGGTCGGACCCTCATGGGCCCGACTAAGGCTGAGACTGTCGGGCCAGTGACCCTAGACCTGTTGGGTCAGTGGGCGGCAGAGTCGCTTCCTATGGCGACGTATTTTTTTGACGACCTACGCCCTACGGGGTGCTGTTTGGTGCTAGGAGTTGACGGGCTCCTCCACATGGGACGCCTGTTTACGTCATCCTCTGGGATGATGTGTGACGTAGGTCCCGGACTGAGTCTGGACAGCCTTCGTTATGGCCCGGACTTTAAGAAGATAAAAGAAGAACCCGCCTATTAATAGGGTTGGCAGAGGGAGGAGTGGATCGGCAGCACCTTTATTTTGTATTCACTGATGTATTTTGTGGAAAAATCTTCCCGCTGTTTTGGGAAGTACTTTTGTATAAAACTATTTGCATTGGTGACTTTATTCTGATATATAAATATATGCATGTGACGTTTAAATTGGGTTTTATTTTCGTTAACCATGTGATGTGCGATAAGCGTAACGTTTTGTCGTTTATGGCTTGACCTTTTTCCGCTGCGATAAAAAAAAATATATATATATATATATATGTGTGTCTGTGTATGAAACAAAATAAGGCTCTCACACGTAAAGATGAGGGATGACTTCCTTGTGACTTTCGTCCCCGGCGTCGCAAATTGCGTACGAACCCAAGCGCAAGCTGGGGCGCCGACATTCATGTTTACTCAGGAGTGAGTAATGTCGAGTGAAAGCCCCTGGGTCGACAAAGAACCATCGGCAAATCATGTATGGCTCTAAAATGTGTCTAGAGTATGGTCGCACCTAAAGCTAGTGGATGCCTACAAGACGGTGCTGGCTTTTGCTTTACCGATACAGAAAAGTTTGTAGTCGCTCAGTAAGTGATTAATCGCCGAGTGAAGAAGAGCGCGAAAGGGCACGAAACGTAGCCACTTAAGTTTGATACGGTCGCCGGGTGCTATGGTAACTAGCAGGAACACACGGTGCATAGGGAACCGTGGGATGTCCAAATAAGATGCCATGACGAAAAGATGGGCTCTTGGGCCATATGATACAATATGATATGATAAGTGGCACTTAAGATTAAAAAAAAAATGAAAAACATTTAAAAGGATGAATTTTGAAAAGAAGTTCAAACATTTTGTTTTATGAGGTTACAAGCAAACACTTGAAAAGTTATAGAAAATAAGTTAAAGAAAATGGCATGAGCATGAGCATGTGCATAAGTAAAGTCATGAGTCCCATAATGCATGATGTACGTATGATTATTTGTTATTCGCTTAATTGTATGCTTGAAATGCTTTTGTTGAGATATTAATGTACTTACTGAAATTTCCTCCGAAATCTCACCCCCTTTTTATATCTCTACAATCGCCTCTCTGTTTGGGACGATAGAAGTAGTTGCAGATGATGATGACCCAACAGAGTATGATTCCTGGGACGACACCTCGGACCCCCAAGGGCCCGACTAAGTCCGCTACCGTCGAGCTGGTGACTCTCGGCTTATTAGGCTGCTGGGCGGCGGAGTCACTGCCTTTTGAGTTAGGGTTAGGGTTTCTCATACCAGAGAGAAATCGGCCTGCTCCATCTTGTATTCTTCATTGTTAAGGTCTGTAAATCTCCACTGTGATTAATAAGAAGCTTATGGTATTGTTTCTACTATGGACGTAGACCATTAGGGCCAAACCACATAAACTCTCTTGCTCTTGATTTTCTTCTCAATTTCTTTGCTTTTTTTTTTTTACATTAAAATCAACAAGTGGTATGAAGAACCTTGGTTCCAATGGGATCTACTAAATTTGATAACGAGAAATTCATGGGCCAAAATGATTTTGGTATGTAGAGAATGAAGATGAGAGCTATTCTTGTGCAACAAGGGCTCCAGCATGCCATATCCTTGACCAAGTAGGAGAAGAAACCCTATTCTTCCTCCTCGAAAAAGGAGGTGTTATCTCTTCAATAGAAAGCACACAGTACAATAATAGTGCATCTTGGTGACAAGGTATTAAAGGAGGTGGCCAAGGAAGATACGGCCGCAGGAGTGTGGCTGAAACTTGAGTCACTATAGATGACGAAGTCATTGGCTAATAGACTTTATAAGAAGACAAGCTCTTATACATTCAAAATGAACCCAGGTACATCTATTCATGAACATCTTTATGGTTTTAATAAAATTATCTTGGATCTTGCAAATATAGACATAAGTACAGATGATGAAGATCAAGCTATACTGTTATCAAACTCGTTAGATTCTTCCTATTTAAATGTTAAAGAAACCATTTTGTATGAAAGAAAGAGTCTAACCCTAGAGGAGGTTCAGTCTATACTCCTTGTAAGAGAACTACAGAATAAGGCAGAAGTTAAGACTGAGACTGGGAAGGGTTGAATGTCAGGGGAAGGTCTAAAAAACAGAGTCACAAGAAACAGAATAATAAGTCAAGGTCAAAGTCAAAAGGAAAGAAATTGAAATGTTTCAACCGCCATAAAGAGGGTCATTTTAAAAGAGATTTTCCTAAAAAGAAACAATCTCAGGGTAACAAGAACAGTGATAAAGGTAAGGCAGTAATAGTCTCGGATGGCTATGATAGTACAGAGGCCCTAAACATTTCTGATATGGATCTAGGGTCTGAATGGATCCTAGATTAAGAGTGATCATTTCATATGTGTCTTCTAAGATCTCATTTTGAGACCTTTAAAGACTTAGATGGTGGGTATGTAGTCTTGGATAATAACAAGTCATGTAGGATCCAAGGGATTGGTACTATAAGGTTAAAACTACATGATGGGGTTGAGAGATTACTCAAAGATGTTAGGTACATACCTAAACTAAAGAGGAATTTAATTTCTCTTGAAATGTTAGACCAGTCAGACTATACATTCAGATTTGAAGGAGGGGCACTAAAAGTCACTAAGGGGGCACTAGTAGTCATGAAGGGGACTATCAAGAATGGTCTATACACCCTTCTTGGTAAAACTATGGTGGTAGAGGCATCTGTTGTACAACACAAACCTGAAAACAAAATCCTTATATGGCATAGGAGGCTAGGCCATATAGGCCAACAGGGTTTAATAGAATTAGAAAAACAAGGTCTGTTAGGAGAAGGAAATCTTAGTGTTCTACCTTTCTGTGAGGGGTGTGTGTTTGGGAAATCTACTAGGGTCAAATTTGACAAAGCAAAACATCAAACCAAATAACCACTTGATTATATACACTCGGATCTATGGGGGCCTACAAAAGTAAACTCCCATGGTGGAGCAAGGTATTTTTAGTCTATTATTGATGATTAGTCTTTTATTTTTTGAAAAATAAAAGTGACACCTTTAAGAAATTTAGAGAATGGAAACTGTTGGTTGAAAGTCAAATAGGCAGTAAAATCAAAAGACTTAAAACTGACAATGGCTTAGAATATCTCTCCGCTGAATTCAATGAATTCTGCAAAGGAAAAGACATAGCTAGGCATAAGACAGTGAGGGAGACATCTCAACAAAATGGAATTGCTAAAAAAATGAATAAAACAATCTTAAAACGGGTTAGGTGTATGTTAGCAACATCAAGACTTTCAAAAACTTTCTGGGTTGAAGCTGCTGCAACAGCAGCTTATTTAATTAACAGGAGTCCATCCTCTGTCTTAGGTTTTAAAATCCCACAGGAAATGTGGACAAGAAAACCCCCTAGATATGAGCATTTACAAGTTTTTGGTTGTGTTGCCTATGCACACACCAAAACTGATAAACTCAATCCTAGAGCTTTAAAATGTACTTTTGTGAGATATCCTGAGGGAGTGAAAGGGTACAAATTGTGGGTTGATTAACCAGGAAGACAAAAACTTATAATTAGTAGGGATGTTACTTTCAATGAAAATAAAATGTTTGGACACTCAGAAACTCAATCACAGAGTAGTCCGGACACCCCTGACCATACACAACTTGAGGTGGAGCAGCCTCACAGTCCCCTGATAGTTAGTAACCACCTGGACAATAATGAGGACATTCTGTCAGAATCTCAGAGAAATGTAGACACATACCAGCTTGCTAGAGATAGAGATAGGAGGACCATCAGACCACCTCTCAGGTATGGGTATGCTGATATGACTGCCTTTGCATTTTCTATAGCTGAAAAAGTTATAGAATTGGAACCTAGGTCTTTCAAGGAAGCAATGTCCAGTAGAGAGGCTAATAAATGGCTGTTAGCCATGTAGGAAGAAATAGAGTCTTTAACAAAAAATAAAACTTGGGAGTTAGTTGATAAACTTGAAAAATAGAAATTGATTGGATCCAAATGGATTTATAATAGGAAATAGGGGATCATTGGGGTAGAACTACCTAGATACAAGGCTAGGTTAGTAGCTAAAGGATTTACACAGAGAGAAGGGGTGGACTTCACTGAAATCTTCTCACATGTAGTTAAACACACCTTTATAAGACTCTTATTGTCCTTTGTAGCAAATCAAGATATGTTCTTGGAACAATTAGATGTCAAAACTGATTTCTTGCATAGAGAGTTAGAAGAAACTCTATATATGCAACGACCTGAAGGCTTCTTTGACAAAGAGGCTAGTAATAAAGTGTGTTTATTAAAGAAATCACTGTATGGCCTTAAACAGTCACCGAGACGGTGGTAAAAAAGGTTTGATAATCACATGATTAACATAGGATTTGACAGAAGCAATTATGACAGTTGTGTGTATCACAAACAATCTGAAAATGATCCAATCTTCTTACTGTTATATGTGGATGATATGCTAGTGTCATGTAAGAATAAATCTCAACTTGATCTTGTTAAAGAAATGTTTAAATCTGAATTTAAAATGAAGGACCTAGGGGCTGCTAAAAGGATCCTAGGGATGGAGATAACAAGAGATAGGATTAAAAGGCTGCTATTTTTATCTCAAAAGTCTTATATTTCCAAATTACTGGACAGATTTAAGATGAATAAACTGAAACCTGTAACAACACCTATCGGGCAACACTTCAAGTTGTCCACAAACCAGAAACAAGAAATAAGTAAGGAGAAAAATTTTATGGATAAAATCTCTTATGCTAGTATGGTAGGAAGTCTCATGTTTGCAATGGTCTGTACCAGACCAGATTTAACCTGTGTTGTAAGTATGGTTAGTAGATTCATGAGTAATCCTGGTAAACCACATTGGCATGCTCTTAAATATATTTTTCAATACTTGACTGGAACAAAGGATTTAGGACTACTTTTTGGTGTGAATGTACTAATTGGACCTAATCTACAAGGTTTTGTCAATTCAGACTATGCTGGTAATCTTGACACTAGAAAATCTCTAACTAGTTTTGTGTTTACTTTGTTTGGAGGATTGGTAAGCTGGAAAGAAAGTTTACAACCTGTGGTGGCATTATCAACGATTGAAGCCGAGTATATAGCAATGACTGAAGCTGTAACAGAAGCAATATGATTGAAGGGAATTACTCGGGAGTTGGAGATGTACACAGGGGATGTAGTTGTGTTTTGTGATAATCAAAGCACAATGTTTTTAGCCAAGAATCAAGTTTTCCATGAGAGATCCAAACATATAGACATTAGGTTACATTTTATTAGAGATGTGATAGCTAAAAGGGAGGTCCTAGTTGAGAAAGTATCTACAGAAGATAATCCATCGAATGTGATGACTAAGTCCCTACCTGCCCTCAAGTTTAGACATTGTCTAAACTTGATAAATATGAACAATTGCTAAGTACCGACTAGGGGGAACATTGCAGGAACAATACCTAAACTTGAAGACTTGCCTGGGTCAAATTCTTGCCAAGGTAGAGATTGTTAGAGGTGTCTAACATTTGAAGTGCCCATGTGTCTCCGATTTAATGGTTCAGATGAAAGACTCGGTAAACGCATGAAGACCTAATTTCAGGGGCAATTTAGTCTTTTCTGTATCCCTTGTATATATACTTAAGTGCACAATACCATTAGGCATCGATTATTCATTTCTGTTAGAACAGGGTATTTATCTTTAGAAAGAAACAGGGAAGGGTGATCTGGAGCTAGGGTTAGGGTTTCTCATACCAGAGAGAAATCGGCTTGCTCCATCTTGCATACTTCATTTTTAAGGTCTGTAAATTTCCATTGTGATTAATAAGAAGCTTATGGTACTATTCCTGCTGTAGACGTAGGTCATTAGGGCCGAATCACGTAAACTCTCTTATTCTTAATTTTCTTCTCAATTTCTTTGCTTTGTTTTTTTTTTTCGATTTTACTTGTTATTGTTAATCTGTGCTATTCCACAAGCTTAGTTAATATTTTCTGTGACATTAAAATCAACAAATAATCTACCCAATATCAGCTTTTGTATCAGTAAGTGTAAGAGAGTGCGTATAACCCTTATGTGTGTAAAAGGTTCTATACAAGAAATAGTTGAATTACTAAGTGTGAGGTAATTGCAAGTGTAGAGGGTGTTCTACACAGATTTTTTGTAGCGGTGTTACTCAAATGTGTAATAGATTTTTATTTCCACCTGAAGGAGATTGAATAGTGAATTTAGAAATCCTCAAGTGGTAGCTTTAGGCGAGGACGTAGGCAATAGGATTGAACCTCGTTAAAATACTAAGTTTGCTTATTATTTCCCTTACTCTTTATATTTCTTGTTACTTCGTATTTTGTTTATATTTTATACTGTGTATTTGGTTTATAAGTGTTAATTCTTAATATAACTTAATTCACCACCCTCTTATGTTAGTCATATGGACAACAAATAGTATTAAAGCAAAGTCTCCATTATAAAATTAATTATCTGCTGAGTTAAGATCATATGACTAATATTGTAGCTACATTTGCTGAAGGTCAATTCAGTAGTCAGCCTCCGCTATTTTGTAGAGACAATTATACATTCTGAAAAACTAAAATGATAATATTTCTTCAGTTTCAAGGTCGAGAGATTCGAAAATGCATTGTAATTGGGCCTTATATCCCAATAAAAATTGTTGATGGAGTAAAAGTCAAAAAGGAAAAAGAAGAGTTTGATCGTGAAGACGATAGATTTTATATAATGAATGTAATGGCTATAAATTTTCTATATAATACTCTCAAGGGCAACGAGTTTAACAAAATAATGACTTGTAGGACAGTAAAGGAAATCTAAGACAACTTGGAAGTAACTTCTGAAGGAATTTCGTAAGTCAAAAAATAAAAAATTTATATTCTTACGCATGAATATGAAATGTTCAAAATGAATTATGATGAATCTATTTCCTCTATGTATATTCGTTTTACTAACATTATAAATAGTTTGACAACTCTTAGTAAAGTTTATTCCAGTTTAGAGATAGTACGAAAAATTCTCAACTCTCTGCCAAAACGTTGGGAATCAAAAGTGACGACAATTCTTGAAGCAAAAAATCTTAAAAAACTTGAAGTAAATGCACTCACCAGGTCACTTTTTAGCTATGAGTACACATTGAAAAGAGGAGAAGAAGAAGAAGGAAATCAAAAGAAGATCTTGGCACTCAAAATTGTTCCCCATGAAAGTGAAGACAATGAAAATGAGGAAAGCAATAACAAAGATGAAGAAATTTCAATGATCACAAGAAGATTTAAGATATTCTTAAAGAAAAATAAAGCTCCTCGAATGAAATCTTTCAAAAAGTTTTCCAACAAAGATACAGGTAAAAACGACTCCTTAACTTGTTGTAAATACAAAAAGCCAGGACATATCAAGGTAGATTATCCCTTGCTAAAGAAAGATCAATACAAAGGCAAGAAAACAATGAAAGCTACATAGGATGATGATTCAAGTAGTTCAGACAGCGAGCAAGCAATGAAGAATATGCAAATCTTTGTCTTATGACTAAAGATGATCTTGAGGTAACAAATTTTGAAAATATTGAAAATCATTCTTATGAAAAATTGCAAAATGTTTTGGAAGAGGCATATGAGGAATTTGAAAAATTGGGTATCAAATATACCGCTCTGAAAAAGAAAAATTCTTTTTTAACAAATGAAATTAATGTTTTAAGAAAAAAAATGTATAGTTTCGAAAGATGAAAATAATGAACTGAAAAAGGAAGTGACTGATTTAGAAAAGATTGTTGAAAATTTTACAAATGGAAAAATAAATTTTAAAAAACTTCTTAGCAGTCAAATATGTGTTTTTGATAAGATAGGCATGGGATACATGCCAAAAGAAAATTAAAAATCCTATAAAAACTTCTTTGATAAACATACTAAATTAAAGTCAGATTTTCAAATTCTTTTCATAAAAATAAATTAACCATTGTGTATGTAGAAGGTATTTTACACAGGGAATAGTTGAATCACTAAGTGTGAGGTGATTGCAAGTGTAGAGGGTGTTATACACGGATTTTTTTTAGCGATGTTACTCAAAAGTGTAATAGGTTTCTATCTCCATCTGAAGGAAATTAAATAGTGAATTTGGGAATCCTTAAGGGATAACTTGAGGCGAGGACATAAGAAGTGGAGCTGAACCTCGTTAAAATACTGAATTTGCTTCTTCTTGCCCTTACTCTTTGTATTTCCTGTTGTTTCGTATTTTGTTTATATTTTATATTGTGTATTTGATTTATAAGTGTTAGTTTTTTAATATAACCCAATTCACCTCCCTCTTGTGCTAATCATCTGGGCAACAGTTATTTATATTAGTATGTAAATTATGCATCTAATATCGCATAAGTCATATAAATTATGTTAAGTTCAAGTATAAGATTAAATCAGATCAATAATTAGTTATTTAATTAATAAATTAATTCAGATGGTCATTCAGATGTATGGTACTAATGCATATTAAATCAGGATGGATATGCAAGCCACGAATCTAAGCGTGGTCCACTATAGTACGCTAAAGTAGTATTTAAAGGCCCCCCTTGCTGCAGTGGGACGTGGGGCCGGTGCACAATCTTGCACACAGGATTAAGTGTGTTGCCCAATCAGTTCAGTTAAATCAGTTCAATTAAATCAGTTCAATTAAATCAGTCAGATCAGTCAGTTAATTCAAATCAGTCAGTTAAGTTAGTTAGTTAGTTAATTTAGATAGTTCAGTCCTGCATAGCATTAACATCAACATGTATAGTCATGTTTTTAGATCTCAGCATAAAACTTATGAAAAATCCTATGATTATTATTCTTACGTTGTGATGGATTTCTTACTGAGTCATCGACTCATTTCAGTTTATTTCTTGTTTTTAAACCACCCAATTGAGGAGGATAATCAATGCGAGCAAACCGGCCAGGACTAGATGGAGCAATTAAATTCAGAAATTTTATTATTAAATCAATTTTTATTAAATCAAAAATCTTTTAGTTAATATTTGGAAAGATATTTTATTAGAATTTCAGTTTTATAAAATATATTATATTCAGTTTTGTTATAAAAATGATATTCTCATGCTGAATTAAAAATTTTAGAAGAACAACGTGACACTCGTTAACCTATGGGAATTGTGTGTTACAGAAGCCATTTGTACCAGCTAGCTATCTTTCATGCTTCATGGGCTCAGGAGGTAGACCATTAGGAGACCATTCCTTCTTCGTTTATCCATTAAGCTAAGTCATCGAATAGGATAAGTCATGCTTTTAGGTGGCTAACTTGCTTGATGTGAGGAGTCTTCTCCATCTCTTCTCCAACAAGTTGACTTGGAGTTGCATTCCACTATTATGAAAGCAACAGCCAAAACTCTTCCCCCATAACAGTGCCAAAAACTTAACTCACTCAAAAATAAGTAGCACAAAGGCTATCCCAAGTGTAGGAGAGTGTCGCGTAATAATTAGGAATAAATTCTTAGATCGTCTCCTTAAGGATAGTTATTTTAAAATTAAACTCGTATAAACTACTAGAGATATTTACAAAGAGAAAACAAAAATTATGATATATGCAATGGATAGAAAAGTGTAACAAAAATAAGTAGCACAAAGGCTATCCCCTCTCTACTCCCTTGTCTCTCCTCCCTTCAAAATGAGAACTGTCTACGTGTTTTAAAGGTAAAATCTGAGGGACCAAAAAAAAAAATACTTCGATATCCATGTGCCTCTGCCACTTTTTCCACTGCACTCTGTTGTAAATAAAATCTTGCCACTCGACGTAAGTTGCCCGCATGTCAAAGAGAAATGCGCTACGTTGCTTTAATCCAATGAACAAGAACCTATTGCTTTATTATCATGAAGAACCAGAAGGAAAAAGTCTCCTCCCAAGACTTGTGTCTACATGCGTAAGGTACACTCTGATGTCTATAGGCGTGTCTGTCCATCCATCGCCTGCTGCATATAGACTGCCTTTCTTGAAGATATCTTTTCATCCAATGAAAACAAATAGCTGTTGTATTGTTTAGAGAAAAGAGAAAATAATTATGCCACTCACAAAAGTTGCTACCACTTTGAAACGCTACGTCTGAATTCTTTCACAAAAAGAGCAAACATTTGTTGTGTTGCCTCCTTCAAAAAGCAAAAGAGGCCAAACTAAGAACCTGCATCCTCTCTCTCCAATAAACTAAAGTCAACAACTCTTTCTTAAAAGCAAACTAAGAACCAGACTAAATCAAATTTCATTGGTCGTGCAGATCAACTAATTTATTTTATTTTTCTTTTGTTTCTTTTTATGTTTTTCTTTTTCATTTTCTTTTCTTTTCATTAAACATCAAATGTATAAACAAGGCACAGGAAGATATAAAAAAAAGTAAAATGCAATATCAAAAATGTGATGTGCATATAAAAAAAAATATTACTTAATTAAATCACAAGTTATAAAATAAAGCATAAATCATGTTATTAAGAAATTTTAATCACAACTTAGATTTACACCTTATAACCATTTTTTCATTTAGAATCAATAAAAATATCATGCAATAATTTAGCTCAATCACACTTCCCAACTAGCTTTTTGTTAATCCTTAAGCAAAATAGTGAAAATTAATTGAAATGAATATTGCATAAAGATCAAAATCCAAACAAAAGCAATCAATTACAATTCTGAATTCTCACCAAATGTGACACATTACTATTCAACTCCGGGAGGTATATTGTCGGCGCCCCAGCTTGCGCTTGGGTTCGCACGCAAATTGCGACGCCAGGGACGAACGTCACAAGGAAGTCATCCCTCATCTTTACGTGTGAGAGCCTTATTTTATGTTATATATATATATATATTTTTTCTTGCAGCGGAAAAAGGTCAAGCCATAAACAATCGACAAAACATTACGCTTGTCGCACATCACATGGTTAACGAAATAAAACCCAAATTAAACATCATATACATATATCAAAGTTAAGGTCACCAATGTAAACAGTTTTATACAAAAGCACTTCCTAAAACAATGGGAAGATTTTTCCTCAAAATACATCGGCGATACAAAATAAAGATAATGACGATCCACTCCCCCTTCCGCCAACCATACTAATAGGCAGGTTCTTCTTTTATCTTCTTAAAGTCCGGGCCATAACGAAGACTGTCCAGACTCAGTCCTGAGCCTACGTCACACATCATCCCAGAGGATGACGTAAACAGGCGTCCCATGTGGAGGAGCTCATCCACTCCTAGCACCAAACAACACCCCGTAGGGAAGAGGTCGTCAAAAAAATACATCGCCATAGGAAGCGACTCTACCGCCCACTGACCCAACAGGTCTAGGGTCACTGGCCCAGCAGTATCAGTCTTAGTCGGGCCCATGAGGGTCTAACCCATCTTCTCGAGAGTCGTAATCCGGGGATCCATCATGTCCTGCAATAACTTCTATCGTTCCCAAAGGAGCGATAGTAGAGATAATAAAAAGGGGGTGAGATTTCGGGAAAAATCTCAGCAAGTATACTAGCACTTAAACCAAAACATTTCCCATATATAGATAAGTGAACAAAACATTCGTAACTAATGCACATGCAATGAATGACTGACTCATGCACATGCTCATGAAAGCTTTCAAACAGACTTGCTTCTTTCAGACTTCTTTTCATAAAACTTTCATACGGATTACTTCTTTCAAACTTCTTTTCATGTCATCGCTTTTCAAATCATTTCTTTAAAACATTTCGTATCTTTTATTCTTTCTTAGGCACCACTTATCTTAAACAGATATTTTCTTATGGCTCGAAAGCACATCTTGTCATGACTTATCACTTAACATGTATGAGACACAACATAGTTCCCCTAAGCACCGCGTGTTCCCTGCTGGTTACCGCATCACCTCGAAGTGAGTGCGTCATATAACTTATAAAACGGCAGGTCCTTACACCTTATCCGTCCTTGGCACCCACCAGCGTTAGGTGCTACCGCGCTCCGGACACCTTTTGGAGCCATACACGGTCCGCCGACTATTCTTCGTCGACCTAGGGGCTTCCACTCGACTTTAAACACTCCTGAGTGGACAGGGAGTTCCACTGGAGCACTTCCCCGTCCCAGCCTTTGGGGTTCTTATAAAACTTTACTTCTTTTCTTTTCTTTCAAAAATTCAATCGTTTCTTTTCTTTTCTTAAAAACATATTGGACTTTAAAAACATGCTTTTCATGACTTATGCATGAGACATGCAATTCTTACTTATTTTCATGCAAAACCCGAGACAAGCTCGAGTGCATTCACATTTCATTTTCTTTTCCCCCTCATTGGGATAACTTTACAACTTCCTACTTAGTCATCATGCTCTACATCCAAAATTTGGGCCTAGGATTGAAGTGGGGTACTTGGCCCATCTCCAACCCATCATGGCCGAACCTTCCTAGGGAAATTCCTAGGGCTTTCCTTCATCACTTGACTCCAATTATCCTCCAACAATTTAAAAGTGTTAAATTAAAACATATACCATCCTTAGAAAGGGGTAACCGAAACCTTAGTATTCCCCAAGCAGGCATTTTCATTTCCAAACTTAATTATTTCTAACTTCCTTCCTTCACCTTTCTAACTTGGGAAATTCCTTCCATTAATCTATTCAAAGTTTCCTTTTCTATAAGTTTCTTCTATAAGCTCAACTAAATAATTCCACCACAAAGCAATATAATTTAATCTTCTAATCTCAACCTTAAATATCATAAAATTCCAATTAAACATTACTAGTCATCATACACAAGTGGTTACTTCTTTCCATATGCAAGTATACACCATTTCAATTCATATCAATCATGTATTTCATTCCCATGTCCATTTTCATTTCCTCAAGATAATATTTTCCTTGAATAAATCAATTTCATTACTAATTTCCTCAAATAAACTTTATCTTAGCAAACACCAAATTTAATACTTAACACTAAAATCCATCATGCATCAACTTCATCATTTCATATAATAATCATGCTTTTCACTTCTTTTTGCAACTAATACTTGATCCATCATCTCTACTCACATTCTAAGCTTATTTCATCATAGAGATTTACACAAGAATATTCATATCAAAGACAAGTAAAATCAATTCAATCCAAACATGGCAATACAATCATTAATCCAACAAGCATGATCACCTCACTATATACAAGAATTGTTAAGGAAAAGGTGAAAGTATACTTACAATATTCCTATTAGATTTTTGATTAAAATCTAAAAATACACATATGAAATCTCTTATTAGACTAGCTATAAACACAAAAATTTAAAGGAAACTTTATTTCCCTCTAACCAAAACAAAAGTGTTACATATGTGTGTGTGTTCTTCCTAAGCTTGCATGAAGTTAGACACTAACCTTCTCCAATGTATTGATCACCTCAACACTCTTGATTTTTGGCTTCACTACTTTAGGATTCTTCAAATTATGTGGTGAAAGAAGAAGAAACAAAGGTAGAGGTGCCTTGAGTAGTTTTGGCCGAGAGGTGAAGAGAGAATGAGATAGGAGAGTGTTTGCATGTGTCCAAGTGAAATGAGCTAAGGGAAATGGATATGGGGTCACACGGCCAATTCCTTTCCCTAGGGTCTTTGGTACACTTTTTACCATACTTAGGTATGGCCAATGATAGATTGAGTGATTGACAACTCTAGGCCATTCCAAGATCAAATCTTGGCCATGCCTTGGAGGATTCTCTTTTCTCCCTTCTCACTTGCTATGGCCGGCGGCTTCTTTGAGTGTTTAGCACTCATTTTCTTGCTTTTCACTCAATCATCATTCCCCCATCCTCTCATGTGTCCATCCAAGTGATCTTAAAGCCATGCTTTTTGGAATTTGAGCAAAGCATGATCCGGCCAAGCTATGCCTCCACCGAAACCCACTTTGTTCATTTTCCTTGTTTTTGTCATTTCCATCACCTACACCCACACCATACCTCTCTTCACATCACCACACTCTCTTACACATTGTACCTTATTCACTTACACACTCCTCCCTTGTCCTATCAACTTGTTGATGGCCATACCCCATGAAATCCTCCCAAGATACCCCACGGGTTGCATCCACCGAAACCCTCCTTGTTCCTTCCTTCCATGCTTCTCTTCATGCCATTTGTCACTTCCCTACACACTATGATCTCTAATGGAAAGTCAAAAAATGGTGTCTTGTACCTCCAAGATTCCATAGTAGGAAAATCACTCCATTAGATTCTACACTCAATCCTACATGGCATGTGTTCACCTACTAGTCAATCTCCACCAACTAGAATTTTCCTACAAGCATTTTTAATAATTTTCTAGGGTTTTTCTCCAAGTGACATGTGTCTCTACTATGAGCTTGATGGGCCATGGGCTCACTCTATAGGCTTATGGGCTCACCACTACTTTCTTGGCCCATTCACTTGATCCATTCCTCAAAAGTCTCATTCCCAAGCCCATCTCTTTAAAGCTAATTTTATTTTTTTACAAATTACCACTAATCTTGTATATTAGCATTTAATTAAATAATTAAATTAGGATGAAGATTTTTAGGGCTATTACATATATCCACCAAAAATATTTCAAAAACAATATTTCACATAGAATTTAGGCAAATTTCTCAAAACTCAAATGTGTGTGTGGCTAAACAATGTGTGTTTTCCACTTATAGTCATGATTTTTCTTAGAATTTTCAACCTTAAGATTAATCATTGATGATTCTAACTACCTCAAAGCCTAAGGGATTAGCAGTTTTCACGTCAACTCTATTTAAAAGTTGAAAACTCAACCCCTAAATTTTTGGATAACTGTTTCTAACCCTTTATTTTAAAAAGCTTCATAAGCCACTTTCATCCTTTTCTTCTCTTTTTATTTTTTTTAATTACAGCTTCGCACAATGAGGAATCAAACTTAGGATTGTGTGCCTAACCCACACATTCCCAAGTTCGCCCTTACCACTAATGCGAACCTGTGGTATTTTGTTTTTTGTTTTTTTTTTAGAGAAAGCTTTGGTAGTACAAGTGTAAGCATGTGCAAAAATATTCTTTCAAAGTTTGCCCTTCATTCTACATAAATCTTATCATATTCTCATCTCAATGAGTATAACATTCCGATGTTTTAAGCCACATATCAACAAAATATGATGTATCAAAAATCATGCTCTATGCTCAAGTTTGGAAATAAATCTTCTCAAAAGTAAGATGCTCAATCACTCCACCAAGATACTCAACTTTCACAAAATGCTAGAAGTGAAGTGTTGGTCATTTGTGTATCATGCACATCACAACAAGAAAATAAAATAAAATAAAAAAAGGAGATTAATTTTAAGTCAATCAACTATCCCCGGCAACGTCGCCAAAAACTTGACTCGTTCTAAAAAGTGTTTTAGAAATGACTCTCAAGTATAAGAGTTGTCAAATAATATTATGGATATCCCTAAATCATTTCTGCAAAGAACAGTTAATTTAATATGCAAATTTATCCATTATCAAAAATAAAATGAAATTATAATCTAAGCTTATCTACAATGGTATTCACAATGAAAATTGATTTTTGGGCATTATAAAAATGTTTTGTTTCTTTGAGTGAAATGGGGGATGGTGACTAAAAATTATAGCACTAAGATACATCCACCGAATGCAGTAGGAGTTAATTAATTGGCATGGCAACATGAACTACTCAAAAAAAATGGACCACCGAATCATAAACTAACGGACATGAAGCTGGGCTGCCAGAATAAATAAACAATAACGGGAATGAAACAAGGTAATCGTGAACTACCGAATGCAAATGAGCTACTATTGAACACAAAAACTTGAGTTAAACAACAAATATTCTTGAACTAATTACTTAAACGAAACCAACAAAAGTGGAAAGGTTAGCTACTGAACTAGGACGATCGAAGCGAACAACTGAAGCGAAATCGGTTTAAATGAAAGTACGCTAAAACCCAACAAAAACCACCAACGAAATTTTGAATAATGCCACTGAATATCAAATGAAATGAGTCGCAGAGGTAGCTGCTAGAATGAATTAGAAACACTGAATAACACAAGAAATTACCACATGAACATATAAGCTACTGCAAGTATAAAAAGGAAATTGTTCTAAGCTACTAAACCGAAGTGAAAGACTTAAACCATTGAACATGTATATCACCGAGAACCCAAACTACTGTAATAGAGTAAAATGAAGCTCAAACTAACTACATGAACATATAAGAAAAAAACAAAGACTTGAATCCAGCCAAAAGATCTATGGATTCTAAAAAAAATAAGATTGAAAAGTTTAGGGGTATAAATGGTCCGGTCCGGGAAAAATGTGGACCGGTTCCATTTGGTCCAAAAATTTTTCCACCCTGCATCAGACCGAACTCCTATTCGGTCAAATTCGGTCCAGGGGCGGTCCGGTCCGGTCCAGGGGCACCTAATATGATTTAATTGATTAAATTTGATCTAAAATCTTGCAATAATGAAAAATAATTTTTCGCCCAAATTTAATTATTTTCAGATTTACGTATTTATCACAGATTTAAGTCAAATAATATAAAAAAAAAACTTACTCTTAAAATAATTCGCAAAAGAAAATTAATGTAAATAAAAAAATAAAAAAAATTTATAAATTATAATTTTTATACTACAACTAGTCAACTATTATAAATTATAATATGTTAATATATAAGAGTATAGATTATATATTAACATATTATATTACCACTCTTAATCTATTTTAATATTAATATTATAATTTATATACTATTATTTATGTATACATATATATATATATAAGAGTCATTCGGTTCGGTCAGTCCAGTCCAGGGGGGAAATGCTATGGACTGGGACCAGACTGAGAATGTTCGATCCATGCAAAAAATGGACCGGACCAAACCAAATTCCATCCGGTCCGGTTCGGTCTTCTTATACCCCTACAGTGAAAATTGAAACCAGAAAACTAAAATCTAGGCAACTTAGGGGGGGCTTGCCTGGAAAACCCAGTCTACAAACTCCTCCAATGAAAACCGAATTGCTTCATTTTCCTCCTTTCCATTTTATCTCTTGTTTTAAGAAAGAAAAATGATGCCTTTCTATGTGTACAGATCATAAGTACCCCAAAATGGGTACCCTGCGTGCCAGTCTACCAACGAACAAAAACTAGTGGACATTTTGATGTCTTTAACCCAGCAAACCAGAGGAGTTACTCTATTGTGCCTACAGTGGCATTTTTGTTTTTTGGTGTTTCACTTGGGGAAAAGAAGCAGAACACATGTAGAGGTTTGCGCTCCATGTAATGGCAAGTCAGTGCAAGAGAATTTTATGCATGCTTGAGAATTTCATATTCTTGAATCTACTACAGGGTTGCTTTCGGTGCATATAATCGATCTATGAGGGAGCTACTACGTGTTGGAGTGCAGGGGCTTTAAGCATGAGGTGTCTTGGGTGTAGGGGCTGGACTGACTTGAGATGGACTTGCCGTGACTTGCATGAGTTTGGGCATGTTGAGGTGCAACGATTGAATTAAATCCCTTAAGGTACTTCTTTGTAATGCAAGGGTGTGACCCGAGTCCGTCACAAAAAAAAAATTAAAGTCAAGAGGAAAAATATCAATTCTAAGAGGCAGCCAATAAATATTAGAAATTATAGATTAGAGATCAAAAGTTAGGCTTTTATCAATTGAGTTAGATTTGATTTATCAAGATCTCATTCACACAATTACTAGTGAGAAACATGTGATTTATTCAAATTGAAGTCCAAAATAATCATAATATTCTAGCTCAATTAGGCTCGAGAGGTAGACCATTAGGAGACGATTCCTTCTTTGTTCATCCATTAAGCTAAGCCATCGAATGGGATAAGTCATGCTTTTAGGTGGCTAACTTGCTTGATGTGAGGAGTCTTCTCCATCTCTTCTCCAACAAGTAGAGTTGGAGTTGCATTCTGCTATTATGAAAGCAACAACCAAAACTCTTCCCCTTTCAATCGATGGTGCTGGCTGACTAACTCTATAAAGAGTTTTAAGAATTATTCCCAAGTATAAGAGTTGTCAAGTAATATTAGAGAAGTTTCTAAGTCATTTTCTCAATGAACAATTAATTTAGTCTACAAATTCATCCACTACCAAAGATGAAAGGAAATTATAACCTTAAAATACCTACAATGGAATTCATAATGAGAATTGGTTTTTAGATACTATTAAAAATGTCTAGTTTCTTGTTGTATGAAATGGTGAATGAAAAAGCTAAGGTTTGCGCAAGCAAAGCGAAGAAAATAATGTATCAAACACGGGTCAGGAACAAGAAATATTTGGCTAGCATCTACGAAATTTTACTCTAATGTACCTTGACACTACTTTAATCACTTTTATAAATTAAGTAGATTCGTGAATGTGCATTAAATAACTTATGGTTGTCCTCACTTGAGAAGCTAAATCACATTCTTCAACGTCACCTAATCCAACATTTACAAGCAATAAATGAAAAATCATGAATTTTACATTCTAAGACATTGTATCAAATATAGGGCTGTAAATAAACCAGGATACTCGACAACCAGCTCGGTACTCGCTCGGTTAAACTTGAACCAAACTCAAATTATGAAAAAAAGGCTCGCTCGTAAAAGCAGATACTCGCTCGATTAGTAAATAACACATACCCGACAAAACTCGACTTGACTTAGTTAAGACTCATTAAGGCTCGCTCATTTATGCTCGAATCGACTCGTTAGTTCGACTCGATTAAAGTTCATTCATATATTGATAAATATATACACATATATATTATATATATGTATTGATAATAATATAAGCATAGCACTTTTATAATTAAATATGTAATATGTAATCTAATTTGTTTATATAATGAATATACTTCATAGCTATATTTTATAATTTGTATAATAATTAATCCATAAAATTTAATAATTTTATATTAGTACGTGAGAACCATATATGAAATACATATATACTATCATATTATATATATTTATTAATAATATATCTAAACATATAACATATTGTTATGATGAATAAATTTTAACTAGTTAGATATTAAATTTTTTTTTTTTTTTTTTTTTTTTTAAAAACTCGAGCTCGAGCTCGAGCTCGTCTCGACTCGACTCGAGTTCATTTGTGGGACGAGCTCGACCTCGAATTAAAAATTTAGCTTATCGAGTCAAGCTCGAACAAAGAATAAATAAAAATCTCGAGTTTGAGCTCAAATATTTTGACTCGAGTCAAGCTCGACAAGTCAAAGCTCAGCTCGACTCAGCTTGATTACAGCCCTAATCAAACCCCACATGTGCAAGGCTTAAACCAAACACTTTCCATTCCAACAAGTTCAATCTAATCCCAAAAAAATTACACTACCTAGAATTAGCCAACACAAATGATGTACAACCAAAATATGACACCAAATGGCCCAACTATTAAAATAAATGGGGACTACGAATTAAACAACACGAAAAGTAACTACCGAAATATAATCAAGTGCAACCACCGACTAAGAACTATTGAAATTAAGACACCAAATTAGAGTTAAACATGAGCTACCGAAACTAGGACAATCGAATTGAATTACTGAAATGAAATCAACTAAAATGGAAGGGTTAGTTACCGAAAATGTAAACTATAGCTACTGGAATAAATTTTTGAACCATCGAATGAACTATAAGTCACTCACAAAAAATGAAAATACAAATGAACGCAAACAAGAGCCACAAAATGAACTTCTAAAATGAAGCTACCGAAAATGGATAAGCCACTAAACTAAATCCAACACAATTACTACAGAATGCAAGTTAATAAAAGAAAAGACTACTAAAATTAAACACAATGTAAACTAAATGAAAAGGAATCAAAACCAGCCCCAAAGGGTCTATGGATTCAAACAACCCTCAAAATTGAAAGAAAAAACTGGGTAACTTTTCGGGAGTCAACCACAAACTTATCTACGAAAACCTCCAAGCAAAACCGACTTCTTCTCTCCTCCCCCTTTTTCTTCACTTTGCTGCAACTCCCAACTCGTCTGCTACTATTTCCATGTATCCTCCATGTTTCTTTTGCTATTGTAGTAACAGTGTGCCCAAAACAGGTAACGGTGCAGGGCTTGAGGTGCAAAACATGCCTTGCTTTCATTCCGGGGCTGGAAATTGAGCATAACCCATGAGTTGTTGTTGTATAGTTGTAACACTCACCCTTCTTCTCTATAATGCTTAGTGAATCTTAAGGACGAGCCTCAATGCAAGTGCCAAACCCCAATAGCGTGTTTTAAAATATAACAATTGATTTTAAAATACACCCAATATTTTGATGCTCTCAAATATTTTAAATGTCTAAAAAATATTTTATAAGAGTACTTCCAGTATTATTGGACCCAAGCTTGATTTTAAGAAAAATACAATTATAATATTTTTAAGAGTTCCAAAATATTATAATTGTACAAATCATTTTATTAGCATGATTTTAGTTATTTAAAATATATTTAAATTTTTTATTTAAATATATAGTTTTAATCTCTTAAAATAATTAGTAAGACTTCATCATTTAATGAATGATGAAGGAATATTATTTTATAAACTAAGTTAAAATAATATTTTATCTTAATCTCTCTGAGTGTTTTAAGTTGATTTAAAGAATACACATTTGCAAATCAGTATTTACAACCCATCATAGTCCATTTCGAACACCCCAAGGTGTAAGACCTATAAATACCCCAAAAGGAAAACTCTAGGCCCCATCACTTTTCTTTTTTTCTTTCTCTCTCCTCTACCCCTAGCCTTCATGCGTGCAGCACCCCTTCCGTTGCCATTTTCGGTCCCTTCTCCTCCAAGCTCCACCGCCAGCCACCCAACATCACCGCTGACCACCACCACCTCCTAGCAACCTCCGGAAACCCTACTTACCACTGGCAACCCCACGCAGCTCCCCCCATTTCCCATGTGAGCCGCCGATCGAAATGGGTCACCCCATGTTTTCTCACCATCGCGCATCTCCCATCGCCACCAGACGACATCTTCATTGACTGGATCCACCACCATAGCCACTCACCACCCCATAACAACTTCCAGCCACCAGCATACCCCTCACAGTAGCCCCAAACCCACCAAACCGAAAAGGGTCTTGAACCCACAGGTTTCACAATTTAGCCACCTAGCATCGCCACAGTGCTGCCACACGTCTCCTATCCACCATCATGAGCTTCCCCATCACATCGATAGCCTCCCCCTAGCTCCCCTTGTCCAGTCATGGCTTCACCACTCTCGTGCAAGCCCAAACTCAAAAATGGGTTTCTCCACCCATTTGTGTAGATCTGCCATTGTGTAACCACCGTGTGGCCTCACCACTGCCACCATCAACTCCCCTACTCATTGGTGAACCTTACCCTAGCTCCCCGTGATGAATCAAGCACCCTAGCATAAACTGTCACTATACATGGTTGACCATTATCGTACGAGGTGTTAGCCATCATATACGACCCTGCCACCGCTACCACGATCTCGCCATCATGTTAACCACCCTCGCACGACCCAGATCTAGTAGTTGAAACCCTAGATGGAACAGTTACCGCTTAAGCTAATAGCTTCTAATGCCACTGGCCATGCCAGTAAGCGAGCCACATATTGATTTACACCACAATAGTATAAACCTCTCTCCCTTGTATTTATGTTAGTTGATTGATTGTGGATTATGTGCTATAGTGGTGATGCGCCATAGTGCTATTTGTAGGGTGAGACAACCTGATTTGTTTTTTAGAATACTTAAAAAAAATTATCTTAGAACTATCATAGGCTATTTGTTAGAATTTCTCGAAAATATATTTTCTATGTAATCTTTGAAATTTCTTTGGTATTAGAAAAAGAGATAAAAAAAAAAGCATTTGAAAATATTTGGAATATCTATGAAAATATATGATGACACATGACATGAAACAAGCTAATGCTTAGGAAATTGTGAGAGAAGCTAAGGTAATTGTTTTTAGCTAAAGCAAAGCCATGGCTTGTACTTAGGAGACCTTCAATTAGATTTTTTTTACTTGTAGGATAAGTTTTTTACTTGTAGGATAAGAATTCTTGTATGGAAAGAAGAGATTGGATGAGAGGAATGATTTACCATTTGGATCTCTCCTTGGTATGTTTCGACTATGGTTAGAATTAAAGGAATTTTCAACTTGTTTAAGAATAGAGGAAGACATGTGGCACCAAGTGAACTAACCTAGAACAAAGTAAGTGGGAGGAGAAGACATTTTGTCACCTAGTAAATGTGAGCACCGACTTAGGTTAGACATGAATGGCCGACTTTGACATATCATGTCTTGAAAAAAAATCTTTGAAGCCAATCTATCACCTTGACACATGTGTGAACGCATGGCACCTTAGGGGCTTAAGCATGAGAAGTTTTGGATGGTGTCTATGGGGAAATGGAGTTGGCCGAATATCATATTTGTCTCACTCTAGGATTTGTGATCAATAGGAGATCATATCTATATCTAATCCTTTGGCTTTTTCTATGAGGTGTCACAAGGAGAACTCTTTTCATTTTACTTGCCAACCAAGACTAAACTAAGGGGTAAATAGAAAAGTGTGTTTTGTCACCTAGTTACATACATAGCCATCAAAAATAAGTAGGAAAAACATAAAGAAACTGATTGAAGCATGGGGCACCGCCTTTGGTATAACCGACCTTGTGCTTTGCTCTTGGGATATTTTGACACCTTGACAAGTGTAAGGGACAAGTGGCATATTAAGCTTAAGATAAGTTTAGGTCATCTCAAGTGCCAACCAAGCCTAAAGGAAAAGAAATGATGAAACTAAGGCCTAAGGGGGGGTAAGGTGGCTCACGGCAAGTGGAGGTTGTTTATATGTTTCTACAAGTTTTTCTCTCCTTTTCTATATAAGGTGTTTGACTAAGCTATTAGGGAATTCCCTCCCCTTTTCCATTCCCAAAACTATCGGCCAAAGTAAAAGAAAAATCCTCTCCATCTCCTCAAACACTCACTTACCGTACCAAATAATTTTCAAAGCTTTTAGGAGTGGTTTCAAAGAGATTTTCCAAGACAAAGTTCTTCCGCAAGTAGAATTGCTTGGAGAAAGTTGTAAGTGTACATTTAATATATTTTTAGTTTTTATTTATGTAAATAGATGTAACAAGTTACTAGTTGCTCTTCTTGAGTGAATAGCATGTTTATTGAGTGATTATTTTCACCTATGATTATGTTAAGTTATCCTATGGAAGAATAATGAAACAAGTGGAGGAAGTCTCTTGTAAAACAAGAGTTAGTTTAGAACAATGGATAGAAATTTAGAAAATTGATAGGTAAAAATTTGTTAATTAAATAAGTAAAATTTTAAGACATGCAAGGGTTTCTATAGGCTCGGCCTTGGTGTGATTCCTTAGAGTATTATTAGTTTATTTTCGTAGATTGTTGATATAGTGATTAAATTAAGTTAGTAAATGATTGAGAGAGATTTTATGGATTAGTTATTTTGAAGATTAGTGGAAGATTTAAGGTTTATTGGATGGTGGAATGATAATTTGGATAAAAAAAGAATTTTATAACCTATTTTTTTCACCACACAATCAAGCATATACTAAGATTAGGATTACCTTGTTTTATTTCAAGTGAATTACTTATATTTTATTTAAATAAGAATTATTGGGCTGAGCAAACATGTATGTTATGTGTTGATATACATGTTTTATATGTCCCATGCTAGGAAAGTATGTAGCACTCATGAATAAATCTAGTGGTACATGCATGTCTGTTTACGTCACAAAATTTTCATGTTTGGGTCATACCGTTTTTCAAGAAATAAAATTATGAAACTCTATAAGAACAATGAAAGATAAAGAAAAGAATAAGACTATGAAAGTCACGACATGACGATGAAGGCGATTCGATCTATTGGATGACTGACGTGCCGACGATGAATGCGATTCGATCTTTCGTCGTAATATGAAAGTCGTGTCATGACGATGAAAGCAATTTGATCTGCTGTATGATTGACATGACTTGGCGATTCGATCTTCCGCCATAATATGATAAGTTTTGTCATGACAATGAAGGCGATTCGATCTGCAGTCATGTTAAGACACCTGACAGTGAAGGCAATACGATCTACCACCATGGTTAAGATTAAGATTTATAAGAAAAAGAAAAAAATATGAAATTAAGATTTTCACAAAAAGATACATCACAATATGAAAAGTGTGCACCTATGTCAACTAAGTATTTTTTCTGAAAACAATGCATGTTTCCTTTTATAAAAGGTGTATAATTCAAATGTAAGTCATGCATAAGTCATATATGAGTCATAATTAATAGGCCTTATGATCATATCATGGGCATTTACATTTTATTTGTGTATACTATTATTGCTTTTGTCATGCTAACAGTGCACTTACTAGGATTTCTTGAAATCTCATTTTTTGAATTTTATCTATCATTCCTTTCGAAATAATGGATTTTGTCGCAGGTAGGTATGACAGGCCAGGAGACCCAGACTCATCGAGAGACTCCGATGAGCCTTGAGGGGCCCACCGAATTCTCTCTTCCTGACGACCCTTTTTTTGATAACTATGCCTCTTCTGTTTTTAACCATATGTTGGAGGAAAGAAGGCAACATACATCTTTTATATCTGAAGAATGGTTAAGCATAGGATGTTGCCTGCTTTTGAGCCCTGATGGCTCCCTATCTATAAATGGAATTTACGTAATGCCATCAGGAAAATTCCTCCAAAGCGATTTTGAGATCAGTATGAACATGTTCCGATATGAGAACGAATATAAGGAAGTTAAAAAAGAACCGGCTTGGTGAGGAGGCGTAAGGGTAAATGATGACCTATGCATATATATTTTGGATCACTAGTTTATGTATAACCTGATACTTGATGTTATTGTAAATATATCTATGGGTTTTAATTCTGTTGTACCATGTGATCCATGTACAGAGTTAGATTTCTTTGCATACTTGAGAAATTTTACCTTATTCCGCTGTGCTAATCATTACACACTGCTAGTAAGCTTAGGTGCATGCATAATATATTTACTTGTACGAGGGATATGTAACCTTATGTTACCAATCCTTATGCCTCTATCTACATTAAATCTCAAACGTAAAATAGGAACGTTACATAGGGAGTATATATTGAGTGTACTCCGTATGGTAAAGCGATGCAATGTGCGTCATATATCACATGGCATAGTGTGTTGTTTGTAGAGAGTATACATGGAGTGTACTCCATGTGGTAAAATGATACATCATGTGGCGTGCATCATATAGTGATGTAGTGTAGCATGTAATGAAAGGAGTACACATGGAGTCAATAGACTAAACCGATGCACCGTGTGGTGTGTATCATATGATGATTTGGCATATTATACTATGGAGAGAGTACACATGAAGTGTACTCTACGTGTCATAATATGGATGGAAAAGAGTATAGGTGGACTGTACTACATGTGATATATTTGTGATGCATCGTAAGGCATGTCACAAAGACTGGTGAAGTGTCGAAACTGCAGAGTAGTGTCCCGATATAGTTGTGATGTAACCATGTGGACGTAGTGATGGTAATACCATATAGTAGTGTTGGGTTGTGTACGTGTGAAGTGTAGGGAACTGTAGAACAGTGTCCTAGAGTAGTTGTTATGTGATCGGTAGTTCTAATGATGATGTAGCTTAATAATAATCTCGAACTATGTGACGTGATGAAGGTAGAGTTAACAATGACATTATTGTGTCAAGTGTTGGGATGAATTTGTAAAGGAGCCGGGAAGTAGAAGAAGTCTTGCCAACCAGTATGAAGAAGGTTGCTATCGATATATGGTGTTTGTTTACACAAGCAAGTGACCAACGTATTATATGTTGATCTTAGATGATAAGGAGGTAGGGTACACGTGTATCTAATGAGACACGTGTACTGGACGAATTTACCATATGTAATAGATACTCTATCCTAAGCAAGGGAATGCGATAACAATGGTATGCATGGTATGCATGAATAAGAATGAGGGTGATGATGACACGTAAGCATGAATGCTGTAGTATCGTGTGTATCGAGTAGCATTGGGATGTGTGAAGTGGTCAGTCTAAGTCATACATCGGGACGAGGTTAATCGGAAGGATAAGGTATAGACCCTAGTGTCTTAAACCTTAGGTGAAACATGGGGTTCACTTTAGTGGACAATCACTCAAGATCAGACGTTTAATTTGGAAGAGGTATTATCCGTGAGAGGACATGGAGATAGCAGGATAGTGTCCCAAGTGATGTCTAGTTAACCCCCGAAGGTGAAGCATAGTAAGGGTCACATGAGAGCCCAGAGATAGATGGGAAATGTCCGAAGCGAGGTGTATATCCTCTTCTAGTTTAGCTGCTTGTGTACTAAATTTATATTGATGCTAGTTATGTGTCATGTAAGTTGATTGCCATTTGACACACATGTGAGTAGACTGCATGGTACAAGAATAGCACGGAGACTAGGTAAGTATTATGTTTATACGCTTCTAGAGCTTTCTAAATACTAAGAAACAAATGAAAAAGAAATTGAAAATGCTTCTCTTTACGATGCTTACGTAAATGAAAAGGAGTCACTTTTTACGAAAAGATGCACAGTATAAGTGTTAAAGTATATGAACGTACAAGCCTTTGTTGGTAGCCCCTTTTATTGCACCCCAAGTACGTAGTTGTATGCATGTGATTGGATACCTATACAAAGTAGCTATTGGATGTAGCCTTTTCAAAAATTAAATGAAAACTTGAGATTTCTATCACGTAATTTTATACACCAATGCTTTTATGAACACCATGAAAGTGCTTGTTTTCAAAATGTCCCTATGAAATGAAGGATGTCACGAATTGATGCTATGCAATGTCCGTACAATGATGCCTATGTCCTGACAATGTTGCCTATGTCCCTATGATATTGAAGCTCATGCGTATGCTCTCTTTAAACGATGTTTTTCTATGAATGAACTGACTAACAAAAGAAAGAAAAATAGAAACAAAATGAATGAATGAATTCTATGACTAAAGGATATGCTATATGAAAATACTTAAAGGCCATGATGAATGCATGAAATGAATGAAATGCATGAAGAATGCATGAAAGGGTACCAAAGAAAATAGCAGATTGCAATGTCGGGATGAGTACTAGTAGTGCACCCAGTACTGTGACCCAAATGATGGATTCCCAACCCGCAGCCATGGGCGAAATCAAGATCCAAAGTTTGACTTACTAACCCCAGCACATGGGGCGCTATAGTGTGTAACAACCTAAAGAAAGTGATAAGATAAAGAAGGATTTTTGGATTCTTTAAGAAAAGAAGGCACTGCACGAGGTGGGAGAAACAATGTTTTACAAAGGTAAGAAAACCAAGGTTTTTCATGAAAATTCCACCTAGTGATGTTTTAGAAAATGAAAGCTTGGATTGTAATGTATGGATGTACGTACGTATGTATGAGTGATAAATGCATGACTGAAAATCTATGTCATTATGTTTTAACAGTATGAAATAATATTTACTAAGTATTCAACTCATTTTAGTTTTTATGTATGCCCCTCCCCCCACAAGAACTAAATGAGCAGTATGCATCAGGAAGGACATGGATCAAGGGGAAAAGCATGACAATCCAGGCATGAAGAGAGAAATGTATGAAAGTTCTCTTTATTTTATAAGTCAAACGATTTTCCACTGTAAATCTCTTTTATTGTAAAAGTACATTTTATTTTATAATGTAAAGTCTTGCACCTTGGGTATGAACTGAAAGGTTTTAAAATGAACAAAATTCGTACTCATTCTCTAAAATCATTTTTCTAAAAGGAAAAGGACAAACCACGTAAGTAGCAATTCCACCATTTCCAAGGCAGAGCTGTTACAGTTGTTGGTCTGGACCATTCCATGGGATGTCTTGAATTGCATGGATAGGACCATGGGCCAACAAAGCTGGAGAAAAACATATGGCTTGCAAGTTGAGGTGAAGTTTGGTGAGGTGGGTTGGAGTGCATTGAGTGGCTTGATGTGTGTAAGAGTGCAGTGCCGCCAGCTTGTTGTGATGCAGGGAATTGGAGTGAAGTTGTGAGGTGCTTGAATTGAAAAAATGGATATCCACGAGTTGGTGCAGTCCTTCATTTTGATGCATTGCTTGTCTTGAATTGAGGAATAATTTCTGCTTGATTTGCCACGTGAAGCATGAGGTGTCTCCGCCTGGAGTGCATTCCATGAGTTGAGTGGTGCAAGGGACCCGCATGCTTTGATTAATCAATGAGTTTAAGTGCCACAATTGGATTGGTTTGGTGCATGGAAAAACTTGAAGATTAACTCTGTGAAGTTCAATGTGCAAGGGCTCAAGCTTGAAATGAGAATTTTTGCGTCGGTTTCTAGTCATGAATTTGGATGTTTGCCAACAAAGTGCACAATAATGGACCTATTCAATTGCACGTAATAAAATAAAGATTAGATATCACAAATTAGGCTATTATCAATTGAGTTAGAGTTGAATCATCAAGGCCTAATTCACTCAATTACTAGTAAGAAAAATGTGCTTGACTCAAATTAAAGTGTAAAATAATCACAATATTATGGCTCAATCACTGGCTACTCAATCAATTGCTTATAGAAAGCCCTTGCTTGGGCACAACCAAACTTTGAGTTTGATTTCTTAGCAAAAAAAAATCTGAAGCCAATAGTTGGTCGAGCTTCTGGTTTGCTTCTCTTTGCCTCAATCTTAGGAAGACTGGGAGGGGAGCTTTGATCCCAACCCTACTCAATCAATCTCATATCTAAGGAAAAGCTATTTTTGATCAAGTGGAGTGGCATTCCGCTCTTTTTCTCCACTTCCTTGCCTTCAACTGGCCTTCAAAGTTATAGTTTTTGTAATATCTCAAAATTTTTAAGATGAAGTATTACTTGGATTTCTTTAAAATATTATATTTTGGGTATATTTTCTAGGATAATAAAGTTGGAAACCTAAATGAGAGTATTGGATTTAGAATAAGTGAGATCATGTATTAGAGAAAATATTGTGGAGGAATCTTTGAGATTTGGAACGAGGTATCAACTAAAGAAATTCATTTTAAATTTAGAAGGAGTTGAATTTTCAAGAATTAGGGTGTAAATGCAAGAGGAAGTGGTTGAACCAAATATCAAACACTTGGTGTACATTCTCGGATTAAACTGTCGAGTTTTATTGTAATGATCATAAGTTACTCATATGATGTCCAAATGAGGTGATTCCAAATTGTATAGAGTCCTAAGAGATAGATCTAAAATGTTATGAGTTTTTGAAGATTTGGACAGTATCAAAGACTTATTCCAGAATCAAGTGGATAATTCTGGATTGAGCTTAAACCAGAACTCAAGTTGGAGGATATGGAACCAAATGGGATTCTATCCTAACCAAACTAAGAAATGGCCTTCTAGAACTTGTTAAATAGATTCTTAGTAGACTTATAAAATTTACCAAAAGTGGTAATAAAGAGGCTGGGGGTGTGGCTAACCAGATGAGGACTGGAAAAGGGAGATGCATGCATGGGTAGGTAGGATGACACCTCATCCCTTATCCTATAAGTCTCTACTCCAACCATTGATCAAATGGTTAGCAAAAATATCTTAAATACTGACCATTGGATGATCATTTCAGCTGCAAAGCTTAGGATTTCTGGGGATTTAGTTTAATCATGGAAAAAGATTTGGAAGGGACACCTCATCCCATGCAAACCAGAAAGCTTTTGTTTTTACTAAGTTACCCTCTTCTCTCCTTCACATGACTCGACCACCACCCCTATAAATAGACCATTAGAAGTCTTCTAACTCTTTTAGAGAAGCATAACACGGAATCCTTTGAAGGAAACCTAAGCAAAACCCTTCTCTTGTCCCTTAACTTCCAACTACATCCTAAGTGAGTTTAGTAAGAGTTTTGAGGAGAAAGATTGAAAAGACTTGGTTTGATCATCTTCAATCAGACTTAGAGAGTGTGTAAGTTCATATTCTAGCTTAACTTTAGTATGGAGATGGTTATTTAAATGGTTGGACTATACATGTTAAGTATTGAACCTTTATAGTGTTGTTAGAGAGTTTTAATAAATCAAAGTGTTGATTGAAGTGGTTTTAGTTAATGGAAATGTGTTATATGAAGTTAAAAGAACCTAAAAACTATGTTATAATAAGTAAGAATCAAGTTTGTGTGAAAATATTTCGAGTTTTGGATTAAAAAGCCCATACTCTATAACTTCGCTTGACTCCCGCTCGAGCGAAGGATTGAGCAAAGAACAACTGCAAACTCTCGCTTGACTCTCACTAGATGTCTCGCTCGAACGAAGTGCAACCCGAGACTTCGCTCGACACTCGCTCGATATCTTGCTCGAGCGAGTTCTAACCCAAGAACTCGTTTGAATCTCACGACGATACCATGTTCGATACCCAGTTTGCCTAATATTCGCCTGATACTTTGCTCGAGCGAGCTCCAACTCGAAACTTTGCTCGACTCTCGCTCAATATGTCGCTCGAGCGAGATACCATGTTTTGCTGATTTTAAGACTTTTGTTGGGATAAATGTGTATATTGAGATAAGAAGGAATTATATGTGTTATCTAAGTGTATAGCATGTGTAAAACACTTGGAAGAATTTAAGATACATACATGTGTAAGTATGTGATAGTTTAAGAGTACAAGCATGTTCTAATATGTGGTGAGATTTAAGAAAAGTGATACATCATGTACTTAACAAACGTTCCTAAGAATAAGAAAGGAACAACTAAGAATAAGAGATATGGATAAGTTAGTCACGTCATGACGGGGATGGCAAGATGTAACCCCCGGATGACTGACCTGCCGATAGGAATAGCGATACGTAACACCTGTCGTATGATAAGAGTGATATATATTATCACGGGGACGGCGAGAGGTAACACCTGTGGAAGTGATATGATTAGTGGGGACGGCGAGACGTAACGCCCACTATGTTAAGTATGTTTCGTGTCAAGACGGGGACGGCGAGACGTAACGCCAGGAAGATTGACACGAGACTTTTCATAAAGGGGATGGTGAGACATAACGCCTGTATGATTGATGAGTTATAGGTGATGAGGACGGCGATACATAACACCCATCCAGAATAAGAAAGAAATGTGCCGTAAAAGAGTTTTCTGCGATGGGGACGGTGATACGTAACGCTCATTGAGGATAATAATTGAATAAGTGTTAAGAATGTGTCAATGATTAAGAAAAGAACTTAAGATATCTTAAGAATGTAAACCTGTGTGGGTGATTGATAAATCACGAAAAACATGTTTTTGATCATGTTCCGTTATTCTCTTTTCTTAAAAAGATTAATGATGATTGTGTCTATACTTTATTAAGCTAATTATGCACTTACTAAGATTTCTAAGGAAATCTCACTCTTTTTTTATTTATCTTTCTTTCTTGTATGTACAAATTATATACAGGATGTGATGGACAACAGGGAGAAAGCCCCGATGACGTAGGAGACTCTGAGGAGTTCTGATGGACTTTTTAATTTTAGTCCTTATGAAAATTTTACTTTTGCGTCCCTGAGACTTTCTATAGATGATCAGCCAGTGGAGTTGTGGTATCATAGTGCACCTACTTTTGCCGAGGAGGAGCAGCGTATAGGTTGCTGTTTAACTTTGAGATTTGATAGTTCTCTATCTGTATGTAGAGTTTTATCGACACCACAGGGACAGTATCTTCAGCAAGACCGTTGTCTTAATTTGGATATGTTCCGTTATGGGAGAGAATTTCTTGAAGTTAAGAAAGAACCCAAGTGACCATAGGGATGGTCTTTTGGATATGTATTTTTATTTGGGTGACATTGATAACTATTTTGGGCATGTATATATATAACAGTATAATGTTTGATGTATGACAGGAGAATGTTGAAGTTGTATATTAATTTTTTCCATATGTGATCTTTAGAATTTGTTAAAATTAATACCTAATTCGCTACGACTTATATGACTTATGTCAGTAAGTAAAGAGGAATGCTTTAAGATATTGATACATACGAGGGTGAGTAGCTTAATGCTGCTTATCCTGACCCTTTAACTTACGTTAAATCGCAGACGTGAGTTGGAGACGTCACAGTTTTCCCTACTGGCTATTCATTAGGTTTACTTCTCTGATCTTGGCCTTTGATTAAGAGGAACTCATTGCCAATAATAAGGGTCCCTCCTTGGCAGTCATAGTGGTCGCGCTCCTTTCCTCTGCCTTTGACACTGGTTCCAGAGTTTTGAGGTTGGCTTTATGTAGTGGTCAGTCAGCCTTCCTACCATCTTGCCTCCATGGATAGGCGGCATGCTCCATTATTGGTATTGCACAGTAGGTCCAACATGAGTAGATCAATCTGAGTTTACTCTAAATAGTACTAATATACTGAGTTGAGTAGTAGCTTCATGGAGGAAGTCGAAAAGTAGAATCCTCAATAGATGAGATGTTTATTGGGGAGTAGGCTTAACCGTGCGGAGAAGCACCTTAACGTTTTATGCCTGGAAAGTCCCAGTTGGGTAGGTAGAAACTTCCGTTATGCGACAAGCAAAGCAATCAATGTATTGGTGAGCCTTTTTTAGTGAGGAAAGAAATGAGATTCTGTTTCTGAGGTTCTTTCTTCACAAGAGTCAATGCTAATAATGCAAGATTGGATGAAAAACCTGAATGTCAGGCAAGCTCGTCAATCCCAATTTTAGTGAAGCCTTACTTCAACAAGCAAGCTGGTAAGCCACATGAGACGGTGACACTTCCATTTTTGGAGGGACATGAATAAGTAGAGGATATTCCCTTTCCTAAAAAAAAGATGAATAGGCAAGGTTGCTTGCAAGTCTTTGATAGGGCAAAGAAGAAGGAACCCAGCCAAGTTTATAGGGGTAGTTAGTTAGAACTCTTCAGGTGTGCTTGGGACTTTCTTGTTAGTTTTATGGTAGGCTTACAATCTTTCATGAAGATCCAAAAAGAACCACGGAAAATTTTCCATTTATGGCTATATCTTTTTATGGAAAAGAGGGCTTTCACCCATATAAATCTAAGTCCCCCCATTTGTAGTTGGAGAGGGCAATCTTTTTCCTTCCCTTTGGGAGTAAAGTATGCCTTGGATTTTATAATCTAGTATTTAAGTTGAGCCTGATCTAGCCCTGCAGCTTAAGCAAAAGGAATTTCCTTCTATTACCTCAATATTTTGAATCAAAACCAACCATTCATTATCCCTGCCCACTGCCTTTCCCGTCGAAAGAGTGCCATACTAGCGAGTATCCCAGTCTTACTTCTAGTTGGGATACTCATGAGCCCAGGACTGGGGTTCAATTTATCGCTCCCCTTTCCAGCTCCCTTTATTTTGATTTGGATAAAATCAGTACAAATGAAATATAGGAGTTTACAAAGGTCAGCAGCTTGATTCCTCACCTGTTCTTCCAATTCATTACTACCTTGTTTAATTACTAGATTTTCAACGTCACTCTAAAATCCATTCAATGTATTGTAGCAGGTCTAAGTGGCAGGTTCATTCTATTTCTACTAACATATTCTTTTGCTTTTGTTGTTGGTCATTTCTCGAGTGTGGGTTATACTGATTTGAGTTCTAAGCAAATTTTAAGGTGGATTCTATAGGTTGTTGAGAGGTTTTATCAATCAATGGATGTTCCAGTTGAATGTCTGCTTCCAGGTCTTTAAGGTACCACTTTGGTTACATGAGGAATGCATTTGATTTCAAACTGGTTCTCCCACCGGAGCTTAAGTTGTTTAAGTTAATTCCAAAGCAGAAGCATTAGAGTTTCGTTTAAGGAAAGTAGGCCACTTAATATTATCCGTACAACATTGTTATTACCTATACCAAAGAGCAAAGTGGATGGGCGATCTTTTTCTCTTTCACTCAAAGATGGAAATCAAATTCTTTTATTTAGGTTTTGCATTTCTTCTCAAGCTACCAGGTTGCTTTTTGGGTTCTGAAAGGTAAAGTAGATTCAACATCGAATCGAGTAGGGAATGGGATAGAGTTTGAGGGAGGCATCAACCATAGATTGTGGAACTTTCGAGATACTTCCTTGCAAAAGCCAACGGAGTCTATAACTCACCTTTCTCATCCATGGAAAGATTCCTTATTGGGTTATAAATTTCTATCAAGGGCACCCTCATTTCCAAAGATAGAATAAGGCTGCACAGAAGGGGGAAACCCTCTCGCGACATTATAAAAAGGTAAAAGCCCTATTACTGAGCAAGATCATTAATGAATGTAATAAGGGAGTACTTCACTTAAGGTAGCCAGTCTCATTTCCGGCAACATAGTGTCTTACTATTTTCATTCATCCTTGTAACTTTTTGAAGCGAGGAAAGCCACATTGGGGATCACGACCTGAGGGGGAAGATCTTGTATGTGTCTTCAAAGTCTTTCTGGGGGCATGAGTAATGAACTTCTCGAGTTCAATCTTTGTCTATGATTTATAATTTATGGGTCGATTATGACCTACTATAGGACTAATCCAAGGCAATTCAACTCAGGTATTCAGTGAGTCAACGCAGCCTATAAGGGAAACAAAAAGGTCGAATTAAGAGGGAGATAGAAAGCAAACCCAATGCCTAAGGCGAATAGGTTTTGAAATCAAGCCAGGCATTTACACTCTCTAAAGGTGTAGGACCAATCCATCGTCGAAATATTAGCACCCTCAATGACATAGAGCATCATTGTGATATGAAAATAGTAATGCAGTCGATAAGCCTTTTCCAGTCTCCATCTCTTAACCCACCACCTAAGGCAAGTGAAGATATGGTTAGCATCATTGGTGATAAGGAATTCTTCTCGTGTGATAGCAGAAAAGGCCTCTGGGGTCAGTGAAAGCTTTAGTTCCTTTGATGGCGTGGAACGACTTTCTCGAAAAGTGTCGTTATGGAGTTCTGTGGAAGTCAGTCCAAGTGCTATGATGGGGAATAGATGGAGGACATTGATTGGGTGAGCTGAAAAGCTTAAAGGCATCCTTACAAGATGAATCTTTATAGGCCCGTCCCTCCTATTCATTTAATGTGGGCATAAGCATGTGAATACTCTTAGGTATACGCACTCGATGTTTACAAAATGAACAAAGCATACAACTCATCTAAGGTAGATGAGGCATGCGTTTGAATATTAGGCTTCTTTTTATCCCTCCGTATTTAGGCCTTTTAGTTGTAACCAACAAAGAAGTCATTTCTAAGGTCTTTCTTTAATCCCACCTGAGATAGATTTATTTATTGAATACTTCACCTATTATTGCCTTGTGGTGTGTGACACTTTTAGAATTTCTATCAAGTGAAAGAACCAGGTTGCGAAGCAACTAAGTCCGTAGAGTACCCCCCCCCCCCCCGGGGGATCATTTGCTTGTTGTTGGTCTTATTGCTTACCAATAGTTCCAAATGCACAACTATTGGCAAAGATTGCACCTCACGGTCTAATCATACTTTCTTTACTTTAGACTAATCACCATGCCAGGCCTAGTGATAAGCTTTTCAAGTGGCTTTAGCATAAGAAAGCAACTTGAGAAGAGCTACTACTAAATTTGGAAATGTTTGTTTTTCCAAGGGTATTATTTAATTTGACCTTGAAAATAAGCAACGGCCTTAAAAAATCAACAAGCTTTAAAGACAATCGACCTGAAAGCCAGATAACTAACATACATTGACTTTATTTAAAAAAAGTACATATTGTAGCAAGGGTTGCATTTGAACAACATTAAAGGTTCAAGTTGAGGGGTTGTCCTAATTAATACGATAATTAAGGACATACGACCACACTAGGCCCTTTTTTTTATTATGGCTCTCTCTATCTCTATACAGCAACAAGGAAATTGCAACTTGCTAGATCCTTGGCGAAGGTCACTTATGATATGCTGGAACTATACCACAATCACAGGAATGGATAGGGAGAAATATTCCAAATGCCTTACTCATAACTCTTTATTTGTCTATAAATATTTTGATAAAACTCTTATGTACGAAATATTGAACACAAGGTCGGGCGTTTGTCCAAAGCACTTTCCTAATGAATAACCAACTGGAGCGGAGCGATTGACCATGTCATGGAGCTATTCCACTAGTTGTCCTTCTTAGCAAATTGATTGAGGAAGGAAATAGAAGGGTTGGAGGGTGGGTTTAGCATAGTTTGTTGAGACTTCATTCTAACAGTTTCTATTTAAATTGTAAATAGTCAAGAAATTGATTCCTGGGCATGGTCAAATAGGGTTGTCGGTTGAGATAGGGCTTATTAGAAGAGTGATTCATTTTACTATTCAAAGCCTTACCTCTTTAGGACTCCCTGATTTGGTTCTCTCTTGTCTTCGAATTCCCATATACAGAAGAAATTACCTAAAAGAAGAGGTAAGAGGCAGTTGGATTGAACTTTGCCTAGTTAGGGGCACACAAATGAGAGATTTAAGAATATGTTCATTTTTACTTTGCTTCGATCACTTCTCGAATGGGACTTCTTTGTATAGATACCGGATAGATATATCTCAAGGAATCTTTGAACTACTTCAACGCAGGGAAAGATTCATCAATAGTACTATCGATGGCAGGGAAAGTAGACTAAGATAGCAAAACCAAGCCTAGCTTGAAATAGAAACAGGCATGTGGCGAACCATATCGAGAGAAAAAAAAGTAAAGAATAGATACATACCATATTATCTCATGGAATGAGTAAAACATATTCTAGACGGTTCAGTTGTTTCAGTCAAAAGGTCTTCCTACTTTAGTCATTCAATGTAGAGGTACCTTTCTTCACTTACTAGCACTACTCTTCCTATAGGACTTAGGTTAGGCCTTCTTTAGTACATAGCTAGTTTGAAGCTCAAACAAGGACTAGAGAATTTCCAAGCTATTGGTCTTCCAATCAATCTTTGTGAGAAGCCTATCTTTAAGATCGGCCTATGGATCTCATGGGAAGGATGAGGGTTACTACCTATAGCGTTTGAGCTAGATATTGCCTCTTCTACGGGAACTTCGACAAGTTCTTGTGGCTGCTGATTGAGATCAAGATCAAACCTAGGGTTTGAGCTCGATGAGGGAGCCATCATGATACCCCACCCCCCGCTATTATCCCCAAGAACAAGAATACCTTCCTCTACGAGAACAAACCACCCAAGCCTAAAAAAGAGGAAGCAAATCCCCTTTGCCAATAGCATGGAGTTGAGTTTTTGAAGGACAAAAAATAAATCAAGGTCAACCCCTAGAAATGATGCCAAGTAGAATAAAGGAAGTAAGTAGAAAAATATCAAAATTATGACCAACATTCGAAAATGTTTATGAATCATATTAGCATTCTCATAGGAGTTTGGCTTACTTCACTCAACACAGTTTGCATGGACCTTATCACATTTGTTTCCCTCTTGTTTCGGCCTGAAAAATTGCCTTTTGTTTTTTTGGGGATGCAATTTTTCACTCGGGTTAACTTAATCCTTTATCACTCCTTGTTGGCAGAGCAGCCTACCCAAAAAAAAAAACGTTATTGAATTGGAATCGATGACTTACGCCTATATCGTAAGGAATTTAAAGAGTGTGACTCTTCTTTTTTGAAGAAAAACTTCTCTTTGTTCGGTTACGAACCTTACAAGTATTCCCATTTTGGGGGAGGTTTTGAGGCACATCAGTGGTTTCTACTACTTCCTAGACCCAAATCTTGAATCCTGGGCCTTGAATCTAAGAGTACTTCTACATAACCTCTCAACCTCCACACACTATCATTTTTTAATTTTTTGTTTAAATTTTTATAATTTTTTTATATTTTTATTTTGAATTTGTTCTATTAAACTAATTTAATTTTTTTATTCATTATTTATATATCAAATATTTGATAAAAATAAAATAAAATAAAAGTGTGGTGTGTGGAGGTCGTGTGAATAATAGGAGGTTGTGTAGATTTTTTCTGAATCTAAAATCTCGAACCCCAAAGATAGAACCCTAGACCCACATCCTAGACCCTAGACCTTGACTGCAGACCCTAGACCCCAAATCTTAAACCCTAGACCCAACACTCCGAACCCTAAATCCAAGATCCCAAATCCCATACTCCAGGTGCTAGACTCCAAATCTCGAATCTCGAACGCCAAACATCGAGCCCAAAACCCAGAATTCAGAACCCTAGACCCCTGATCCCAGACACAGACTCCAGACCTTAACCTCGGTATCCGAACCCTACACCACAAATCTAAAACCTAGAACCCCAAACTAGGGATGTAAAATACACTGAGAAATTGAAAAATCGGTTCAAATCGATTGGTGCGGTCCACTTTTTTACCGGTTCGGTCCGTTTTTTGACCAATTCGGTCTGGAACTCATTCCTTTGTTTAAAAAGTTGATCATAATCTATCCAAAATTGGTTTTATGTTTTCCAGGACCGGATTGGTCTGCATATTTATTTATTTTATATTATATAATATATAATATATATAAATTCTAATTATAAGTATTTTATGTTATATATCATTTTTATATAATATATATAAATTGTAATTATATACGATATAATATTATATTATAATTTATGACATAAATTTTGATCTTAAATATGAATAATTATTTGATCATATATTTTAAACATAAAATATATATTAATCATATTTTATGGCTTAATAAATCCTCAAAATATCTCTTTGGGAGACACTAGGGATCGATCCGTCCGATCCCCATTAAAAACAGCCATCTAATAAAAACACAATAAAAAATTTTAAAAAATAAAATAAAAAATAAAATTTAGAAAACACAATAAAAAAATAAAATTAAAAAAATACAATAAAAAAATAAAATGAAGATTTTAAAAGGGTGTTCGGCCTAAGCCTAAATGAAGCCGACGCCGGCGGCGATGGGAAACATCACCCATACCATCGTGACCACCGGCCTCCGGCGACCCCATCCCTACAACGGCAACCCCTGGCGACCTCTGATGTGCCCCAAGCATCTTAAACCCGTTTCAGGCCGACGGTCATGAGTGTATGGGCGGTGTCACCCACTGCTGCCGGAGTTGTCAGCGTCCGTTTTTCAAGGGGATCAGACAGACTGATCCCCAGATTCTCTCTATCTCTATTGATAAATTATGTGATAATTCGAATTTTATTTATTTCTTTTTAATTTTCATGTTCGGTATGATTATATTTCTTTAAAAAAATTTTAAAAGTTTTTAGAAATATAGTGATATTTTAAGCCTACATTACTATGAAAATTCAAATGGAACTACTAGAGAGATTTGAAGGTTGCAGTTTGGATGTACTTAAAGGAAAAATATATTCTTTTTCACTATGTTTGGAAGACAAAAATTTATAGGTGGCAAGTGGTGATTGGAAGAAATGAATAATCAAACACTAGATATCTTCTTGGGTGAAATTCGGCCATTGTGATTTTTAAAGAAAATTTCCAATTTGTTCAAAGTCAAGGGAGGACACTTGGTTTGAGATAAACTTGCCTAGAACAAAGAAGTAGGTAGAAAAATAATTTTTTTCATCAAGCTAAGTGGTGGCCAACGAAAATGAATGGAAATGAGATGGGGAAAAACCGACTTAGGTATGCTATGGGTAACCGGATTGACTAAAGGTTTTTTCTTGGAATCTCCATGCAATGAACATGCTCTCTTGACAAGTGTGTGACAAGTGTCATCCAATGAACCTTGGTACATGATGAAATTTGGGTGGAAAAGGTAAAGGAAGGAGGCTAGCCAAAACTTACCTTGTCTTATTACCATGTGTATAGTATTTCAAATATTTTTCAAAAGTATAGATGATGATGTGAAATTAGTTTAATTTTGTCATCTTTTACACAAAAAGAAATAGGTGACATGTGTGTTTCTAGAAACTAAAACAAGGGAGGCCAATAATAGGAGAGTTTTAGTCACACAAGTAAAGGATTTTTGAAGAATATTCCTAGCTACATGAAGCAATCGGATTAGGTATTTTGGAGGCCATCCACTGACTTTTCTTTCTTGTCTTCGATACCATGCTTTAGTTTACTTCTTAAGCAAAAGATTAGGCAAGTGAAAGGAGATGATTAAAGAAGAAAAAAACACTTAGCCTTTCTTAGGTAAGTTTTGGCTAAACAAAGAGCAAATGGGGGAGCTATGACCAACTTAGTATTTTGTCATTTTTTACTACAAACTTAGCTCATATATTTGGAAAGAATTGAGACAAGTGGCTAATTATTATTGGAGGAAATAAACTTAGAATTACCTATATATGTTTTAGTTGAAATGGGATACCAAAGGAGGAAATGGTAGCCGAAGTAATCCAATGACTTATTTCCTAGAAAATCTCAAGATATGGATTAGTAATTTGTCAAGTCAATTGCCACCTAAGTCTAATATGTCATAAGAACCCTAAGGTCTAAAGGGACACTTGGCTTCATGGGGCAAAATGTTAAGTTTTGGTAGCCTTTGTTCTAAGATGTCGCCTAACACAAACACACACACCCTCACTTGGTTCCATTTGGTAGCTCTTGGCCAACACTTCATTTCTCCTCTCCATTTCTTTTCTTTTTCCTCCTCACCTTCCAAACACTCTTCCATAATATATTTGAGTGAATTCTTTCAAGAATTTGGTGGAAAACCCTAGTCTACAAGGAGGTTGCTTTAGAAATCCTTTGAAAGTAGTAAGTGCTCATATAACCTAACTTTAGCGTTTTTGATATATTATATTTGATAAATTTCTTATTTAAGGCTTCACTTGTTATTTGATAGTTGGAAGAATATGTTTATCTTTAGTGATTGATAAGTAGTGTAAAGAAGATTTTTATCTTAGAAATTTGTTGATGAATGATTAGATATAATCTTTATATGCTTATCTAATAGGATAACTTGAGATTTAGTTTAAAGAGTTATTTTTAGAAATATATGATGAAGAACTTAAGGAAAGAAGGCATGGATTTAAGTGGAGAATTGTGAAACAAAGCTTAAAATCATGGTATGATGTGCTTGAAGAATTAGGAATTTAAACTTTGAAGCTTAAAGGTTTCGGATTATTGAGTACTTTTTAGAGAAAAACTCTTAGGTTTTATTTCTACTGGATGACATGACTATAAGCTAGGTTTTTGAAGAAAATAATAAAATATATCTTTGGTATTTGAGGAATAATTAAAGATAGGTGAATGGAAGGTGATGTGGTGAAAAAGAATTGAAAAAATTAAATTTTTATACTTGATGGAGTTTCGGCCTAGGCTATTCCAAGTTTAGGGTTTAATTATTTTAATTGCTTCTTTGATGGAATATGTGTGTTTTAATTGAAAAGATTTATAGACCCATGTTTAGTATGAATACTGTCCGATTTGGTAAATACAAGCGTCATACATCACAGAAGTCATGCATTATGCATGAAAAATGTCTAAGTTGTATGCATTTTATAATGAGTCTCATGATTTGAGTTATCATAATTTTTCAAAAAAAATAAGAATAAGAATAAGAAAGATTAAGAAAATGAAAAGTCATGTTACAACGGTAAAAGTGATTCGGATGACTGGTATGAACAAAAGAACCCAACGGTGAAGACAATTCGATCTGCCAGATGACTGGTATGAACAAAAGAACCCAACGGTGAAGACAATTCGATATGTCATTGTGGTTAAAAAAATGAAAGTGAAGGCGATACGATCTACTATCATTACAAGATTAATAAGAACATAAATAAAGACACGTAATGTTAAGAAGATTTCGAAAAGACATGGTTTTTATACAAAAGGTTTTATTTACGTGTTATGAAAGTCGTTTCATGAAAAACATAACGTTTTTTATTAAATATGCATTGTGTATAAGTCATCTCATGAGTCACATGATCATAGAATATATGTTTGTTTATTGGTATATATCTTGATAATGCTTTCATTACATTATGTGTGCTCTTACTAAAATTTTACGAAATCTCATTCTTTTATTTATCTTTACTATCATTCATTCTCGAATGATAGAATTTTTGGCAAGATTAGATGGCACAGCAGAAGATCGAGACTTCCCCGGAGGCTCCGAGGAGCCCTAAGGGTCTCATTGACTATGCTACTTTTGAGGAGATGGTGGGACTTTTTGTTAATCACCTTATGGGTGTTATGTGGCAGGATAGAGCAGAGTCGCAAGAAGGGCGATGACCGATGGGTTATTGCTTAGTTTTGAGCTCAGATAGCTCTTTGACCTTAGACAGCATTAATGTAACGCCAATAGGGATAAGACGCTGTCAAGGAGAAAAAATTAGTATGGACCGGTTCAGGCTTGATCTAAATTATAAAAAAGTGAAGAAGGAACTCCTGTAATGAGTTAAGAGGTATTTGTGTTAATTGATGATGTTATGTGATGTATCTTATATTAAGAAATGAGGTCTTGTATTGACACTGTAATTTCATGTATAATATAAAATTTTATGGGTTTGATGTAATTACCATGTGATTACTTGCAAAATTTTAATTCTTTGCCCATTTTAGATATTTGATCTCATTCCGTTATACTTTTGGCATATTATTAGTAAATTTAGGTGTATGCATATTAACTTTGTCATGTACGAAAGGGGTATATAGCCTAACGCTACCTATCCCGAAATTTTCATCTACGTGAAATCTCAGACGTAGATTGAGGGCGTCACAAATTACTAATATATATTAGTATATAAATTATTATATTATCACTAACATATAGTAATAATACTATACCAACAGTATTAATATATACTAATAGTATTTCATATTCCTAGTATTTATATGTATTAATATATATCAAGTATAAGATATTAGAGATTAAATATATATTAAAAATCGGACCAAAATCGTTAAAACTGAAAATACAGGTTTTGGTGATTAATTGGTGTGTAATTGATTTTTGAAAATGTAAAATCGATACATACCAGTTTGATCCAAAATTTTGTACGAGGCAAGACCAAATCAGACCAATTATGCCTCTTCTATGAACTCCGAAACCAGAACCCCAGACCCAAGTCCCTAGAACTCAAACCACAAACCCAAGACGACAAATCCCGAACCCTAAACCCAAATCTTGAACCCCAAAACCTGAACCTTGAACCGTGAACCCCGAACACGAAATTCCAAATCCCTAACCCATAACCCAAAAGCCTAGACCCCGATCCTAGACCCCAGGCCCATGACCCTAGACCCTAGACCCTAGACCCAAACCCCAGACCCTAGACCCCAACCCCAAATCCCCACTACAAAACCTCGAACCCAGACCCTAGAACCGTAGACCTAAGACCCTAGCATGCAAACCTCAGATCCCAAATCCCAAACCCGAGACCCAGAACTCTTATATCTGAATCCTGGACCCAAAACCCAAAATCCGAAACCCTAGATCCGAGATCCCGAACCTCAAACCCAAGATCCTAAATCCCGAACCATGAATCCTGAACCCCAAACTCTGAAGCCAAAACCTAGACCCAAGACCCAAATCTCAGATCCTGAACCCTACACCCTAAACCCCGAATCCCAAGCCCCCAAACGTCAAATCTCCAACCCACTTTCCATTCTCTAGTTTTTCGAAAGTTGCATAAGGTTTAATTTTGAAAACCTCTTTGTCTGGCTCCTTTAAATCTTATGATGTTGTGTCATCTTTGTGTTCATTTGAATCACTTTTGGGGCAATCTTGATATGCAACGTAACCAAGATAGGCATCTCTATGAATTTGACAGAAGAAATATTATTTAACAATAACTAATGTTAGAAAGGAAACGATCGATAAAACATGGTTTTTCTTTTTAATCATTGGATTTTTTTGGAGCCAAGGTGGCAAGTTTTAATCGAACAACCTCATGTGCGACATCTTTATCAACTGCAAGCCCCACAATCACTTCTTTCTTGCGATGCTTTCGGCTAAATTTTTTTACTATTAGAGATCCAATAAGATAGGCTTCTCCATCTATTTCCTAGAAATATTTCACCATAGCACAGGACAGTGAGAATCTAAAAGCAACTCAAGGATTTTCCTTCAGTTCTATTCATAAAAAAAAAAATCCTTTAGTCCTATCTATTTAAAAATGCTTTTGAAGAAGCTTAGAGATATTCATCCAACAAGAAGATCAAAGATACAGATACTCTTTTACTCAATTATCATAACTAAATGTCCTTAAATGCTTTCATTAAAAAAAATGCAGGGTGGGAAGAATTGAAGACAAATTAACAATAGAATTTCCATTTTGGAACAATTAAAATAAAAACAACAATCAATTTAAATATTCCTTGAAGGGTAAAGGTGAGCCTTTAAATGCTTCCAATATTTTTTTATAAGTAAAAATTTATTAATATCAATAGGAGTAGCCAATTACATTGGATGTATACAAGAGAAAACAACCAGCTAGGGAGTAGAAATAGGTGCAAGAAAATCATGGACATGTCATAGGCCTGAGGTTGAAGATGAAGGCCACTAGTTATAGGGGTTAATTTGTATGATCGCGGGAAAATGCCTTTAAAATGAATGAAGCAATTATGTTAGTTAAGATAAGCTCATACGGTGTCGTTGCATTAAATGACAGTTTTGTTAGTTTGCCAAACGTAATTGTTTTGATTAATGAGATGTAATACCAGTGAGAGGAATTGTAAGTCGTATTGATACTTTGTGTGAACTAGAATGTCATTGATTGTTTTGTAGAGTGTAAAAGGATTAAACACAGTCGTTTAGTCCTTCTTCTGCGTAATGAACCACCACAAAATGAAGCCACCAATTGGATCTTAGGCAACTATGGAATCCATTCTTTGAACTCTTTCTCTAACTCTCTCTCTTCCTAACTCTCTTTATATTTCTCTCTCTATCTCCTACTTTGAATATATTCTACTCCTCTGTAATAGTTCGAATCAACCCAATTCTTAGTTCTCTTGGAAGTTGATCACGGGTCCATCACAATTGGTATCAACAGTCAGTTACCATGGCAGAGGAAACAACATATTATGCGCAAGTGGCATATGTGATCAACTAAGTTCGGCAACAACAAGAAAGACAGCAAAAACAGATGGAGGGTACGATTTATATTTGTTTCAGCAACAAAAAGCAGCAAGAATGGAAAGAGAAATCCAAGAAAACAAATTTTCTGATTTCTTACAGCAAATATCAAGAATCTCTTGTAACAATTCTAAGGGCAATGTGCAAAATCCACGAAACCATCAAGACAGTCAAAATGGGCAATGTACTGCACCAATTCCTGAAGATGTGGGTGAGGTGAACACTCGAGATATGGGTAACAGATGTCTTATCAAAGGGGTTAAACTAGATTTTCCAAGATTCAATGGGAGGAATCCTGCAACTTGGATATATAAGGGTAACTAGTATTTTTAGTATCACCAAATTACCCCTAGTCAAAGAGTTTTTTTAGTTTCATTTCATATGGATGAAGAATCCCTCATTTGGTATCAAGATGCAAGTGTGGCAGTAGCTTTTTATTCTTGGGATGATTTTACAAAGGCTGTGCAAGTGAGGTTTGGTTCATCAGCCTATGATGATCTAATGGAAGCCTTAACACGATTAAACAAACTCATTCTGTCATTGCTTACAAAACAAAATTCGAGTTAATCTTAAATAGAATCAAAGGCATTTTTGGGAAAAAGAGGTTACATTGTTTTTTAAGTGGGTTAACAGATGAGGTGAGGCAGCCAGTAAGAATGATCAATCCTTCCACGTTAAATGATGCAATTGGATTGGCTAAAATCCAAGAAAAGTATGTTTGGTCAATTAAAAAAGCATAGAGAGGCAATTTCAATGATTATGTGGTTCAACCAACAAGAGGATCAAATGGGGGAGCACCTAACGTATTGCCTATTGCTAAGTTGCCTTATCCAAAGGGTATTTGATAAAGAGATGCAAAAAAGGAGGAGGAAATGTTTGTGCTATTTCTGTGATGATAAATATCATCAACGACATAAATGCACCAAAGAGAATACCTTTTAGAGGGTACGAAAATTCCTGATAATGACAGTGTGGAATATCAAGAACAAGAGAAAACTGTTGATGATAGTATTGTGGGAGATACTGCATCGATTTCTTTACAAGCTCTTGCTGGAACTCCACACCCAAAAACTATAAGAATTGTTGGCAAGATCAATAAAATAAAATAAAAAGGTGATTATCTTGATAAACACAAGTATCACTCACAATTTTATGGATGCTACAATTGCAAAGTAGTGTGCTTTGACAGTGGATAAAGATTAGTCAATCCAAGTGAGAGTGGCCAATGGAGATGTTGTTAAAAGTCTGGGAAGAATCAAGAATGTATCAATGCAAATGCAAGGTATCAATGTTGTAGCTGATTTCTTTATCCTTAGTTTGGAGGATTGTGATACAGTGATGGGAGTGCAATGAATGCAATCACTAGGTAATATTCTTTTGAACTTTGCTGGCATGAAAATGCAGTTTTCTTATGGAAATAAAATTGTAGTTCTTCAAGGACTCGCATCACCAACAACAGAGTTGGTTGATGATAAAGAGTTAACCTCAATTTCCAAAGTGGGATTGAGAGATTATGGCTTCAGTTGATGGAAGTATAACTAGATCATAAACCAGTTATTGCCTGCCCTTGGGTAACTGAGTTGTTGCAAAAGTATGAGGCTGTATTTGAAGAACCTAAGGGTTTACCTCCTCATAGGTCTCAAGACCATCAAATAATCTTGAAGAATGAAGCAGTGCTAGTCTATTTAAGGCCTTACAAATACCCTCATTGCTAGAAGGCAGAAATTGAAACCATGGTAGCAGAATTGTTGAAAATGGTGTTATAAGACAGAGTCAATCTCAATTCTCTTCTCATGTGCTACTGGTCAGAAAATCGATGGATCTTGGAGAATATGTATGGATTATAGCATGCTCAATGAGGCCACCAACAAAGATAAGTATCATATCCCAGTTGTTGATAAACTTTTAGATGAATTGTTTGGTTCCACAATTTTTTCAAAATTTTACTTAAGGTTAGGTTATCATCAAATAAGGATGAGGCCTCAAGACATATATAAAACAGCATTTAGAATACATGAAAGGCACTATGAGTTCCTTGTGATGCCTTTTGGACTCACTAATCCCCTCTCAACCTTTCAAGCCCTCATGAATGATGTCGTCAAACCATTTTTGAGAGAATATGTAATTGTGTTCTTTGATGAAATACTTGTGTATAGCAAGAATCTAAAGTCTCATTTGACACATTTAGCAATTGTTTTGGGTGTTTTACAGTAGCACCAACTCATGAGATTGAAGATTTGGGTCATTTGATTACCAAGAAGGGTGTAAAAGATGACCCAAGGAAATTAGAAGCAATGGTGAAGTGGCCAATTCCAAAAAATCTAAAAGCTCAAAGGGGATTTTTGGGATTAACTAGCTACTACAGAAAATTTATTAAGCACTATGGTCAAATTGCAACTTCATTGACATGTTTGTTAAAGAAAGATGCTTTTGTTTGGAGGAAGCAGCCACAATAGCTTTTGAGGAGTTGAAGAAGGTTGTTGTGAACCCTCCAGTGTTAGCTTTGCTAGACTTTACTTAGAAATTTGTGATTGAATGTGATGCTTGTGGAGTAAGGGTGGGTGCTGTTTTGATGCAAAACCAGAGGTAATTAGCATTTATGCGACAAGCACTAAAAGGGAAGAATTTGTCACTCTTAACCTATGAGAAGAGTTATCTATTGAGTACAAGAAGGGCAAAAAGAACAAGGTTGCTGATACCTTGCTCAAAGAGATAACATAAAAGATGAAGTTGCCACAGTCTATGCTATCTCATATCCAACTCCAGTCTAGTTGGAAGAATTAAAATAGGCATATGTTACTAATCCATTAGTTCAAGACCAGTTGAAACTGCTTCAAGATAATTCTTCTCCACATCTACCTTTTCTGTAAAGCATGGGGTTATGCTAAGAAAGGGAAAAAATTATATGCCTAAATGCAAGGAACTAAAAGAAAAGCTACTGCATTTTATACATGCCAGTCCATCTATTGGGCATTCAAGGTTTTAGAAGTCTCTACAAAGGAATAGATATTTGGCCTGATCTCAAAAAAGATGTGAAACAATATATTCGAAAAGGTGAGACATGTCAAATAAATAAGGTGGAGAATACATACCCTGTTGGCTTATTACAGCCATTGCTTGTACCCCAAACTACTTGGACAGATTTGTCCATGGACTTTGTTGAGGGTCTTCCACTTTCTAAGGTGTTGGGAATATGGACACTCAAATTCCCCCCACCAGGATCTAATTTTGAAGGAATACCAAGAAAAATAGAGAAATAAACACAATACAAAAATTTACGTGTAAAACTCCAAAACAGGAGAAACATCACCAGACCCAGAAAAGAAAATACACTATGTGAAAAATTGTTACAATCACACAATTTTTCTCCTCACCCAACAACACCCACAAAAATTTCTCCCACTAGTAAAACTCTAACTTTCACCTCTCTTCCTTTTTACATACAAAAAGGACAATAGAGGAATTTTATTAAAGTCAAAAGTTACTAGATAAGTTTCTGACTAGTGTAATTAACTAAGGAGGTTAGGCCTCCTTTTATAACTACATAGCATGCCCCCTTTTACAAATCCCACCGATGTGGGATTACAAAGGAGCAAAAGTCAACAATTTCCACCTTACGATTTTGACTAATCCCACAGCCATGCTCCACCGCAATGAGGATCTTCATAGCTTCCGCTATCATGCTCCACCATAAAAGTATAATCACTCAGAATAAACCAATTCCAAGCATTTCACTTCAGTCCATGTCGAAAATAACCTTGTTGAAAAATTATGGTGCAACTTCCAGGTTTGGCTTTTCTGGAAGTTCATCAGCCATCGACATGAATTTCCATCACACAACCTGCATTAATGCCAAACCAATGCCCGTGTGCAAACTTGTGGAACAACTAACATTAACACATCCTCTATCATGGCAACTTTGGGATTAGCGACATGTCATGAGGATGTACATGTCTCTTTTTAACAGACACCGTCTTCTGTAAAGAGAGACACGATGTTAGTTTCATTATCAGTATCTCCATTTACTGACTTGGAGCCTCTTGCCGAACCTGCTCCACCTCTTGGACAATTTCTTCTGACATGCCCAGTTTGTCTACACACCCAGCAGGCTACTTTCTTCTTCATGGAGTTCTTCTTCCAATCACCAGCTGTCACCATTGCTAAGTTCTCAAGTGAACCATTACTTCCACCACTTAGCTACTAGTAACCTCTGAAAAAATTATTTTCTCCTTCCCATGTATCAAAATAGGCTTCATATGCTCATAAAAAGATGGAAGAGACCAGATCAGCCTCAAGGCTTGATCCTCATCATCAATTTTAACTCCAATAGATTCTAGCTCAGAGACAATGGCATTGAGAACACTTAAATGATCTGAAATAGTCGTACTTTTACTCATCCGCAGTGTATGAAACTGCTCCTTCAGGTACACTCGATTCGAGACACTCTTCGTCTGATGCAACTCTTCGAACTTTTCCCAGAGTCCCTTTGCTGTGAATATTCTATGTACATTTGCAAAAACATTATTGGCCAGGCACAGACCAATTGCACTTGCCGCTCTCAAATCCAAATCTTTCCAATCTTCATCGCTCATTCCATATCTGCTCTTTATTTCACCAGTAGCGCTTGGACCGCTACTGACTTCAGGGACTGGTCTGCCTTTCAACGCCTTGTGTAATCCTGATTGAATCAAAATATCCTTGACTTGCACTTGCCACAAGCCAAAATTGATTCTCCTATCAAATTTTCCCACATCAAATCTGATAGGATTTGAAACTTTACCTCCTGACATAACTTCGATAAATTTTACCGTAGAAATAAATAGTACCCACTAAGTAAGTTTTCAAGAAAGACCAATCTTTTTTAGACAGAACTTCAAGATTCTTAGGAAAAATTGGAGGGTCACAACAGACACACTTAAAATTTTCAATCTCCTAGACAGAACCTTCTTAGACCGTACGTATCCACACTACCACACCAAAACTCCACCCTGCAAAAAAAAAGAACCTAGTGGCTCTGATACCACTTGTTAGGAATCAACACCACCCAAATTCCCCCCACCAGGATCTACTTTTGACAGAATACCAAGAAAAATAGAGAATAAACACAACACAAGAATTTACGTAGAAAACTCCAAAACAAGAGAAAAACCATCAGACCCAGAGAAGAAAATACACTATGTGAAAAATTGTTACAATCACACAATTTTTTTCATCACCCAACGACACTCACAAAAACTTCTCCCACTAGTAAAACTCTAACTTTCAGCTCTTTTCCTTTTTACATACAAAAAGGACAACAGAAGAGTTTTATTAAAGTCAAAAGTTACTAGATAAGTTTCTGACTGGTATAATTAACTAAGGAGGTTAGGCCTCCTTTTATAACTACATAGCATGCCCTCTTTTACAAATCCCACCGATGTGGGATTACAAAGGAGCAAAAGTCAACATAAGGGTTACTCAGTTGTCATGGTACTTGTTGACTGGCTCTCCAAAGATTCACATTTTATAGCCCTACAGCATCCATTTACAGCAGCTAAGGTTGCTTTGTTATTTTTTGATCATGTATTCAAATTGTATGACATGCCTTAGAACATAGTTTCTGATCGAGGGGTAACTTTCACAAGTTCTTTTTGAAAATAACTATTCAGATTGCAAGGAAATATTCAGATTGAAAGACATCTTATAAACCATCGAATTTTTGTGACTGTTCAAGCACGGAAAAATTGAGCACTAGCCTCACCATTCATTAGCCAATCTTCAAAGCACGGAAAAACTCATTTTGACTTGAATTCGACTTGAAAACATGAATGGCAAAACTTTAGTTGGTGGTGGATTTCAATGAATAATAATAGCATTCAGTAGTAATGTGAGGGCCGCATGTAACACAGAAAGTGTTTGAAATTCCTTGTATGCTTTTCGTTCTCTTATATCGGCACGTACTTAGAACAGTCATTGCCTCCAACAACTCAAACATGACACTTCGTCCGCCAGTACCGTGCTGTTAGGTTATGTATATTATATACATACGATATTCAGACCACATCTCCTAATGTTCATGTATGACTTCTAGAGTTTATAGTTGAAGAGAAACGCTAAAATAAGTCGGACAATTATTATTTTTACTAGTGCGTACTGAATCTTTCATAAAACAATTTTCAATATATATATATGTGTGTGTGTGTGTAACCTACCTTACTTGCATTTCCATTATTACTCTAAACCTAATAAGGGCTCTAGCTAGTCCAAATATGGTCCTCCATTCCACGCTCATTGAGAAATCAATAATGTCAAACACAATCATAAAATATAATGTGCAAGTCTCACGTACTTATTTAAAAAAATAAAATGAGATTTACAATTAAAAAGATAAATTATATTTACAATTAAGAAATGTGCAGTCTCCACATACTCACGTTAATAAAATTGAGAAAATTTGAGATCCACATAAAAATATTTTTTTTTTAACAGCTGCTCCCACTTTTTTAATTGGAGTACGTAAGGTCTACACACTTCAAGACTGTATATAGTATTATTCGTTAAAAAATAATATTTCTCATATAAATCCTAGATTTATTCATCTTTTTCAAATGGGGTGTACATCACTTGTATATCATATGACTATAAATATCATTTGTCTTAAAAAATATGAGTTTCAAGATTCAATACTTATAATTTATTGTAATCACGAAGTTTAAACATAAGATGATTGACCCAACTACATTTCGTTTTAGGAGTAGTGACTACATTTTTGAAAAAAAAAAGTGAAGTTGTCAAATTTTGAAAATAACTAAAATAAGAGCAAATCGATCGTTTGTCGATACAAGGATTTCTGTTCTTTTAAAGAGAATACACAGAATTTATATATTTAATAATTGTATGTAGCATTACTTTTCTTATTTTTAATATACATGACTTTTTGTAAAAGTGGATAAATGCAAAAGGTAATGATCTACTAGTCAACAAGCCTTCAAGATCACCTTGATCAAACTTGGGTTCGATTGAATTAGCTTATCTAAAGAAATGTTTATAAACACAAAGTAATTAAACTATATAACTCGTATAAAACTAAACTCAGCTTATATAAGTTCCTATAAACTCAAGATTCTGTTAACTTTGCAATTATTATCTTTTGAGTATTATTTCTGTTAATTTAATAATGGCAATACTCTACTTAGTAAATAAGATCATAACTACAAATATGGTACTCAAACAACTAGTACTATAACGTCATGTTTGGTAATTATGAATATAACAAGTTTTTTTTTTTTTTTTTTTGTAAGCAAACTAACGATTTGATCGTGAGTAAAAAATTATAAAACTTGGTCATGATAAACTGGAAGTTGACTTATACTCGGATTAAAATTAAATAAACAGAACTTGACCACTTACTTCTTGTTGGAATTCGATTAGTTTATCTTCTTATCCAAATAATACTGACCATTTGTAGGAATGTAAATAAACAAAACTAATTGACAAGCTACTCTATATTAATTAGCACATTCGAACTTGAGTTTGTCACTATTTGCTTATTAAATGAATTATTCATGAATATAAAATTATAATAGATTATTTGAATAAGTCATATAAAAACTTAGAAATAACTTCCTAGAATACATGATATATTTTTCATGAAATTTTCATGTATGATGTGGCAGAATGTAATTGGCTGATATAATAATTAGTTACATTAGCTTGCTGATGTAATAGTTAGTTAGTTAGCTTTCTCAATGTAATTAGCCGATGTAACAATTAGTTACGTAGCTTTATTCTGTATAAATAGTTGGCTGATGTGAACAATTGTAATAGAAGATAAATAAATGTATAGTGGTAAAGCATAACACAATTCTGCTTTACTTTCTCTCTCACTTTACTCTTTCTTTTCTCGTTTCTTCCTCTTCTTCTTCAAGACTCCATGCTTAGTTTCAGAATTTATCATAGTATCAGATGATCTTCTTTGATTAATCTGATTCTACGTAGATTACTTGAATCAATTTCACATTTCGTTTAAGATGCTGGATGAGGATTCGGATTAGTCTCCACTTCGCAGTTCAATTCCACAAAATCCGATTGAGGATTCTTATAGTTGCATCATGGAGAGAATCCAAGTTTGATGTTAGTCTCACAGTAGCTACATAGCGACAATTATCCTATATAGGCGAGATCTATGTCGAAAGCTCTAAGTGCGAAGAATAAGCTGGAGTTTGTCAATGGAACCCTAAAGAAACCTGTGACTACTTCAGATTCGAAGTTCTCAGCATGGGAAAGGTGTAATGACATGGTCTTATCCTGATTACTCAATTCAGTCACCAAGAGCATAGCATCGAGCATCCTGTATATCGATGTAGTGGCAGATGTGTGGAAGGATTTACAAGAAAGATTTTGACAAGACAATCGACCTCAGATGTTCAAATTGAAGAAGGAAATCAGTTCATTAACTCAAGATCAGCAATCGGTTAGTGATTACTTTACTCAATTAAAAGCGTATTGGGATGAATTAGCCAATTATCATCAATTGCCACAGTGTACGTGTGAACTAGTGAAAAGTTATTTGGATCTTCAGCAAGAAGAGTAAATTTTACAATTCTTGATGGGATTAAACGACTCTTTCACTAGTATAAGAGGACATATTTTATTATTAGATCCTTTACCCTCTATGAATCGAATCTTTGCTCTTGTTTTACAAGAAGAAAAACATAGGGAAATTAAGATGAACTATGCATCGAGCTTTGACTCCATTGCTGTTATGACAACTACGAACACAGAGAATGCTAATCCATTCCACAAACAGTCTGGATCCAAGAAGGATAGACCTGTATGTAGTCATTGTGGGTATACGGGTCATACTTCAAACAAATGCTACAGAATCCATAGTTTTCCACCTAGATTTAAATCCAAGAAGTCTAATGTCCACTCAGCAAATCAAGCATCCTCTTCTATAGTTAAGGATAGTGAAGAGATTCCATAGTTATCTTTCACATAAGAGCAGTGTCAGCAAATTCTTGCTTTCATCAATCAATTTCCCAAGTCGCATGCTCCTAGTGCATCAATGAATCAAGTGTCCAATTTGGATGCCAAAAGACCTAATTCATTTGGTATTCTTCCCATGCCACATCTCAATTACTCTAAAAATCTTTCAGGTAAAATTCTTTATCTCTCTGCTTCTGTCAATTATCCACACATTCCTTGGATTATTGACACTAGCGCCACAAACCACATAGTCTGTTCCACCAGCTTCTTTTCTTCAATAAATTCTCATGTTTCTTCATCTGTTAAATTGCCAAATAACAACCTTGTTTCAGTTACTCATATAGGAATTGTGACTCTGTCTAAAGACTTGGTATTACACAACATGCTTTGTGTACCTTCCTTTTCATCCAACCTCATATCAGGAAGCAAATTGACTAAAGATCCTAATTGTTGTCTTATTTTTATTTCCAAATTCTGTTTTGTACTAGGCCTATCTACATGGAAAATGATTGGAGTGAGTGAAGAAAATGCTGGTCTATATCATCTCTTGCAAAAACACTCAGTTTGTCCATCATCCTCTGTTTTTTCAGTGAGTAAAGACTTTGATCTATAGCATTACAAATTAAGTCACATTTCTTTGTCTAGGTTGCAAATTTTGAATAAGTCTGTACCAGATATTAAAATCTCCAATTCTTCTCTATGTACAGTTTGTCCATTAGCAAAATAGAAATGTTTCCCATTTGATCTCAATAATAAAACTTCTTTGATTCCATTTCATCTTATACATTGTGATTTATGAGGACCTTTTCAAGTTAACTCTTTAAATAGTTCCAGGATGACTTCTCTAAGTGCACTTTTGTGTATCTTATGAAACAAAAAATTTCAAACTAGACAATACTTGCAATCTTTCTTTTGTCTTGCTGAAAATCAATTCAATCTTAAGATTAAACACATTCGAACTGACAATGGTGCTGAATTTAATATGCCTGAATATTATCAAGCTAAAGGTGTAATTCATCAAAGGAGTTGTGTTGAAAAACCATAACAAAATGATGTGGTTGAAGGAAAACATCAGCATTTGCTGAATGTTGCTAGATCTCTTAGATTTCGACCCTCATTACCATTCAAGTTTTGTGGTGACTGTGTTTTAACAACAACACACTTAATCAACTTAACTCCTACACCTTTGTTAGCTAAAAAATCACCATATGAAGTCCTTCATTCTTCTCCTCCTTCTTACACTCATTTAAGAGTGTTTGGATGTTTGTGTTTTGCATCCACTCTTTCCAGAAATATATCTAAATTTGATCCTCGAGCCAAAAAGTCAATTTTCATAGGATATCCATATGTTATGAAAGATTATAAATTGTATGATATTGAATCTCATACAACTTTTTTTATCTCGAGATGTAATATTTCATGAGTCTATTTTCCATTTCTCATCTATAAATTCAAATTCATCTCATGATGTTGATTCTTTCTTAGTCTTGCCTAACATCATTCCTGAAACACCAACTTCACATGTTGCAGATAATTTTCTGCATACAGATTCCTCTCTTGGTTCTAATACTTCTAATTCTAATCTAAATAATTCTTTAATCTCTTTCCCATCTCCTGCTCATATTCCTTCTAATCAAATTCCTCCAAGACAGTCTACTAGACAAAGGAGAAAGAAAAGTTATTTGCAAGATTATCACTGTCAACTTGCTTTGATAGACAACAATCAGGCTATTCTTTAGTCTCTTCAATCAGATTTCATGGTAGAAAGTTCCAAAGATACATCTTATCCTATCTCTAATTTTGTTTCTTACCATAAACTCTCATCTTCTCATAGATGTTTTACATTGTCAATATCCTCCCATACTGAACCAAAAACATTTTTCCTAGCCATAAAAATACCCAAATGGCAAGAAGCCATCAATGCTAAAATTAAAGTTCTTGAACAAAACAATACTTGGACTCTTACTTCCTTACCTATAGGAAAGAAACCTATAAGCTGTAAGTGGATATATCATATAAAGTATAAGGCGGATGGGAGCATTGAGAGGTATAAGGCCCAATTAGTGACAAAGGGATATACACAAGTTGAAAGATTAGATTTTTAGGAAACTTTTTCTCCTGTAGCAAAGCTGACCATAGTGAGATGTTTGCTAGCTTTGGCTACCACTGCAAAATTGGTATTTACATCAATTAGATGTAAACAATGCATTTTTACATGGTGACCTCAATGAATAAGTTTATATGAGCATACCATCAGGATTTGCAGAAAAATGAGATTCTCGGGTTTGTAGGCTTACCAAGTCATTGTATGGGTTGAGGCAAGCCTCACGCTATTGGTTTTCAAAACTATCATCTGCCTTACTGAATATGGATTTGTTAAATCCAATTCTGATCATTCACTTTTCATCAAAGCTACAGGTTCCTTTTTTATTGCCTTGTTAGTTTATGTCGATAACATTATACTAGTGTAGAACCCAAGATTTCAAGTCTCGTGTCTACGTACAGATTTTGATGATAACAAATAAATTCAAAACTCAAGCTCAAGTTGTCTACGCTTGAAGAGAGCTAAGCACATCAAGAAATCAAGCATGGGCAAAAAGAAGAACAAGTCTACAAATGAAACTCATAGAGTAATTTTGTACATCTCTTAAAATTTTAAATTAGATTAAGGCTTAAAATTAATATTTTCTCATAAAGCATCAAATTGTAATTTTTATATTTGCATAACTTTATTAAAATATTTAATTTTAAAAATTATTATTATTTTTCCACATATGTATAAAGATTTGAATTTGTAAAATGAATGATTGTCATCTTTAATATGTGCATGTGTTGTTTGAAAATCTTGAAGGGTGGTTGTGTATTTTTTTTTACAAATGTAAAAGATAGATGATTTGTTTGAAAATCTTGAAAAGTGGTTGTGTGTTTTTTTTTACAAATGTAAAAGATAAATGATTTGTTTGAAAATCTTGAAAGGTGGTTGTGATTTTTTTTTACATATGTAAAAAGAAGATGATTTGGTTTAAAAAAATAAATCATGTTCATTTTGTCATGTATGAAAAGTAAAAGATTTGATTTGATTTCTTTGAAAAATAAATGGAGTTGTCTTTGACAAATATAAAAAGGAGATATTTTTATTTGAATCTTTTGAAAATTGAATAGTATTCTTATTTGACATGTGAACCTTTTCAAATTTGAATATGAATACTCATTTGCCTATAAATAGCTCACTTGAGTTTTACAAAAATCACAACAAGAGCTTACACATCAATTGCTAAATGTTACATTATTATTTCAAATCTCTCATTCTCTCTTCTCTAAATTTTGTGTCTTAATTCTTATTTATTGTGAGAGAGATATAGGTTGCACTGTATTATTTTTATCTCACTCATTGAGGAGTATATTCTGATAACCTACCCACTATTAGCTTTTGTATTTGTAAGAGAGTGCGTATAACCCTTGTGTGTGTAGAAGGTGTTCTACATAGTGAATAGTTGAATCACCAAGTGTGAGGTGATTGCAAATGTAGAGGGTGTTTTACATGGATTCTTTGTAGTGGTGTTGCTCAAATGTGTAATAGGTTTCTATCTCCACCTGAAGGAGATTGAATAGTAAATTTGAGATCCTCAAGGGGTAGCTTGAGGCCAGGACGTAGGCAGTAGGGCTGAACCTCGTTAAAATACTGAATTTGCTTCTTCTTACCCTTACTCTTTATATTTCCTATTGTTTCATATTCTGTTTATATTTATATTATATATTTGGTTTATAAGTATTAATTTTTTAATATAACTCAATTCACTCCCCATCTTGTGTTAATCATCTGGACAACAACTAGCAAGCAACAACATGATTTCAATCACTGCCTTAAATTCATTCTTAGATGACAGATTCAAAATCAAAGATTTGGGGACATTAAAATACTTCTTAGGGCTGGAAGTGGCCAGATCTTATAAATGGATCACTTTGTGCCAAAGAAAATATGCATTGGACATACTAGAAATTTCTGGTTGTTGGCTGCAAAACCTATAAAATTTCCTGTGGAACAAAACAACAAGTTGTCCTCAACTGAAGGACATTTAATTGAAGATACTTCCAGCTATCGAATGCTAATTGGTAGGTTGATATACCTCACCATTACCCAGCCAGACTTGACTTATGTTGTTCAAGTTCTTTGGGCAGGTTATATGGACTCTAGAAAATCAATAACAGGATTTTGTGTTTACCTTGGTAATTCACTTGTATCTTGGAAATCCAAAAAGCAACAAATTGTATCAAGATCTTCAGCTGAAGCTAAATATAGAGCCATGGTCAACACCACTTGTGAATTGACATGGCTCTTGCTTTATTGAAAGACCTTCGAGTTGATCATCATCAGCCTGCTTTGATGTTTTGTGATAATAAAGCTGCCTTATACATTGCAGTAAATCATGTGTTCTATAAAAGGACAAAGCACATAGAAATAGATTGTCACATTGTAAGAGAAAATGATGGCCAACATCATCAAACTGCTCCATGTTAGTTTTGGTCATCAACTGAGTGATATTTTCACTAAACCACTTGGCTACAATCAATTTCATAATTTGTTGTCCAAGATGGGAATTTTAGACATTCATTCTCTATCTTGAGGGGACTCTTAGAATACATGGTATATTTTTCATGGAATTTTCATGTATGATGTGGCAGAATATAATTGGCTGATATAATAATTAGTTACATTAGCTGGCTGATGTAATAGTTAGTTAGTTAGCTTTCCCAATGTAATTAGTTGATGTAATAGTTAGTTACGTAGCTTTATTCTGTATAAATAGTTGGCTGATGTGAATAGTTGTAATAGAAGATAAATAAATGTACAGTGATAAAGCATAACACAATTCTGCTTGACTTTCTCTCTCACTTTACTCTTTTTTTTCTCATTTCTTCCTCTTCTTCTTCAAGATTTCATGCTTAGTTTCAGAATTTATCACAACTCATAAATTTGAATAAGTCGTTTTCAATTCAAAAAAATTTTAGAATAAGTCAATATATTCATTTTAAAAAGTGGGAGAAAATTATACTTTTAATATTACTCGTGTTACTCAATCTTGAATTCTTTTATTTAAATAATTGAATTGAATTCTTTTTTTTTTATTTAAATAAGTCTACATATCACATACTATATATATATTTTTTTTAAATAATTGAATTCTTTTATTTATTATTCATATGCCAAATATTTTATAAAAAAAAAAAATAATTTTTTTTTAAAAAAAAAAAAGTATAGTATATGATATGTAAACTTATATTTCAAATTTCTCTATAATCATTAGTAGTACATATTGCGAAAGATGTTTATAAAATGGGAGACCCTATAGACCGGTCAGACTGTTAAACCTTGAAAAACAGTCCTCTATTAAAATTGTGACACATTATTTATTTTACAATTATTTCATATTAAATCAATAGAATCAACCACACTTGATTATGATCAATTGAATCAGCCCTCCATTAAAATGGAAGAAGATAGAAACGGAATCTAGAGAATTTTTCCTGCTTTTTTTCGAGAAAGAAACAACCCATAATGCAAAATATGAAATGGATCGAAAAACGAAAAACTGGAAGAAAATCCTAGAACTGAAAAACGAAAAATGAAATACTGAAAAACAAAAAACAAAAACAAAAAACGAAAAATAAAAAATGAAAAACTGAAAAACGAAAAACTGAAACGAAAAATGAAAAACTGGAAGATAATTTATAGAAAATGCAGAACCAAATTTTGTGCCTGATTTCGTATGACAAAGATAATTTATACCTTAACTTCATTGAGTTCCATATCATTTTTTGAGGGAAGGAAGTAAACATGAAAAAAAAAATCACGTTTGAGATTCCCCTTCTTCTTCCTCATTCTGAAAAAACGGAATATAACTGGGAAAAAAAAAAAATTTAAGCTCGAACATCTTGCAGATGGTGGCAAATCAAAAAAAAAAAAAAAAAAAAAGATCCAAGCTCGAACAGCGTTGGTGTTGAAGGAATCAAACTGGAGATAAGAGATGGGAGAAGAAATGTGATGTCTTAATTTTGCTTTTGAGAGTTACAACTAGAGAGAGGAGATGGGATCATAGAGGAGAGAGGAGAGGGTTCAAGATTTTGGATCGGCTAAATTGCAGTTGCATTGGTTTTTCTTTATATTTGTTGATGTGTTATATATTTGATTGGAAGACTATTTTTTAACTTACATCAACCTATTCGGTCTCCAAGATTTTCCTTATAAAATTTCCAAGTTTATTTTTAAAGAAGAAATTTAGTATTGATCGAACTTTATAGAAAATGCAGTCTTCGTTGTCGTCAGTGGTGGTGGACGATACCATCCTTACTATCAGGATCAGCGGGCTCCGACGATCTCACCCTAATGATAGCGACCCCTATCGACCTCCTACCTTCCCTCAGCAGCATTAAATTCGAAATGAGTCCGTTACGTCGTCGTCAGAGCCCACCGATCCCCATGGCATAGACGATATCGTCCACTGCCACCGACGACGATAAAATTCGATTGAGGGCTGAGTCCTCTTTTAAAAAATCGTCTCCATTTTATTTTTATTATAATTTTATTTTATATTTTAAAAATTTTTATTATATTTTTATAAAAACTGTCATAAAGTCTGGTCCGACCGAACTTCACCATCACCCATCTTTAAAATTTATAAAATTTCACGACAGAAAGCAGTTTTTTCTAGTAGAATTGGGGAAGCGTGGAATGGGGTGCAAACTGCAGTGTACTGGCACGCATCGCTCTTTAGAGAAAAGAAAAAAAAGCTGCTGTCACGCACTCATGAAGACAATCAAATGCGGACTCCCAGTCTCTCACTTCTTTGAAAGACGCTCCAAGTCCAATTCAGCAAAATTGTCTCCCACGGCCCGCACTTGACAGAGCCACCCCACAGGGACCGTGAAGCTAGCATCCCTGGCCCCTGCCTTCGAAGTTCGGGCACTGACTCAGGCCACCTTTAGATTCTATTCTCATATTATTTCTATTATTATAACTCAACATTTATAAGTCATTATATAAATTTTCTTATCTAATCGTTATATTTTTAAAAAAAAATTAAATAATATAAATAATAAACAACCTTAAAAAATATTAAAATGATAATTATATTAAAATATTATATCCTAATAATATATTAATTTTATAATACTTTTATTTATTTTTTTCTCATTTTTCAAAATTCTTTAAATATTTTAATTCAAATTATTTTACTATTAATTATAAATTATATAATTAATATTCATGAATTTTTAATCTCATTTCATCTCATATAATCAAATACACTTTATTTTAAAGCTCTTGATATCATGATAAATGTAAATATTATAAGAAAAATAGATATATATAACTAATTATTTATAATAAAAAGACTATTTGAGATCAAAATAGGCTTATTTTAATTGTAAATGATTATTTTTTTGGAAATAATTAAACATAAATAAATAATTTTTTTATAGTAAAAATTGCTATGTTAAAGTGATCATCTAATCAATATGTAAATTTAACATGGGAGAGCACTAGTATTGGACTTATCAATTTTTTTTTTCAAAATTTGATGATAACTACAAATTTAAAGAAAAGACAATATCTAAAATAACTTTACTTTGAACTCATCTAAAATCTTGAACGATTACTATTTAAAAATCAAATTAAAAATATTTGTATTTTATTTTTCTCATTTTTCATGAAATATGATGAAAGATTTTTTATGAATTCAATATGAGATTGTTTTAAATATTATATTTCTATTAAATTCGTATATTTTATTAAATTTTAAAAGAATTTTTGTTTTTTTGATAAGTTCAATACTAATATTCTAATGAGTGGGGCCGTCCATCCAACTCTGATCTAATCGTTAGCTTCCATTCAACACGCCCAGCCCCAGTCAACCGGCCCAACCCGTCTCGTCATCAACCACCTCTTTTTCCTTTTTCTTTTTTCTGAAAATTATATGTAATATATTGAAAATATTGAAAGTCATAAATACGGATAGAGTCCAACAACTCGGCCAATTCAATCATTAGTGTCTAGTGAACAAGAGATGGGATCAAACATAAAAAAGAAAATACACTAATAAGTTGGTCTGATTTCAAGTATTTTATCTAAAATAAAAATTTAGTGCTATTTGAATATTAAGAATATTTTAAAATATATAAATAGTATTTAAATAGTTTATAAATAATAGTAAAATAATTTTAATTAAGATGGTCTATTAGATTTTGAGAAATGAGTGAAAAAAATTTTAAATAAAAAAATTATAAAATTAAAAAAATTATTTAAATATAAAGTTTTAATATTAGTTTTATTTGAAAAGTGGTCTAGGATTTTGTCTTTTTTTTTTTTGAAAATTTGAGAAAATTAAAATGATTAGATATTAATTAAATAAAAAATTAAAATATATTTTATATTTGAAATGTATTTATAAAAAATATTTAAAAATATTTTGAAAACAATTGTTATCGCAACTAAAAATGTTCATGTAGAACGACGTTTTGAAATAATTTGTCTCGATGTGATTGTTGCGAACTCGCCTATCACATTTTAAATTGAATGAGGAAAGTGATCAACTTTGAAACTCTTAGCAAAATTAGAGGTATTAAGGTTTCATTTGTATCTGTAACTCATCTCAATTTATTTTTATTTTATTATTATATTTTTATAATTTTTTATATAAAACACAAAATTCTTATAGATATTTTTCAAATCTCAAAATAATAATAATATTAAAAAATAAATTAAACTCAACTCAACTCATCTCATTTTCGAATTCAAACGGAGCCTAAATTTTGATAACGAATTGTTTTTATGTTGTGTCAAAATATGTATATTATATTACAAGAATCAATCATAATTTGACCCGTTAAATTTATTGTATCAAAATATCAAATCCTAACACGACTTAATGACATAATGTGTTGTGTCGTGTTAATCCGTTTTGACTCATTAGTGAATATTATAAAATAAATTAACACGACACAATACGACTCGTTTGATCAACTTGATTATGTAAATGATTTGAATATGCTCAAAATCAATCCATTTGAACGGATTAAATTTAGAATAATTTTATATAAATATTAAAATCATAATATTTATTGTTAGAAAATACAGCGAAAAAATACCTCAAGCTTAGCTTATTGAATTGCTCTACAAGTTTCTCTAGACTAACAAATCACCAGCGTTTCCTCTTAGTGATAAAGTGCATCACGTAGTATAAAACTAGAGTGATACTTAATAATTCCATAACCTAAGAACTATCTCAAGAGAAAATAAAGAGAGAGATTTTTCCTTTTCTGATAGTACAAAAAAACAAACTGAGGCCAGCCATTAATCTGCATTTATTTTGCAGCTGTTATAAATTGCAACAACTTATAACGTATGGCATTAAGCCATCTGTTACAAGCCAAGTAACGTATGGTTTAATGTCATACGTTACATGCAACAAAGAGAGAGAATCAGTCTACGTGGATGTCCTTTTTGCTAATATTTATAAAAATTATAAAACTAACTACATATCTAAAAATACAATTTAAACATTAAAAATATCAAGATTAAAATTCTAATAATTTTACTTTTAAGTATAAAAATATTATTTTAATTTTTTATTTTTTAACGGGTCTTAACGGATCATAACAATTTACAACAGATTAATACATTAATAACTTCTTAAAAAAATTTATCTTACCAGAATGATCTGTTTTTACTCGAAAGATATTAAGATTAAATTTTAACCTATTTTTATTATATCATATTTATTTTAAATTAATAAATTATATCACATATTGTCAATCTTTTAACAAAACTGGTGAAAAGTAAGAATTTGGAGACGAGTTATGGAAATTGTCCGTGCGTCGGGCAAAAAGAGTTGGCCACGACGGTGAAGTTGGACTTCCAAAACTTTTGGACATGACATGTGTTAACTGTTCAATGATTCTGGACGAATTTATTATAGGGAAATGATGTCTATCTATCGAAATGCATTCATTTTTTTTACTTATTAACAAAGTATTATATGAGTAAATTTAGGATTTTTTAAATATTTAAAATTATTCAAAAGACACGTAAAATAGGAAGTGCATTTTACACTGTCAAAACTTTCGAGACACCCGATCTCGATGTCCTAACAATCCACGTTATTATATAGATCTGCTCAAACTTTATACATAAATAATAAAAAAATTATCTAGGATGACAGATCTGAAAAGATTGACCTGATCTTCAACACCGATGTGAAGGGCGAGATGGATATTTGCCGGCAGAAGACCCTAGAGATAAAGGTTGACAGGAAGACGGGCGCGAAAGAAAATAGACTCTCCTTCCCCTTTTTTTCCTTCCGAAACTAGATTACTTTGAGGCCCGATTTGAATTTAAAAGTATGTTTGATTTATTTTTATTTTATTATTATATTTTTATAATTTTTTATATAAAATACAAATTTCTATACATCTTTTTCAAATCTCAATACACATTTTTAAAATTTATATACACATTTTTAAATTCTAAAATAATAATAATATAAAAAAAATAAATTAAGCTCATCTCATCTCCATGGGGGTGTTTTTTCTTTTCTTCTCCAATGATGTCGGACGGAACCGATCTTTTACTTACCGGCTTTCCTCAACTGACATGCACCACCTCATCAACCATCAAAGATGCCAATCTTCAAGTTCGAAAGAGGAGCTTGCGTTTTCTGTGTGTGCGCTTGCCACACGCGCGGCCCTTGTAATGCGCATGATCCTCGTGTAGTTGCATTTCGTGGTGGCTATGGAAGCCACGCGCAACCTCCTTGGCTTGAGGAAGCCAAACGGTGCGTATGCTGAATTATAAGTCTAGGGGGAGACTCTGTTATTCCAATGAGAGAGTGGGCTTCACGCGCATCTTGGTCAGAGCGCGTGGCCCACCCATAAAGGTTTCTTGGAGTTGGATTAGTGGTTATGCGCGTCGCCACCATCTTCTTGTGGCATGTGGTTCATACGCGCCTTTGCCGCGGCGGTTGGTCTCTTGCTGATGACTAGGGGTGTAGATGGTCCGATCCGGTCTGGGAAATTTGTGAACCGATTTCATTCGGTCCAAGAATTCTCTCACCCTGGACTGGACCGAACAGGAGTTCGGTCCATACCGGTCCGGTCCAATTCGGTCCAAGGGCGGTCCGATCCGGTCCAGGGGTGCCCCATATGATTTAATGGGCTAAATTTAATATAAAATTCTACAATGATCAAATATTTTTTTGGCCCAAATTTAACTACTATAAATTATAATATGTTAATATTATAAAAGTATATATTATATATAAAGTATATATTATATATTAATATGTTAGTATATATTATATATTAAGTATGTTAGTACATTATAACTAATAGTCTAATAGTCTAATTGTCTAATAACATTTTCACATTAGTATATGTTAATGAACTATAACTAATAAGTAATAACATTATTGCAATTTACATTAGTATATTATATATTTATATGTTAGTAAATAGTGATAAATTAGTAATAATATATTAAATAATAATAATATACTTATTATTTATATGTTAATATTATAAGAGTATATATTATATATTAATATATTAATATTAATATTTATATTTATATATACATATATTTAAAAAAAAAAAAAAAAAACTCTAGGGATTCGGTCCGGTCCAGGTGGATGAACTCCCTGGTCCGGAACCAGACCGGAATTTTCCGGTCCATATATTTTTTGGACCGGACTGGACCGGACTCCAACCGGTCCGGTCCGGTCCAGTCCGCCGGTCCGGTTCGGTCTTTTTACAGCCCTACTGATGACTGGTTTTTGTGATGATTTTGTCTGCTTTTTGATGTTGTTTTTGTTGTGTTGGTGTTGCTTGTATATTTTTTTAGTGTCTTGGACTTAGTCCGTGGAATTTAAGTACTCTCCTCTTTTGGAGAATGAGATCTTAGTATACTGCTTGTGACAATAGTTTAGTTTCACAGATTTATGTCTGATGAGAATTAGAAACTGTTTTTCAGTATGCTTGTAGTTGATTTGTAAACCGAATTTTCTCAGTTTAGGTCACATTGTAATCTTCTTTTCTATGGATGAATATATTAATCTTATTTCAAAATAAAAAAAGATGTGAAGGGCGAGATCAAGTCATGCAAGTTGAATCCGTGATTAAAGTTTACATGATTAAATGACACATATTAGTGTCAGTTTCTCTATTAGAACAGGCATTTTTAAGACAAGATTTTGATACAAATTCAACATAAAACTTTTGAGTGTGTTACAGATGTCATGACTGATTAAAGGTCACAAATCCATACATTGGGGCATGTTGTTGTCTCTCTCTCTTTCCTAAATAGTTCTCTCTCCCTTTGCGATTTCTAGTGAGTCTTATTTCGATCAACTCTTTCATGAGTGGAGGGGGTCAGAGCCTTGCCCCCTTCTCCCCCCTTTTCTGTTAATTTTGTCTATATTTTAGTCTATTTTCATCCTTTTTTCGTTGATTTTTTAGTTTGTTTGTGTTTTATTTTTCAGGCGCTGGTGACTTTCGATCTGCTGCTTTCTGGCCACCTTCGACCCTCATGTGCGGCTCCAACGACTCCTCCAGCTGCCGATCGAATCAATCGCAAAAAGGAACCACCAATATGCTCGGTGCATTGGCAACACGTGCGACTCTTGCCATGCGTGTTGGTCAAACAAAACCGTCGCTCTATTAGATCTTACTGTTTGAAGCCACGCGTGACTCTATTGGTTTCAAGAGCTTCCGATCTACATGACATGCTAGTGCTCTTTCATTCTAGGCAACGCATGGGCCTCACGCGCCATCACTTCCACCGCAGACCTTCTTCTAGAGTATTGGACCTGACTACTTGTTTCTATACTTCCGCTTTCAATAACCAATTATCAAGTGACAGTCGATGTGAGAGTATCTAGTAATCTATGATTTTTCACCGTAATCTAAAGTTATTTTTAAACGATCCCTCCATTATTTGAGAAATTGGGCAGAAACTATTTATTTGACTTCGAGCCCATCTTTTTAGAAATATGTTCTTTTAGTAATATATTGTGTGTTAGTTTTTTGAGAGGATTGTAGGAGATTTTCGCTCCACTTAAACTTGTATCTTGTAACTCTTAAATTTATTTAATGAAAGTTAACTTGCTTAAAAAAAAAAAAAATCAGAAATCCATATTATATACCACACACCCCCCCCCCCCCCCCCCGCCCCCCCCGGGGGGCGGCAAACGGTTGACAACTTCATCATAATATGACAACTATATTGTTCTAAATGGGTTGGTTCTGCGTGACTAATTGGCAACTAGTCGGAAAAGCTACATCTCTTTTCCTCTCTTTCACGGAATCAAATGCCTTGCTTAGAAAAAAAAATGGAATCTAATGCCTTGGATTAGTTATTTTTTCTTTTCTTCAGAAATGTTAATTTTTATTAATATATGAAAGTATTATACTGGGTGAGATTGGTTCTGAATATAACATACAAATAAATATATATTTGTAAGGTTCTTTTTATTGACATGACCTCAAATATATGCTGGCGTGGAAGCCTGCCACACGTCTCTTAATTTATATATAGAAGTGTTGAACTTTAATTTATTTATGAATATAATGGATTTCAGTATGTTGTTTACAACGCGACAATTAGTTTTGTAAATACTATAAGGCCCCATTTTGACAGTGAAAGTGTTAATTTATTTTATCTTATTATTATAATTTAATTAAATTTATATATAAAATATAATAAATAATTTAATTTATTTAACTTTCAAAATAATATTCATATTAAAAATAATATTTTATTTAAATCTTAATCTTAATCTTAATTTATCTTATCTAAACTCATCTTATTTTAATTCACTATATATCCAAATGATAGCAACTCTCCCGTTTGATCAGAGTGTTGGCAACATGAACCGGTAATAATATTGTCTGCATCAAACATGTGAAGTACTGAGGCGGCTGAAATTCATACAATTCGAGACCCTAGGGTATGCATGCTAACTAAAAAAGAAGGAACTGGTGATAGATCGAAGCAAGATGAAGGCTAGTGGGCTGCTGCGTGTCCAGCAGTGGTGCTTAAATCATTATAAAAATATTGAATTATTTATTATATTTTATTTGAAAATTTAAAAAATTATAATTATGAGATGAGATATTGATTGGAAATGGTCAAAATAGCAAAGTTATTAATTTATATCCTGTTCTTTTGAATTATCCTCCACAAGAAACTTCTTTGAGAACGAATGTGACTCGTTAGAGAGGAGGAACCAAACTAAACGATAATGGAAGAAGAAATGGTTACATATGATGAGAATACACGAAAAAGATATAAATTTGAGGGAGAAAAAAGCTTTCTTTGTTGGGGAGATGAGCTTACAATCCAAGAGTTCAGAAACAGTTTAATTTACAATATAGTCGTTTGAGAATTTTAAATGGAAATAATCTTATCATATATATTAACAATTGTTATAAAGGTGTATCCTATGTACCGATTTGCAAGCACGACATTTTTTAAAGGGGATGACTTTAAAAGTTCAATAGTGTTAAGGATCATCGAGAGGATATCCTCGTCGTGACTTCACAGCTGACATGGCAATAACCAAGTCAACCACATTATTTAAATAGAAATACGATTGAGGGAGGGAATGAAACATTCTGTGTCTTTCATTTGAAGCTCCTGGGAGCAAAACTCGAGATTGCCCAGCGCAGTCTTTTCTCACTGTCTCCGGTTGCCATCTCCAGTTACCGTTTTCAGTCGTCATCTCTAGTCATTGTTGTCCTAGTACCTATGAATTTTTATGTTTTTATGTTCAGAATGGTACGAAAATAAATCTTTTGCCTCTTTGAAACAGAATACACAGTTTTTGATGACTTCTAGAGACCATCATTAAGCAAAGAAGAAAGTGGCTATTACATGCCTAGAAGTAGAAAGAGTTTTATGCTCAAACCCATCTTACGAAATAAAAATCACTCCTCATCAGTTATGATTTTTAAATCAATTGGGAGATCTGTTGATTCCAAATATTCCTACACTTTTTTTTTGCTTTTATGATCATTGTTAAACTTCTATAGTGGGAACTTCCCTAACTACTTGTAAATTAGTATAGTGTTCTGTTTAATGTCTCTAGTTAGCCTGTAGTATTGCTCTATAGCAACAAAACTTCTATTTGATTAATATTAGAGGAGCGATTCTTGACTAGGAAATGAAGATTTGACTATGAAATGAAATCCTATTAACTTTTTTCTTGTTTGTTTAAAGTTTAGCATACCTATTATATACTCTTATACTTTTGCCAACGCCTTCTCAGCCTTCTTAAACTTTCATTTTGTTAAAACCTTTCTAATTTCTTAAAGCCTTATTTAGAGACGAAGGCTGTGAGCAGAATTTTCATGTATCGCGAGAGGAAGCTTCACCACGATGCAAAAGTTGTGAGAGGGGCTTATGTCACTTTAGAGGGATTTCTTCAACGAATATGAAACCCTAGAGTGGAGAGCTTCTTGGAGGAGACTTTCGATAGAGGAAAAGCAGAAGGAGGGAAGGAAAATCTTAGAGGGGGTGTGGGAGGTTGTGGGGAAAAGCAATTCGTAAGAGGAGGAAAGAATTTCACACAAAAAAATAAGAGAAACATATGTGAGATTGGAAAATGAGAAACACCGTCGTCTTCGATCCACGTAAGATGCGAAGTCTCACCAAAATTATTAGCCCCGTGTATTAAAGAATTTTCCTTAAAAGTTTCCCGTCTACTATTAGCTGAGCTATATTCATCACCTCTCTCCGTCATGTAATGTGATGAAGATCAACCACCTCCTTCCCTCAATTTTAGTACAGATCGATAAAGATGGACGATCAGCCGTGCCATCAAGAAATTACTGTAGTCGAGGGATGGGAACAAAGAGATTATTTGGGTCCTCTAAAAAGTAGGCAGTAAAAACGAGAAAGTTTGAATGTGTGATTAGACTCACTCGATGCAGACTTGTTAATGATAATATTGCAAGGACAAGGACTGCCTTGGGTCCCCTACAAGTTACTCAATCTTTACATATGCTAGCGTCATCAAAAGTAGGTTCATTTCCCAATGTAAGCTTGTCGCATCTCCTATTACAAAAATAAATACTACTGTCCGTACTTTCGGGACAAATTATCCGAGATTACAAAACCTTTCGCTAAAGATCTTGCGGGGTGAGTTTTTTTTATCTCAATCACGATCCCATGTTCCTGGAGGCTTCGCCAATTTCCTCGCATGGAAACTCTACGTCACGTGAAGATAACAAATTAATATAAAATTGAAGGGCGGCTGTATACATAAATTAATTGGCGTGCAAATATTTTGCCTACAACATTTCGTATGTACGTAGTTGATTAAAAATTTAACCGGGCCGGTCAGATATTTTGTATTGTTATAACTATGTTTTTTTTTCTTGACTACACGTCATAGTTTGATGGAGATTACGAGATATTGTGTCCAACACGCACAGTGAAGAGATAAGGAAAACCATTATGTAAATTTCTAGACTTGATATATTCCAAAATCCAATAACACGAAGTAAGCAACAAAAGGAAAAAGATATATATAGCTGGCCCCCAATAATATATAAATATATATATATATATATATATATTCCAAACCATTATTTAAGCGCATATGATGATATATATCCCGGGACTATTCCCACCTTCACATGTAAAGCATCACCATTAACGGAGAAAAAAGTGAGAGAAGCCAAACGGGAGGGAGTAAGATTTGAAGCCTGTTTGGAGCACAAAACCAAAGATCAATCAAGGACGCCATGGGAGACGAGCTTCGTAAGACAGAGAAGGTAGCACCACCCTTGAATCCACACTTTGTGCTGGTGCATGGTATAAGTGGGGGAGGTTGGTGCTGGTACAAAATTAGATCCCTCATGGAGCATTCCGGTTTCAAAGTTTCGTGTATTGACCTTAAAAGCGCCGGAATAGATCAAACCGATCCCGATTCCCTTCTTTCTTTTGATGATTACAATAAGCCACTCATGGACTTCATGTCTAGTTTGCCCGCTGATGAACAGGTTGCATATATGTGATCTCAGTTTATCCTTTTCATATATGGATATAGTTATTAAAGTTTAATCGGATCATGTATATAATATCGTGTGTATGTGCAGTGTGCTTAGGTAGATTAATGATATTTTATTTTTCCTTCACGCAGATTATCTTAGTGGGACATAGTGCCGGAGGATTGAGTGTAACTCAAGCTACACATAAGTTTGCAAAGAAAATATGCCTAACGGTGTATGTGGCAGCAACCATGCTCAAATCGGGCTACCTTACAGATGAAGACGTCAAAATTGTAAAGCTCTTTTATCCTAACTCTCATGTGTTCCTCAATTTTGGCTCTCATGACTTGCTTAAATTAATTAACTGGCTTGAGCTTTATTATATTATAAATATAGGAGATCATGTAATCATTTGGGTGAGAAAAACTAGTTGAACGATCTGATCGGAAGGCACCGAATAAATGCAGGGAATTATAGGCTTTTCAGATGGTCGGCCGAAGTTTATAGGGTTGTAGGAACTTGGGCTTCCCGAATCCCGGCCCGCTCTGGTGATAGTGATAGCTTAGAGGGTGTGGAAGGCGGAGAGAGATTGCTACCAAATGACTTTAAAAGTCAAATGGCTATGTAACATTTGTGATTGAGTAAAATATTAGATAAGAGTTTAAAAGTTTATTTAAAAACAAAGTAGAATAAATCATTAAAAAATAATTTTTTTATATAAATCTCAATTTTATCCTTTTTTTTTTTAAGTGCGCAATATTTGCACACTTAATACTGTAAATTGAATTATTTATTTTATTTTATATAAAAATTTAAAAAAATTATAATTATTAAATAAGATTAGATAAGATAAAAATAAATTGAGATGCACTCAAAAAACAAACCTGAAGTAAGTAGTTAGTACTACTTTAAAAGCATTGCACTCTGCATGCCTCTCTAATAACAAAAAAATGCAATGGATTTTTTCTATTTTCAATTTGAGTAATGTTTTAATCACTAAGAGTTTTTCTAAAAGTAAGATCTTATCTTGATATCATATGTCAGATTATAAAATTATTTTTAGTATAATATATATTTAATATATCATATAAAATCTTATCAATTTATGAGTTTTCTTTTATAGAATTTCTTTGTGCCTTGTAGCCATAAGTTGTCAAATAGTACTCGTACTAAAGAGTATTTATATTTCTCATGAACAATATTCAACATATGTTAGTAAGCATAAAAACAACCTGCATAAGAATGATTCCTGGGTTACAAAGAACAACCAAATACAATTCAGTTGTCCTCGTTGCGGAGTGCCGAATATCATTTTTTTCTACTGAGTCAAAGACTCGAAATAAGTATTTCCATACTCTAGAATTAACTATAAGACAAAAGGTAGATACCTCTTAATGCGATGCTGAAACTGCAATCCATAATCATCCAGTGTTCCAACTGTAGGTTAAAGCTAGGCGTTTGCAAGAATGCAAAAGAAAACATGTCTAAGCATGGAATATAATATTCGAGAAGGGTGATGCCTCATGCATGCGCTTGGTTTGATGGTCACGAAAATAAAGGTAGCAGAGGAGCTGGATGCGACAATGTTTTTGGGATGACACAGGTTTTAAAGTGGACGGAACAATATAGATCTAAAAACACTAAGAGAGAAAAAAAAAAAAACAAAGCTAACATGAGGAAGTAAAGAGGGGATCAAAGAGCGAAGGAAGGGTGGTTGGTAGAAGACATAAGAAAGCCATAGAAGATGAAAGCCATAGAAGACATAAGAAATAGAGTTCGGGGGTGCAGGGAAGTGGTGAGGGTTGTGGGAAAGAACTACTAGAGGTTATAAAGAATATCATTTCAATGGCATGAGAAATGAGAGTAACATTGCTGGGAGGCAATCTCCATGATGCCTCGAAATTAAGACTAATTTATTCCCCCTCTCTTAAATTAATTACACATTTTCTCAAATTTGGCCCTGACAAGTAGCAGCTTAATTACTAATCAACAAAAGAGGGCAATAAAATTTAAAAAGCTAATGCAATGTGTCTTTTAGAAATATAGGAGTAAGAAATTGATTGGAATATTTAACCCGTGATTAATGATGTATGTGGGAGTTTAGTCTATTTTAGATTACCAGAACTAAGATAAATTATCCTCAATTTTATCTGTAACAGGGAATACCCGATCTATCTGAATTTGGGGATGTTTACAAATTAGGATTTGGATTGGGTCCGGGTCAGCATCCAACGAGTGCCCTTGTCAAGCAGGAGTTTCAACGAAAAATCATCTACCATTTGAGCCCCCGAGAGGTAACTTTATCGCAATTGCTTGCTTCAATAATGTGCATGTGCATGTGCATAGTAGATGCTAGATACACATGCATATATAGAGATGCACATATTTTAAAGTCGGGAAATATTATTGACCAAAATGTCATGTGGGTCTTCCTCAGGATTCAACCCTAGCTGAGATGCTTTTGAAGCCAGGACCACTCAAAGCATTACGCACTGCTCGTTTTACAGGAGATGATCAAAACATAGATAAGGTGCCGCGGATCTACATTAAGACTGTGCATGATCGAGTGGTGAAACCGGAACAACAAGATGCAATGATAAAAAGGTGGCCACCATCCCATGTGTATGTTTTGGATAGCGATCACAGCCCCTTCTTCTCCACACCATTTTTGCTCTTCAGCCTCCTTCTCAAAGCTTTAGCTTCTTTTGGTTAATTTCAGTGTTTGACATATATATATGTATATAAAATTATTTAAAATAACACATAAAACAAGAATTAGTGCATATTACACTATCAAAACTTTCGAGACAACCTGATCTCGATGTCCTAGCAATCCCCGTTGTTATCTAGGTCTGCTCAAACTTTCTACATAAACAATAAAAAAAAGTATCTAGGATGACAGATCTGGAAAGATCGACTTGATCTTCAATGCTGGTCATGCGAAGGGCGAGATCGAGTCGTGCAAGTTGAATCCGTGAATAAAGTTTACATGATCAAATGGCACGTAATATTGGTTGTCAGTTTCTCAATTAGAACAGGCATTAATTCTAACGCAAGATTTTGGTACAAACTCAACATAAAGTTTTTTGAATGTTTTGCAGATGTCATGACTGATCAAAGGTCACAACTCCATATCTTTTATTTCCCCGGTTAAATGGTTGACAACTTCATTATAAAGATGACGACAATATAGGTCCAAATGGGTTGGTTTTGCGTGACTAATTGGCTACTAATCGGAAAGCTACGTCTCAACTTTTTTTTTTCTTCGAGGAAAGCTACGTCTCACCTAAAACCAATAATTATTTCCTCTCTTTCATGGAATCTAATACCTTGGTTAGTCAATTTTTCTTTCCTTCACAAATGTTTATAATGTTATAAAACTAGAATAAATTATTATTGTAATAGAATTTATTACAAAAGAAAATATTTATAACTCTTTATTTCTTAAGAATTAAATTTTTTTTGTTCTTTCCTTCATTTCTTTCTTTCTCTTTCTCTCCTCTTACTTTCTTTTATTTTATTTTCTTCTCTTCTTACTTCTAATACTTGTGTACATAACAGATCAAAAATGTTCGTATTTATAAGTATAAATTAATGTACAAATTACTGTATACATTGAAAAAAAACAACGATGTGGGAGATTGATCACATGAGTGTTGGGAGGGGGGTCATTCATTGCTCCCTCTCCTCTATTATTCACTACAAGAAAAATGATTTTTAGAGATAAAATATCTTAGAGACGAATTAAATTTCATCCTTAAAAGAATATTTTTGAGACGAAAATTTATGTTCTTCTCAAAACAAAGAAGCAACTTTTTATGAGTTCGAACAGATAAAAATTAATTCGAACTAGACCTTCTGAGATGAAAAGATTCGTCTTAAAAAAATATATAATTTGAATGGCTTAAACCATCTTTACTTAATGTTTGAACGGTCATATCACTGTTCAAATAATAATTATGCCAGGACAATATGTACGATTGTGCCGGGAAAGGTAAATATTGTTGGAACTAGAAATTTAAACATTTGAACACTAATTTTGGTGGAAGAATCCCGTAGAAAGTTCCCAAAGATTTCCGTTCGAATCTAACATCACCGTTCGAACCCAATTCTTGGTGGGAAAATCTCACTACATAGTTCGACCAGATTTATAATGTATTCGAATGCCTATAATAAGAACGGTGATTTTAAAATAATATTATTTGAATTTATTAATTATATATTTCAAAGGATAAAAAACCTATTTATAAGACTATAGGATTTTTTATAATTCATAAAAATGTTATATCTACTTCCTAGAAATTTTCTATAATTAATTTAAAATTAATTGATAACTGTTATATGCTAATAAAAGTTTATAATTTAATAAACATTAACTTCTATGGAATATCATTCTTTATGTTATTATGAACCAGTAATATATATAAAAAAAACAAATATTAACAAACAAAAAACAAATATTAATTAAGAGGTCTTAGTGCATGTTCATTACAAAATAAAAAATCACAAACAAAATAAACACACATGGCAAACTATTGAATAAGGGAATCCAGGTCCTCCTGGATGACATCAATGTGTGCCTCAATCTCCTGCAATCGAACCATGAGTGGGGTAGTGATCCTCTCCATTCCCTGAATCAAAAGTTTGCGATGCTCATCGAGGAGAGATCGTATCTCTATAGTAGTAACTCATGCAGCCTGTCTATCACAAGTGGCATCAGCAGAAGCTGCATTATGCTCCGTCCCACTATTTTGTGCAACTAAAACATTAATGCGAGCTCTTCGTTGCAAGTGGCCCTCACTCTTGTTGAAGGTAATCTTGTTGAGGGGTCCAATTTATGGTTGCCACCGCTCTGTCATTGTTGCATTAACCCCTAATTTGAGTAGGAGGTTAGAGATAATCAAGGCATACGGTAGATTGCTTCCATTCGTATACAGTGACTCAGATCGGATGCGAAAAAGAAAGTATAAAGGCAAATCAATTGGATCTTCTCGCACAATCTGTAGCATAAATCGGGCCCGATCGATGCTAAAATCCGTTTTGTGTTTCCTCGGATCTATATTATGTGACACAATTAAGTTCAACATGCGGAAAAAAGTAATACAATCAACTTGTCTGATCGTCTTGTTGCCATCATATGTAGGAGCTGACTCATCAAGCATCACTTGACGAATCTCTTCATGAGTGAGACCATCATTTGTTGGAGCTTCATCCACGATTGAATCATCACCATTTGTCCCTGTTGTCGATTGGCGTCTTGGGTATGAACCAATCTCATGTGGGATCCCCAAAAAATCAGCAATAATGTCTGCTGATATGATGATGTTCACTCCCCGAATAGTGAACGAGAATGACCACCCTGGACCCTCCATCGACTGGCCTATCGCACAGTAAAACTCATTGACCATATCTGGATAGGACATACCCTGTTGTTGACAAATCGGATCCCATCCTCTATTGCTAATAATGGAAGAGAGGCTCCGACCATTCCACATAGAATCGCAGAAGTCTTCCATGATGATCTCCCGCTCGACTAAAATTGGTCGAGTAACAAAACTAGCTTCATCACTAGCTCGGCCCTTTCTCCCCTCTCTCCCACGTTTTTTTTCCACTGGATGCCATTAATTAACTGTTCATAAAACAAATACAAAAGAAATTTAATTAAATAAACTAAAAAATACAGGTTACATTGCTGCTATAATATATTCTAACCAACATCACTAATATATATCATACAAATAATATATAATAAGAATCATGATGAAATTACAATGAAGATCTTTTGTATAAAATAGTGATAATTTTCTGCTATGCCCCCAAAACAATGCAAACAAATCACTTGATTTTGATAAAATGCTGAAAGAAAAATAATGCAAAACTCTAAAAAGAAAAAAAAATTTATGTCATGTTTGTTTTCTCCTTGTAGTTGGAACCCAGATAGACAGTGAAATTTGTATTTGGGACTTTCCTGTATTTCATTTGTGTCTTTTAGTGGAATTTAGTTATGCAAACTAGCTACGACTTCAAAGAACACTGCATACCTTCAAATGGATAGTGCAAAGCCATGAAATCTATGGTTGAGTTGACTCAGTTCCAAAATAGAAAACTAAGGATTTATCAAACCAACCCCCTTTTAACCAACATTTAACCATACAAACAATATTGAGGGTTAATGAGGGGCATATATATCTCTAATGACTATTGGCGTCAGTGGCAGACGGTGAAGTTGGTAGCGGACGGTAGACCTGAGTTTATCGTTCAAAGGATTATTGGAGTTCGATTTGGGGAAAAACCGAATGCATAGACTTTGTTTTTTTGATTCAGGTATTTTTAGAGACACTCTGTCTCCTTATCTTGTTCTTTACTTTATTCTGTTGGTGCCACCGCAGTTGAATATTTCAGTCTGAACATTAAGTCCCAAGTAAAGTCGGGGAAGGCGTGATAGGGCATGAGAGGATACTGTTGTTGAAACCCACCGGTATGTGTTATGAAATGCAACAGAGTAAGGTTCAAGACCTAGATTTAGGAAGTACCTGAGTTTAGCTTTAGTAATTGCCAAGATGAATAGGATGTTTAGATCCAGTTCATTAGTTAGTTCCAGATCAGGTTTGCCGCCTGATATTATCAATGAAGAATATTGTGTTTTTGAAGAAAATGATTCACTTGATATTGATCGATGGCACATGCCAAAAATTAACACTGCTTCACTTTACAACACGTCTTGGTGTGAAAACAGTTGAACAAACATTTGCTATTTCTAGAACGCAAGAAAAATATTATTTGTTTCAAAAGAAAATGATTCAAGCCTTTATTGATAAATGTTATAATTTCATGCATATTGCTTCAGTTCAAGTTGCTGTTAAACCTCTTGTGAGGAAAGGCATTAATGTTTCTGTGCTGTTATGTTTACGAGATGGAAGATTTAAAAATTTTGAGGATAGTAAATTGGGAATTGTCCAAACCTTTCTTACGGAAGGACCAGTTCATTTTGATTGCTACCCTGATTTACTGTTGATTTACATGATAAAAATGTTTTATCTGTTTTAACTCTAAATATTTTAACTTCTAGATTTAATATGATAGAAGGTAGTAGACCTCTTGCTCTTGTCTACCGAATTTATTATCGTGTTTTAAAGACTAGTCTTAACCCAAGGGCTAAGATTAAGTCTGCCAAGAACCAGACCCTTCTAATGCAGAGTTCTACCTCTAGGGCCAACATCAGAACACCAAAGATGATTTTCTGGAAAGATATTTCTTTACTAGATAAGTGGGTTCTTCAGCAAGAACTTCCACCAGTGGAGATTGTTTCCGATGAAAAAGATCTTGACTATATTCAGCAGTATCTTGATGGTACTGTAAAAACTTCTTTTGACCGACCTCACCTAGCCAATGAAAGAAGATATTCTTTGCCAGCTCCAGATCTTCTTGTGATTCTGACCCAGGAAGGAGAGATACAAATCTCAAACAATTCCTAAAAGATTCTACTCGTCCAGTTTTAATAAGAGAAATTCCCAAACAAGAAAAACCCTCTGTTTCAGATTTAAAATTGAAATGGGTTTCTTCAGATTCACAGGTCACTTCGGCCTATTATTCAACCAAGAATGATGTACCATCATCCAAGAGAAAATCCATAAAGGAAGAAGTTGAAGATGATTCTTCTATGTCTCCTACAGCTTCGGATATGGTAGCTCCTCATCATCATAGTCAGCTCATGACGATGAACAAGTCTTTTCAAATAGATATGATTTCTTTATTTAAAGAATTTAATTCTGTGGAAAATCGTCATAAGAGAAAAACTTATGATGCAAAATTTATTATTGCTGAAAAACAAAAGGTTAGAAAGAAATAGAAGGAATTGATGTATGCGTCCAACAAGCATATTCTTTTCTTTGACTTTCTGGAAAACCATTATGTTTCAAAGAATAGTTCTTTGAATGTTTTAAAATCTAGTTTCATAAAGGCAGCAGACAAGTCAGTTGTAAAATCCAATCACCCCCCTTTAGAAACTATTTTGATTTCCATAAAAGGAGCAGAAGTCACAGCTTCTCCTTTTAAATTTCCAGATCCAAGTGATCCCAATGCTTCACCAGTTTTTTCTGAAATAAAAAAAGATTATTGAACAAAATAATCTCGTCAACACAGTCCTTTGTACAATAGGTCGACAATTAGACCGTATTGAGGAAAAAGTTGATTTACCCGTTTTAGAAAAAACTACTGCTTCAAAAGTTTTGGAAAAACATTTGATTATTTTACCAGAGAATAGGCAAAAGATTGATTTCAACCAAAATGCCAAAAACCTTTGTTGGACAAAGGTGGTCAAGGGGTTCATTTTACAATTTTTTCTATTGATTCAGAGGAATCTTTGGATGATGAGTCAGTTATTAATGATATTGAAAATTGTTTTAAAGATATTGAGAAACCTGAGATTGCCAAACTTACTTCAAAAAGACCCAATCCAATGAGTCTCATGAAGAACTGGTTTTCTAGGCCTTCTCCTCCTGATTTATAGTTTGAAGAAAGGATGTTTCAATTCCAGTTTTCAGCCACTGTGGACAGAATCTATGAATGGAATATTGATGGACAATCTGAACAAGAAGTCCTCAATACCCTATAGAAGATGTCTATGGTTGCAAATGCTTATGTTAATAATAATCTCCAATAGTCGAAGATTGTTACACTTTTAACTTCCAGTTTTTCGGGTATGCTTCGAAGTTGGTGGGATAAACACCTCACTAATGAAGCAAGACAAACCATTTAGAATGTTGTCAAGTGTGATGATGAAGGGTTGCCCATTTTTGATCAAACCATAGGAAGGGGTACCCTTGATGGTATCAATACTTTGATTTACACGATTATTAAATATTTTGTTGGAACTCTTTCTAATGTTATTAATCGTATTTCTGATTATTTGAATAATTTACAATGTCATAAAATGTCTGATTATAATTGGTATCAAAGTGTTTTTGTTTGCATAGTTTTACTTCATGATGATTCACACAAGCCTTATTGGAAAGAAAAATTCATCGACGATCTACCTCGTTTGTTTGCTAATAAGGTTAAGGATGCACTTACTGATGATACAAGACTTCTTAATTATAGTGATATCATAAGCATGATTAAGAAACTTGGGATTAGTATGTGTAATGATCAAAAGATGCTTCACCAATAGATGAAAGATAGAAAGAAAGCCAAATACGAAATGGGTAATTTCTGTGAACAATTTGGCATTCCACCTATCGCCCCATCTAGGGATAAGAAAAGACATTTTAAAAAAGTTTTTAAAAACCTCATGGGAATTATAAGAGAAAATCCTGTGATGATGTTTACAAAAACTATTTTCCTAAAAATATTTCGCATAAAAAGGTTTCAAAAGATTCCTCAAAAGAGAAATGTTATAATTGTGGCAAGACTTGACACTTTGCCAATAAGTGCCCCAAGAAGCCAAACAAGTTGAGAAATAAGCTTAATGCTCTGAATATTAAGGAAGACGACCAGCAAGAACTGTTTTAGCTCCTTGATGACAGAACTTCTTCGTTATACTTTGATGAGTTTAGCTCTAGTGATTTTGAATATCACTCAGATGTTGAACTATTTGATTCAGGAATGATTAAACTTGGTTGCAACTACAATGGTTCTTGTTGTCATTCTGGAGTTAAAACAATCAATATTTTAACTAAAGAAGAAGAACAGGAGAACCATCTTTTAACTCTGATTTCACAGATTGAAAACCCAGAACTTAAGGAGAAATATCTTCTATAGCCCAAGAAGACAATGACTCGTAGAGAACCATCGATTTCTCAAGGGCAAATAACTTTCATAAAACTTTGGGATGTTTTGAAAAGAAAAAACCCAAAGAGATTTCAACTCATGATTTACAGCATGAAATTGGTCTAATCAAGTAAGAGATTGTTGAACTCAAATCTGAGATTAACTCTCTCAAACTTGAAAATTCATCTTTTAAGCAAGACTTACGCTATTCAAAAATTGAAAGTCAATTTGATCTTGAATGTCCTTCCGATAAGGAGGAAATAAATGAAAAAGACCATGCTGAATCCTCTGATTCGATTAAGGCTATTTGTTTGGTTAAACAACATATACCTACTAAATTGTATTCTAAGGTTGATATTATTGTTTGTGGTGAATTTTCCTTTTCTATGATTGCTTTGATTGATTCCAGATCTGATCTTAATCGCATTAGTGAAGGCTTGATTCCCACTAAGTATTATGAAAAGTCTAAAGAGACTTTATTTGCAGCAAACGGATCTAAGATGAAGATCAACTATGAGCTCAACAACGCCCATGTTTGCCAAGACAATGTTTGTTTTAGGATTCCGTCTGTTCTTGTAAAGAACATGACTTGGGATGCTATCCTAGGAATACCTTTTATTTCTTCTATTTGTCCTATTCTGACTGAAACATATGGGATTACTACTGATCCTTTTGAAAAGAAAGTCAAGTTTAAGTTTGCATCAAAATTTGATATTGATGTTTCGAAAGGTTTACATTCTCTGATTCCTACTAAGACCAAGCATTTAGACTTCTAACAACAAGAAGTTCGTTTCAAAAAAATTTCTAAGCATTTTTCTGATCCATTGCTTCAATCAAAAATCAATCATTTTTATAAAAGATTGATTTTTGAGATTTGTTTTGATCTTCCTAATACTTTTTGGAATAGAAAAAAATATGTTGTTTCACTTCCTTATGTTAAGGAATTTTCTGAGAAAATGATTCCAACCAAAGCCAGACCTATTCAAATGAATAGCGAGACTTTGCAGTTTTGCAAAAATGAGATTTCTGATCTTCTTTCAAAAGGTCTCATCAGGCATAGTAAGTCACCCTGGTCGTGTGCTGCATTCTATGTCCAAAAAAATACTGAGATTGAGCGAGGGGCACCCCGTTTAGTCATAAATTACAAACCCCTGAACAAATTTTTAGAGTGGATTAGGTACCATATTCCTAACAAAAATGACCTGGTTCATAGGTTAAGTAATGTAGTTATTTTTTCTAAATTTGACATTAAGTTTGGATTTTGGCAGATCCAAATTAGGGAGTCTGACAAGTATAAGACTGCTTTTAATACTCCTTTCGAACACTATGAGTGGAATGTGATGCCTTTTGGCCTAAAAAACGCTCCTAGTGAATTTCAAAATATCATGAACGACATCTTTAATTCGTTCACCAGTTTCACCATCGTTTACATAGATGATGTTTTAATTTTCTCAAAATTCATTGATGATCATTGAAAATATTTGTCGACATTTCTTGATATTATTCGACATAATGGTCTAGTGGTTTCTACAAAAAAGATTAAATTGTTTCAAACCAAGATTATATTCCTTGGTTATGACATCTCTAAAGGCAAAATCAGACCAATCCAAAGGTCTATTGAATTTGCTGATAAGTTTTCAGATGTCATTCTTGACAAGTGTAACGCCCCGATTTTTTTTTTGTAAGAGTATGCACCTAAACTTACTAATTAAGTGCAATGCAAAACACAACGGAAAGAGATAAATCTTCCATATATGCAAAGAGATTTAACTCTTGCATAAATAGATCACATGACCTATTAAAACAATATCCTTTATAACTTTTCATTCATCATAACATATCGTATCCAGAACTTACATAACTCAATTAGTTTTCTTCTAATAAATATATCTTCCTACCTTTTGATACTCTTACTATTCCACTTGATCCCATACGTAAGATCATTTTCTTAGGAGAGAAGTATTCTGTAGGACTCTTGGGGCTCCTCAGAATTTCCTGCAATGTCTGAATCTCATCATAATTTATTTACTCCTGCAACACCATCTATCATTCCATAAGGAATGATAGATAAAATATAAAAGAGTGAGATTTCTAAGAAATCTCAGTAAGTACACAGTCAAAGAAATATGGCATAGATGATAAAAGAATCATACATGTCAATGCTCAGAGACATATATCTTATAAAAATGCTTTATGAGACTCATGCATAACTTAGACTTATGTTCATCATGGACCCACTCTATCATGCTTAAACTCTTATTTCTTTTATTTCGTAATATTGTGAGTCTTACTTGTTTCGCATCATCGACAGGCGTCTCATCGAATAGTTCTTATTTCGTATCATCGACAGGCTTAAGTCCCTGCTAGTTTTTATATATTTGACAGGCTTAGGTCTCTACCGGTTTTCACATCCTCGACAGGCTTAGGTCCCTGTTGGTACGTGATGAGTGCACAAAAATGCACTCTAAATACTCTATTTAAATGTTAAAAGAAATGAGAAAATAATGAATATAACTCATGTTATTAAAATTAATGGTCATTTATCTTGAGATAGATATAAGCATGATTTAATATATTGATGAGAATATAAAATGCCATATTTTCCTCTCTTAATGTTTAATACTTTATTCTTATTTGATGCCTAAATATACTCATTATTCTTATATTTTGATTTAGGACACAAATAGAGGCATTAGGAGCAAATGAAGATAATTGCGGAATTTTAGACAGTTCTGACGTATTTTCGTAATATGGGCATAACTCTCTCATCCAATCTCCGATTGAGCTGATTCAAGATGATATAGAACCGAAAGAGAAATATCTATAACTTTTATGTTTTATGTTTTAAGAGATATCCACTCAATCCAAGACAAAATCGACCATCAAGTGGACGCACCTGCACTTGACGTTCCTGGATATTTTTCAGCCACTTGCATCAAATCCAAATGTCATCATAATATTTTCCAGCAAGCACTCCTACACCAACTTGGAAATGCAATGATCAATTCATATGCAAGATGAAGTGCACTCAAGTTTCTTCAAGACAAATTATTTGACTACAAGATATTAAGTCATACAAGACAACTAATGGGTAGAGAAGCAAAATTGAAACACTCAACCTACAAGCAAAATCCAGCTCATGCATAGTGGGAAAACAAATGATCAAAATGACAACTCACAAGTCACTTGGATTCAAGAATGGCACATGGCAAAACAAGTTGAAATTGTGATGATTTTGTCATGACAACTTGCATGAAGGATGCTTATAAATAGAAGGGAAGGGTGTGTGTTCTAAGACCATGCTTAGTGTGGGAGGATGCTTTGGAAGAGCCATTGTTTTGAGAGCTTAAGAAAAGAAAAGAAAAACCAAAGAAGAGAGAAGAAAATAATGGTTGGCTCTTCCATATTATCCCTTGAAGAATTTTTGTTACATATTTTCAATATGTGTAACTAAATTCTCTAAGAGGGTTAGGGATGAACTTGTGTGTGTGATGGTGTTTGTAATTTATTTTTGATTCATGTATTTGGTCTTTAAATATTAAAACTCTTTTGTTCTATTATTCTCAATTTATTTGTGATGTTTTTCGTCTTCAAATAATTATAGAATCTATTTCGTTTATAGATTCAGTCATGCTTTTTCTATTGAGTGGATTAGTTCTATAATTATGTTTGGAGCAATTGATTATCTATATTGATTTAATTCTCTGCTGCAATATCGCCTCTTGGGTATATTGTCGTCGTTGGATTTTCTCAATGTCGATAACAATTTATGAGAGTTAAGCGCGAAGAATGATTTTTCAAAGAGTTACATTTGATTTAAACTTTGGTTATTAATGTTATATCTTCCGATTAAGAATTTGGATATAGAATTCTTAATTGAGTTATCAATGAATTAAGAATAAATTTGAATACCACAAATACACAAGGAATTCCCTATGCTCTACTTTTCGTCTCATTTTTATACTGTTCAAATTACTCATTTAGTTTTAATTTACGTCACACTCTAAAATTTACTTTTCGCACTTATCTATATCTTTTTGTTAATTTCGTTATTGTTCTTCAATTTCTCAATCCATCTCCCTGTGGAATCGACACCCCAAAGCTATACTGCAAACGACCGCGTTATTCTTTGGGCGTAATCAAATTTTGGCGCCGTTGCCGGGGAGACGGTAGAAGAATTTGTAGCTTTTTTTAGTAGTTTGTAAAAAAAAAAAAAAAAGTGGTAACTTCGTTCATTTTCTTTTTAGCTTTCTGCATCTTTATTTTATTTTACTTTTCTTTTCGTAATTATTTTTTTTTTTTTCAGTATTACGCTTTTCTTTACTTTGCATGCGCAGGTACAGAGACGCTTTTGGACGGTTTGCTAGTAGACCCGTGCTAGAATCAGATTCAGAATCTAATTTTTCTAATCGCTTGTTTGATAATTCTTCCAATTCTGACGCGATGAGTGAACACGTGGACCAACCTGTTAGAACCCTCCAAGATTATCTTCATCCCGCACGAACAACCACACCATCCTGTATTATGTTCTCACCTAATGTTCGTCATGTAGATTTCAAAACAGGAATGATACAATTATTTCCGACTTTCCATGGTCTAGAAAATGAAAACCCCTATGTTCATATTAGGGAATTTGAGGAAGTAGTTGCAACATTCCACAATCAAAATACCACTGACGACACGGTAAAGCTAAAGTTCTTTCCTTTTTCTTTGAAAGATAAAGCTAAGAGTTGGTTGTACTCACTAAGACCACGGTCTATTGGAACATGGAGTGAGATGACTCAAGTGTTTTTCAATAAATACTTTCCCCAACATAAGACCAATGCTTTAAAAAGACAAATCTCTACCTTTGCACAAAAGGATAGTGAGACTTTATACCAGTCTTGGGAAAGATTTAAAGAATTACTGAGTATGTGTCCCCACCATGGATATGAGAATTGGCGCTTAGTGAGTTATTTCTATGAAGGGCTTACGCCCAGGGAACGTCAATTCGTGGAAATGATGTGCAATGGAGAATTTTTACAGAAAAATCCCGATGAGGCCATAGAGTACCTCAATGAGCTTGCTGAAAAAGCTCATACTTGGACTGGACCTAGTGCTACTGATAGCACAAATAGGTCACGACCTACAGGAAACTTGAGTGGTGGTATTTACCATCTAAGGGAGGAGGATAACCTTAAGGCTAAGGTTGAAATGCTCACCAGAGAATTAGAGTTATTGAAAACCAAAAACTCAAAACCAACATACATGGCTAATCATGCAAACTCTTTTGGGCCATGTGTTGTCTGTGGTGGGGTAGATCATCATGCCCAAGACTGTCCTACACATGCTAACATGAGAGGATGGCGTAATCATCCCAACTTCAGCTGGAAGTCTGAAAACCAGCAGCTTGCACAACCCTCTAGATCATATCCTGCACCATACCATGCACCTCAATCTTCTAGAAATTCTTTAGAAGACACTTTGCATGCATTTATTGAAGTACAGGATAAGACTAACCAAAAATTTGAGTCTTTAATTATGCAGGTTGTTGAAGAACAAAAGGAGATAAAGAGCCAGGTGTCTAAAATAACGAGCTTCTTGAGTGTAAATGAGCAAGGTAAGTTCCCTTCTCAAGCTCAGTCTATACCTCATGATCAACATATGGCACAAGAAACTGTGAAGAATGACGAGTGCCATCAGACATACATGATTGACTCACTCATAGACAGGAAAGTTTTCACAACTCATGATTCTGATCCCCTTGAGAATTTTATTGTTGATTTTGAGTTTAATCCTATCAGTGATTCGTCTGATGTAGCTAATATTTGTGAAATTTTTGACAATACTCAAGATTATAGCACACGGGCTTGGCAACTGAAGTTTAAGGAGTTGCTTGAGAAAAATGAAAAACAGATTCCTTCAAGTGGGCAAATACCAAAAGTTAATCTAAAGCCTTGCCACCTACCTGTGAAGCTCGAGGACCGAGTTTATTGGGCAAATAAGTGTTTCATTTTTGACCCAGGAGGAATAGTTCAAGAAGTAGAAGATAGTCCGGTTGTAGACTTGGTCTATCAACTTTGACCACACCATGCAACAATAATTATTATTATTATTATTATCTTGTTTGTTTTGTTTTATTTTTGTTTACTACTATTTTCTTTATTTTTGTTTGCAGGATAGTTTCATTTTGTCATTTCAGATCACCACTTTTGACGCTTAGCGAGCTATCCACATCACACATCAGGTGTATCCTACCCTTTTTAGTTACTCCCCATTCAATTTTAATTCTTAAACATTGAGGACAATGTTTCATTTAAGTTGGGGGGTGGGAATACAAATCTGATATTTCAATCTCTGTGGCATATTTCAATCAATATATAAAAAATTGCCAATTTTTTTTCACACAAGCATCTTTTCACACATGATACTCATGCTCATTCATAACCATCTTGGTGAATTCAACAAACCCATCTTAAATCATTTTGCTAAAGCATCCACAGAACCATTTATGCACTTCTCCAAACTTTGTGGTAATATGGTGATTTGACACATGTAACTAAAGAATTATTTTGCTCAAGTATTCATGTGAATTTTGTGAGAATTGAGAGCTTACAAATACAGAAATTGTGATAAGTATCCATTGATCTGTTGAATTTGACACTTCTTTTGAGAATATCATTACATGGTTTGTGGTAAGATGGTGGATATACTTGGGATATGACGAAAGTCAACTTAGGATTAACGTTTGAGCTTTTCAAGCTGACCATTTTCATCATATACCCCTAGCAGCCAATTTTGAGCCAATATACACATATGGCCTTTTCTTTTCATATCTACATCATCCATACCTCTCCACATTGGAGTATAGCTTATACACTATATTTTCCTATCATTTTACTTCCAAGTGTGTACTAGGTGTGAAATTATCATTAAAAAAAAAAAAAAAAAAAGGAAAACGATGACAAAAATGGCATGGTGCTAGATGTGTCCATCAAATTATTCATGAAAGAGTTCATCAAATTGCGAAGACGCCAGTGGCAAAAGAAGATGGAAAAGTATACTTAGTCAAAAATCTAAAAAATTGAAAAGTACATCAAAAGGAAAGTATAGTCTATTGAAAAATTTAACAGATTCCCTTTTGTGTATACTTGGAAGTTTTTGAAACCTCTTCACTTTTTCTTTTTATGAACCCCAAACCTAAGCCACATTACAACCCTTTGTGTTGATTTTTCCGATCCGAAGTATGCTTGTGGAAAGAATGGTGGAAATCTCATTTGTTAGTATTCCTATCATAAGATCAATGTTTACTTGTTACTTATTTATAATTGGCTAAATTTCCATGAGAGTAAATGTACACATTTGTCAACTCCATAGAGAGAACCCTTACATGAAACACTTCTATTCCCGTGAGTTATGGAGTTGAACCTTTTTGCTTAAGATATTCTAATGTTGCATGTGTCGAAACCTCTGATTTGATAAAAATAGTTTGGAACACATACACACTCTGTGGATTGCTATATTTGAATTACTTGTGAAAGGGTTATTGAATTTCTAAGATTGTTTTGATATGTAAATTTGAAAAATGTGTCTTGATGGCCCCTATGTGTGATTTTCTTTGGTCTTTCTCATCATTTTGCATGAAAATTGCTAGGGACTAGCAATGAGTAAGTTGGGGGGTGTGATGAGTGCACAAAAATGCACTCTAAATACTCTATTTAAATGTTAAAAGAAATGAGAAAATAATGAATATAACTCATGTTATTAAAATTAATGGTCATTTATCTTGAGATAGATATAAGCATGATTTAATATATTGATGAGAATATAAAATGCCATATTTTCCTCTCTTAATGTTTAATACTTTATTCTTATTTGATGCCTAAATATACTCATTATTCTTATATTTTGATTTAGGACACAAATAGAGGCATTAGGAGCAAATGAAGATAATTGCGGAATTTTAGACAGTTCTGACGTATTTTCGTAATATGGGCATAACTCTCTCATCCAATCTCCGATTGAGCTGATTCAAGATGATATAGAACCGAAAGAGAAATATCTATAACTTTTATGTTTTATGTTTTAAGAGATATCCACTCAATCCAAGACAAAATCGACCATCAAGTGGACGCACCTGCACTTGACGTTCCTGGATATTTTTCAGCCACTTGCATCAAATCCAAATGTCATCATAATATTTTCCAGCAAGCACTCCTACACCAACTTGGAAATGCAATGATCAATTCATATGCAAGATGAAGTGCACTCAAGTTTCTTCAAGACAAATTATTTGACTACAAGATATTAAGTCATACAAGACAACTAATGGGTAGAGAAGCAAAATTGAAACACTCAACCTACAAGCAAAATCCAGCTCATGCATAGTGGGAAAACAAATGATCAAAATGACAACTCACAAGTCACTTGGATTCAAGAATGGCACATGGCAAAACAAGTTGAAATTGTGATGATTTTGTCATGACAACTTGCATGAAGGATGCTTATAAATAGAAGGGAGGGGTGTGTGTTCTAAGACCATGCTTAGTGTGGGAGGATGCTTTGGAAGAGCCATTGTTTTGAGAGCTTAAGAAAAGAAAAGAAAAACCAAAGAAGAGAGAAGAAAATAATGGTTGGCTCTTCCATATTATCCCTTGAAGAATTTTTGTTACATATTTTCAATATGTGTAACTAAATTCTCTAAGAGGGTTAGGGATGAACTTGTGTGTGTGATGGTGTTTGTAATTTATTTTTGATTCATGTATTTGGTCTTTAAATATTAAAACTCTTTTGTTCTATTATTCTCAATTTATTTGTGATGTTTTTCGTCTTCAAATAATTATAGAATCTATTTCGTTTATAGATTCAGTCATGCTTTTTCTATTGAGTGGATTAGTTCTATAATTATGTTTGGAGCAATTGATTATCTATATTGATTTAATTCTCTGCTGCAATATCGCCTCTTGGGTATATTGTCGTCGTTGGATTTTCTCAATGTCGATAACAATTTATGAGAGTTAAGCGCGAAGAATGATTTTTCAAAGAGTTACATTTGATTTAAACTTTGGTTATTAATGTTATATCTTCCGATTAAGAATTTGGATATAGAATTCTTAATTGAGTTATCAATGAATTAAGAATAAATTTGAATACCACAAATACACAAGGAATTCCCTATGCTCTACTTTTCGTCTCATTTTTATACTGTTCAAATTACTCATTTAGTTTTAATTTACGTCACACTCTAAAATTTACTTTTCGCACTTATCTATATCTTTTTGTTAATTTCGTTATTGTTCTTCAATTTCTCAATCCATCTCCCTGTGGAATCGACACCCCAAAGCTATACTGCAAACGACCGCGTTATTCTTTGGGCGTAATCAGTACGTCAAATACTCGACAGGCTTAGGTCCCTGTCGGCACATCAATTATACGGACGTATCGCTGGTCCCTGTCATGACGTGACTGACTTATTAATATTATCGCTTGTTACGTTTTCTTAACGTATTTTCTTAAAACATACTTCATGAAACATATATGTGACGTAATGTAACATACGCATAAATTTAGACTTATGACACGCATATTTTATATCCATATGAGCCTTATAACATGTGAGAACATTTCATAATAGCATACGTCACATTCACATATATTTATGTTACATCAATTCATAAAATCAATGCCTACTAAGACAAACTCGGTTCTATAACATGTATCATACCAATTATGCCCTTAAATAACATATATAATTTTTCTTTATTAAAACATAAACCTTTATCCAAGTAAAAGTTTTGAATTTAAGCAAACAGGGTATCTCGCTCGAGCGAGGTATCGAGCGAGATTCAAGCGAACATCAAGCAAACTGGGTGTCTTGCTCGAGCAAGGTATCGAGCGAGATTCAAGCGAGGGTTCAGGTTAGAACTCGCTCGAGCAAGGTATCGAGCGAGATTCAAGCGAGGGTTCAGGTTAGAACTCGCTCGAGCAGGATATCGAGCGAGTGTCGAGCGAAGTCTCGGGTTGCACTTCACTCGAGCCTAACATCTAGCAGGGGTTTATATTTGTTCTTCGCTCGATCCTTCGGTCGAGCGAGGGTCGAGCGAAGTTACGATTCTTAGAGTTTTTCAACTTAAAACATGCCATTATTTTACCTAAACCTTATTTTTTTAACTTATTAAAACATAAATCTACGTTCTTATAATTATTAAGAGTTTAGAATATAAGAAGAACACTTTTTTGAAGTCCTCACATACTCTGTTCTGCCATTCAATCCCAATTTCTCCCTCTATAGAGTTATTATCTTTTAAAGCTTAAAACACCAAAGTTGTAGAGCTCTGTCTTATATTTCCATAGACTCTTGAATCATTCAATTCCAATATTACACTGACAAGTTATGACCAATTTACCATAAAATATTAAATCTGTCAACATAACCCTCTTAAATCCGAAAGTTACTGGGGTTGATCTATCATTTTTTTCCAAATCAAGACCTCATATTTTCACATAATCTTTTTCATATAATATCATAGAATATATTCCTAAGGTCTCATAATTTTTCTAGCATTTTATCATAGCAAAAACCACTCCAAAACTCAATAGGCTTCAATTTAACTCATAAACTAAGATTAAACTCAAATAATTATCAAACATGACCTAATCACCAAACCACTCATTCTATGCCAAGATTAAGTGAATATATGCACTTAAAAATTTCTCAAAAGCTTGTATTGATGATAGAACCAAGCTTTTGCAAGAATTCCTCAAGATCACACAATTAGCTCACTTAGGTGATGTTTGGATGTTCAATGGTTTAGATAGGCTTTTTCTTTGGTTTTCTCTCCGAGTGGGCGTGTGTTCTACCTTCAAAAGAGGGTTATAAGACTTACCAACCCATATATATAGGAGGGTGGTCGGCCCTTTAGAGGAAAAGGAAAAGAAAGATTGACTATAGGCAACCGGTTATGTCTTTGTTTGGGAAATGAGGTGTCATACCTCCTAAAATCAAATGATTACCTCTAATCCTCCAAGATCCTAAGCCTTGCAACAAATATCATCATCCAATGATTAACAATGAGATATTTTAGTAGCCAAAATTGATCAATGGTTGAGAAGTGAGCTAAGGAGATAAGGCATGAGATGGAACTCACCTAACCATGCATGAACCAAGCCATTCCAACTCTCATCTGGTATGCCACGCCTCTCAGCACCTTTCCTATCCAATTTTGTCACATGTTACACTTTCTAAGACACCACTTGACATGTTCTAGAAGACCATTTCGAGATTTGGTTGGGATAACTTTGGTTTGTAACTCAGTTAGACTTGGACAGATTCAAGCATATTTATGTTTCTCATGTTTGCTTCATGTCTTTGGGCCAACTAAAGCTTCTAGATCACTTTATCTCCTCATGACACATACTTCTACACATGTCAAGATCTTAGGAAAATTGATAGCCAATCACAATATTCATCACATGGCTGAATATAGGACAATTCATCTAAGTCGGTTATCAATTGGACTCAACCCAGGGCCGTCCACTTCACACTAGATTTCATCCTTGATCCGTTCTTTATCTTCAAAAATCCAAAATATAAAAGTTCTAGATCTACTTCTTAAATTTCTATAGGAACTAGAATCACTTAATTCTGAGCTCATATGATCAAGTTATGATTTTTCCACTAAAAGTCAATTGATAAGCCCGAGAATACCAATCTGGGCGCACCAAGTATTTGGTAGATATTCCTTCTTATTTCACACGAAATTTCGTAGATAAAATCTCCTCATTTTCCACATATATACACAGTTTTCTAGATCTTAGGCTAATTTATAAAATAATTCAAAGACTTAATCTTATCCAAAGTCCTTAGTCAACTTCAAAGTCAATGCCTATCTATTTCCAATCTAGATCTTCCACTTCAATCTCAATTTCGTATTTTCTATAAGTCCATATCGCTTAAATCTAAAAACATAAAAGTTGTAGATATTTCTCTTAAATTTCTATAACCTTTTGAATCACTCAAATCCGATATCAGATAAGCAAGTCATGGCCGTTTTATCAAAAGATGTCAAATTTTTCCCTGTATCTCGCTCGAGCCAGACATCAAGCGAGAGTTGAGGGAGATCTCGGGTTAGGCATTTTTTCCACATAAAACAAGCCACCATTGTACCCAATCCTACTCCTAACCTTCCAACATACATTTATAAGTCTTTTCTTTATTATACTTATTTCTTATTTGATCAACCTTCAATAATCATACCACATATGAAAATTAAACGAATATTTAAATATCCGGGTTATGACAACAAGACACAGCTTCAAAGATTTCTTGGTTCACTAAATTATATTTCAGATTTCTGCAAGGATATGAGAAAACAATGTCGTCCTTTCTTTGAGCTACTCCACCTCAATCCTCCTCCATGGACTGAGGTCCATACTCATTTAGTTCAACAAATCAGCGCATATGTAAAAACTCTCCCATGCCTTGGTATACCCACTTCTGATTCTTTTAAATTGTTGAAATAGATGCCTCTGACATTGGTTATGGTGGCATTCTAAAACAAATTGTTTCACCAGGTTCTTCTGAACAAATTGTTTGATTCCATTCAGGAACCTGGAATCATGCACAGCTTAACTATAATACTATAAAAAAGAAGTATTATCTAATGTATTGTGCATCTCAAAGTTTCAAAGTGATTTACTCAATTAAAAATTTCTTTTAAGAATTGATTGCAAAAGCGCTAAATATGTTTTAGAAAAAGATGTTCAAAACATTGCATCCAAATATATTTTTGCACGATGGCAAGCAATTTTAAGTATTTTTTATTTTGATATTGAATATATTAAAGGATCTGATAATTCCATTCCTGCTTTTCTTACTCGTGAATTTCTGCAGAAAAAAATGAGCAAGAAAAAAAAATCCAAGCAGCCCAAAAGGTCTCCCCCTCCACCAGTTTCACCTTTGCTTTTACCAGTGGCTTCCTCCCCACTAGAGATTGCCAACAAATTTACCACCTTAGGAAGTATCCCAAGACCAATTCCCCCAAGCTCATTTGCTTTAACTTTGGCCATGCCATATGACCTGTTAGCTAATCCTCTAGCAACGGCAAGGCCCAGGCCCACAAATGTTTTCATTCTTGCTTTAAAGACAAAATATTTCAGAAAAATTTACTTCCAGAATTTGTTTTACATCGAACCTAACAGAACGATGTATACAAATCCTTTCCAAATTGCTTTAAAATATTTTTCCCCTAGTTTCTTTTGGATCCCTCAGAATTCAACTAAAGATCTCAAGTTTTATCTTGCAATCTTGATTCATCATGGTTTCATTTCCCTTAAACCACTTTATGGCAAGATTAATCCCACAAAAATTTTCTCCCATAATTGCTATCTTTCTTCAATCTTGACAGAAAAAGAATGGGGAACTGATCCATATACTTTCAAGAGTATACCAGATTCACACATTCAATATAATTATTAAGATTATATTGATGCTTGATTTCACTTTCCTTTATTTCAAACCCCAGATTTATCGCATTCTTAATTCTTTAATTTTGATAAGAAATGCAAAAATAGTTTTCATCTCTGGTTTCAAAAATGGTGAAATCAATATGGCACAATTCCAGAGATATCCTGATGGTCTCCAACCGACTATCAATTATTTCAAAATTTCAAATCTACCCAAGATGAATAACCATGATGTAAAATTTCCTTTCTTAGTTCATTTTTGCTTCAGATACAAGATTCCCTGGATTTGCAAATGGACTTATGAAAAACCAAAAGATTCATCAGCTTCCAGGAAGAAGAAGCCTTCATTAGCATATTTTTCAAAGAAAAATGAAAAAGATTCAGATGATTCATTTTCTTCAAAATCTAAAAAAGTGTCTCATTTTGCCAAACTGAAGAAAAAAGATTTAGTTAAACTATTGGAAAAATCAGTCAAAGAAGAAGCCAATAGTGAAGATTCAGCTGAAGAATCAAAAGCCTCTACAGAGAATTCTGATACTTACAATAATACTTTTGGTCATGATTCACCCGATTATCCTCCAACTATAGATAAAGGTTATCGGCATAGTTAAAAGATCTACTTGTTCTACCTAAGGTTCACCCATCAGCACAAAAAGACAAGATTGCTTTCGGTGTAGATGGAATCAACTTTTAGTATTTTACACGAGGTTCACCCGTCGGCACAAACAGACAAGACTACTTTCGGTGCAGATGGAATCTACTTTTACTTTTTACTGTTTCACCCGTGATTTACGCACGGTTTCAAATGTTAAGGTGACTCATTCTTCTATAAAAGGAGGCCTCAGTTTCAATTGGAAGACAGAGCTCATTCTACCACTCTCTTTCTGAACTCTCCTACTTCCAAATTTTGTAACCAGTTTTCCTTATATCTTGTGAGTATTCAGTTTCAATAAAATGAAGAATCTTTCAATTCAAGTTTTTATCCAGTTTTATTTATATTAATTACTTTATTTTTGCATTACATTTCATGCATTTGGCCGACTCTGCCACCTCATATCTGTTTCATATTTCATCTTATCCAGTCATCTGATTCTTTAGTTATCTAGTCATTGTTTCAATCTTTTAGATTCAATCTGATATACAGTTCGAACTAGAAATTTTCTAGTTCCAACTGTATATATACAGTTCGAACTAGAAATTTCCTAGTTCGAACTGTATATATAAGTTCGAACTAGAAAATTTCATCTTCAAAATTGTTGTTATAAGTTCGAAAATGAAATTTTCTAGTTCCAACTGGATATTTATGTTCGATCTAGAATTATGACATGTTATTGTCGAGTTCGAACTACTATATTTTCTAGCTCGAATTGGTTTGTATGAAATAAGATGAAATAAAAATAACAAAAATAAAATATGAGATGAGATTTGATGATTTGGAAAAATAAATCAGGCCATAGTTTTCTAGTTTAAACTATCATTATAATCTCTCTAACTCTATATAGTAACATAATATAATATAAAATATACTAGTATTATAGTATACTATATATACAATTCTATAATATATAATATACTTATAGATATATTATATCGATATATAATATAATATATAATATATATGCTAGTATACTAGATATAGTATGTATTATATACCATAATATATAATATAATACATAATATAGTAATATATATTATACTAATATATGTTATACTATTATATTATAATATACCAAAAAATACCATCTACTTATACTATATACTACTATCTAATACTACATAGTATTTATATAGTACTTATATATAATACTTATATAGTACTACCATATAATACTACATAGTATTTACATTATATAATACTATATAATACTATATACATAGTGTTTGTATTATATAATACTATATAGTATATAATTTATATAATATACTAATATAAACTACTAATAACTATATATATGTTATAACTTTAAATTATATAGCTATTAGTAGTATCTACTATATAGCGTATATGAGTACTTTATAGTACTTATATTAGATACTACACATATACATTATATAGTGTATATGAGTATACTTATACTAATATACTAGTATGCTAGTATACTAGAATACTATTCATACTAATTTACTAAATACTTATACTAGTATATATAGTAGTATATACTAGTATATAGTGTACTCATACTATATACTCATATTATATAGTATACTTATATAGAGTTACTATATATACTATTAGTACTATATTATTATACTAGTAGTATATATAATATTCTACAATAGTACTTATATAGTATAGTATATGAAAAATGATAGTGAGTTCGATGGAGGTCTTATTAAGAAATTAATAAACATTTTAATTATATTGTGAAATTTTTTTTATTTTTTAAAAATATTTAAGAGTCTTAAAAAATGTTATAAAAAATAAATAAAAAACAAAAAAACTCTAAAGGAGCACAAATACTCTATATATAAATATATATATATCATATATTATTAGCCTTTGTCTATTCGAAGGAATATAACACCGTTTGAACACTAAATTTCGAGGGAAAATCCTTTTTTCAGAAAAATTTTCCCTTTCTTTTCCAACATTTAAGGAAATATGCTGAGTATATTCTAAACTTTGTTGTTTGAACGGCTAATTCGGAAAGAAGTTAACACAATTTCGAGTTAGGCTAGTCGAACTCATTAGTAAAGAGTTCGAACGGATAATTTTTTAATGAAATGAAGACAAATGTGTCGCCAATGTGAAATTTTCAAGTTCGAACTGGTAAAATTTCATTCAAACTCGACGCTTCGGAATTTAAAACCACACTATTTTATTATTTCACTCAAATTAAACCACTTTCCTATCACGATTAACATTCATCAAATTAAACCTAGCTGCAGTTTCCAGAATAGAGAGTGCAAGCAACAATCAGAACATGCGAGAGATAGAGAGAGAATACGTTCTATAGAGATTGCTAGGGAAGACATCCGACCCTGAGGTTTGTTTTTGGTTTTCTTATATTTATTTACAAATTTCATCGTAAATTACAAATTTCTACGGGTTGGTGATTTGGGAAGAATTCTTAGATTGCACAAATTTAAAATTAGATTTGTGTGATTTGGGTATATGTTGTGTGATTTGTTACATTGAGTTAGTATGCTCATATATTTGTAAAAAATCGAAATTTTATTTATTCGCTAGTGTATATGTATCATGTGTATTTGTTAGATGATAGGGAATGTATTTGTTATTTTTAATACAAAATTTGTTCAAATTGTTAGTATATGCATGTGTATCTAATAAGGTTTTATATGTATATATATATATATATGTATGTATTTCTTTCTTTTTTTTGTATATGATAATCCAACAAATGAATAAGCATATCAAGAAAACGAACCAAACATCAATTTATTTGTTGATCTAAGCCAATATGACATGGTTCCATTGTGTAGAGAGGATGTTGAATCATAGTTGTGAATACCGTACTGTACCAGCCGGTACGGCCGAAATTTGCCGTACCGGCCGGTACAAAAATAGACTAATTTTGTACCGGCCGATTTTTCGATCGTACCAGCCGGTACAACTAGTTTCGGCTGAAATATCGGTCGGTATCGACCGTATCGGATTTCGGCCCCATGTGTGTTTTTTTTTTTTTTACTATATTTTAACCTCAATTTAGACTAAATTAATTACACATATATATATATTTATCTATATAATGTATTTATATATTGACTATTATTTTGAAATATAATTTATATATGTATTTATATATATAATTTATTTATGTATAAATTATTCCAAAACGGTACACGAAACGGTACCGGTACTGAAATATTTCATTTCAGCGACTTGATCGGTACCAGTACCAGTACGGTATTCAAAACATTGTGTTGAACCAGAAGTAATTGAAGGTGAAATGTCGGAAGAACATGAATCTATTGAACTTTCTAGTGAGGATGAGGGTGACTGGTCCAACAAAACTGATAGTGAATAAATCTAATATTTGTGTAAGTATCATTCTTATAAATATCTGCAATATTTTGTTTATATTATAATTTATTCCAATTTCATACTGATATCCCTCCCAAACGCAAAGCAACGCATGCGCCATCCCCACTCATTGCCGACTCCCCATACGATTCACTTGCCATCAATAATGAGCCAATATCACCAAACCCAGAATAAGGTATATTATCAAATTATTTATCACATTTAATACTCGATATGACTATATTACTTTTAAATCAAATAAATTAATTAAAATATGTGTTTTAATTACTGTACATTTAGCTATTGTAAGCCAGTGTCGAGGTCAAGGCATTACAAGGGGAGTCTGCATAGAGAAAGTACAAAAAGTGGGTAAAATTAAAGTTGATATTCCTGATGGTCACACTAGTGGCTTCAGAGATTCGGCATCTTGGCTAGCTACTTATGTTGGTACTCTTACTCGCACATGTGCATCGATGACTACATCTTCTTGGGCTAACGTTTCTCAAGATGTGAAAGATCATAAAAAAATCGTTGTCTGGTAATGAACTACATACCAAGAAACTAAGTAGAAAATATTAATTTAAAGATTTGTTGTATTTATACTAATTGTTTATAAGTTTTTAAAGGATGAATTTGATCTTGATTTTGGCCGACGAGAAGATCGACAATTGGTTGAAAAACTGATGTCAAGTGCATTTCGGAGGTATAAAGGGCGATGTCATGCACACTATAAGAAGTTCAGTACTACAACAGAGGAGCACCAAAATCCATTCCAAACAATCACACTAAATGAATGGGAGAAGATTTGTGATATGTTTCTTACTTATGAGGTAATTTTGTTGCTATCTTCTTTTAATTGTATATAATAGATGTATTAAATATATACTTATAACCTTTTGTTTTTAGCAATGGAGTACTGTAAACAAAGCAAATAGATCAATTTTAACGATACACCATCATGCGGGTTCTTGATCTTTTCATCGTTTGTTTAAAAAAATGGCTAGTCATTATAGTTTTTGTTGAATATTAACATATACACTTTTTTCATTTAAGTTCTAAAATAGATTTTCCTTTGGCAGCAAGAAGAAAGTTCTTTTGACTATGATCTGATTCAATTGTATGGTAAAGCACATAAAAGTCATGATGGTGCTTGGATCAGTCCTAAAGCGAAAACAAATTATATAAGCTAATGTTTATTTAATTCAAGTTTAATATAATATTTTTGTTACTTATATTAATTTTATTATTATTTTTAGGATAATATGATATCTCTTAAGGAAACTAATGTGGATTCATCTAATGAATCATCTCTTAATGATATTCAAATCATTTCTCAAGTTCTTAGATCACGTTCTGGATATTTGAGAGGTTCAGGACATTGCGTGAAGCCATCTTCATCCGTTTCTAAAGCTAAATTAAATGACGACAAGATTATAGAATTAGAGGAAGCACAACTTGAAATAGAACGATTGAGGTCCAAGAAAAAGAGTTGTTGACTCGATTAGATAATGCAGCGAATTTGGAGGCAAGATTATTTTATTATTTTATTGTAGAACATTTGAATATTTGAACAATTGTGATGTTTAAATTACATATTTATAATATTAATATGGTATTTTTAATTAAATGTGAGTCTGTATAATTAGCATTGTTCAAATGAAAAATGTAGTACCTCCATTCGAACAATTAATATTCATTCAAACTACAAATAATCCATTCGAACAAAAATTTTCTATAGAGTTCAAACATTATCATATAAGTTCGAATCGACTCATATTATATGTTCGAACACAAATTACATGTTCGAACTAGAATTTTGTTATGTTCAAACTAGAAATTTTGTTATGTTCGAACTAATACATTAAACACATATATTCGAACTAGATATTTTATAGTTTGAACACCTTGTTAGTTCGAACAAGATCAAATATCCTAATTGCTTTGAATTAAAATTTTGATCCGTTCAAACAGTAACTCTAAGTTCGAACTTGCGGGTTACGTTCGAATGGGTTTTAAAGACGAAAATCGTTTGTCTCGAAAAGAAAAACCAGTTCGAACATAATCGACTGGTCCCGGCTAATTTCGTCTCTAAAAATTATTTTTAGAGACAATATTCAATTTTGGTCTCTAAAAACTTTTTGAGACAGTGTTTTTGAGACAAATTTGAGACAAATTTTTTTGTCTCTAAAAATATTATGGGACAAAAAATAGATTTTTTGAGACAAATTAATTTGTTTCAAAAAATTCATTCTCTTGTAGTGATTACAACACTCTCCCTTGAATGACCACTCATAAAAAATCTGTCTCGTTAAAATCTTGCCAAGGAAAAACCCAGTGGAAAAAAACTAATGGCGAAAGAAAAAGAGTACAATATTTTTATGTACCTCCAAGTATTTTAAGATTGCCTCATTAAAACCTTGTAAAGGAAAACCAGTGGGACAACACCTCAGCGAAGAAAAAAGAGTACAATCAACACAAGTCTTCAGGACATTTACTCCCCCTGAAAAGTACATTATGACAGATCTTTAAGTCTTCGCATTACAATATTCTGCACAATTTTCTTGAATGTCGCAGTTGATAATATCTTTGTGAATAAATCTGTCAGATTATCACTTAATTGTATCTGCTTGACATCAATTTTACCTTTCTCTTGAAGTTCGTGAGTGTAAAAGAATTTAGGTCAAATATGTTTGGTTCTGTCACCTTTGATATATCCTCCTCTGATTTGAATGATACAAGTAGTATTATCTTCATATAAAATTGTTGGGCTATCATTGATCATAGGAAGACCATACTTTTCTTGGATATGTTGAATCATTGATCTCAACCAAATACACTCTCGACTTGTTTCATGAATTACAATGATCTCTAAGTGATTTGAAGATGTGACAGATAATGTCTGCTTGACAGATCTCCATGATATAACAGTATTTCCATAAGTAAATAAATATTCAGTTTGAGATCTATCTCTGTATGGATCTGAAAAATAACCTGCATCTGCATACCCAATCAATTGTGGACTTGATCCATGTTGATAAAATAATCTCATATCAACCGTACCATGAAGGTAACGAAGGACATATTTAATATCATCCCAATGTCTTCGAGTTGGTGCAGAACTATATCTTACAAGTAGATTAACTGAGAATGTAATATTAGGCCAAGTGCAATTTGTAAGATACATTAAATCTCTAATTGCACTGAGATATGGTACTTCAGAACTAAGAATTTCTTCTTTGTTTTTACAAGAACGGAATGGATCATTATTTACATCAAGTGATCGAATAATCGTTGGAGTACTCAGGGGATGAATTTTGTCCATATAAAAATGCTTCAGGACTTTCTCTGGATACATGGACTGATGAATAAAGATTCCATTTGGCAAGTGCTCGAGCTGCAGGCCGAGACAAAGTTTTGTTTTGCCAAGATCTTTCATTTCCAATTCATTTTTTAAATATGTAGCGATTCTTGAGATTTCTTTAAGAGTTCCCACAATATTTAAATCATCAACATAAACTGCAATAATGGCAAATCTGGATTCTGATTTCTTAATAAAAACACATAGGCATATAGGATTATTCTCAAATCCTTCTTTCAATAGATATTCGCTTAAGCGATTATAACATATGCATTTGGATTGTTTTAACCCATATAAAGATATTTGAAGTTTGATAGAGTACATACTTTTAGGTGTACTTATAGATGTTTCATGCATTTTATATCCTTCAGGAATTTTCATATATATGTTATGATCTAAGAACCCATATAAATATACAGTGACCACATTCATCAACTGCATTTCTAATCCTTTTGTAACAATCAGGCTAATCAAAAATCTAAATGTGATTGCATTCATAATGGGAGAATATGTTTCTTCATAATCAATTCCAAATTTCTGTAGAAAACTTTGTGCGATAAGTTTACAGCACAATTTTATTTTTTTCATTGTGTTTTCGTACAAATATTTACTTATATCCAACATGTATTACACCCTTTGTTGTTTGGATAACAAATCCAAATACTTTTCGATTTGCTAGCGAGTTTAATTCAGTTTAAATAGTTGCTTTTATTTTGGCCAATTATTTCTACGTCAACATTATTTGACGGTTCTTGGCTTACTTTCTTCATTACTTCTGGTAATGTCAATGATCATCTTATATGAAAATATGTTGTCAACAACATTTTTATTTCTATCTAGAATTTCTCCAGTACTCATGAAATGTATGAAGATCTCATTATTTTCAGGTACCTGTTCCTATTCAGGAGAAAACATTTATGAAACACTTCTTCAGAAAGTCATTTTTTAGGAGATTTTGGAATAGAAGATTTGATCTCTTCAGGAGCATAAACTATATTTGTAGTCTGTATTGTGAGTATTGGTTCTTCAAGAACACCAAATTCATTTGGTATATTTTTTTTTCGAAAAATTTTATCTTTTGCACCAATAAGTCTTCCACGCTTTAGGCGTGTCTTAGACTCACATATTGCTGATTTGACAACTTGTCCTTTAGAAACTTCAATCCCTGATGGAGCATTAACAGCAGGAATATAAGATTTTACTACACCTTTAGTGTCAGTAAATACATTCAGTAATTGATTTACAACATTTTACAAATGAATAATCATCTGAACTTCTAGTTTACATTCATTTGTAGGATGATCAAATTGAGACAAAACTTTATTATCCCAAGTAATTTCTTGTCGTGCTTCAGGCATCGATTTTTCGTTACCCAGTAATAGAAAAGTGGGTTCGTCAAAATGACAATCTTCAAAACGTGCTTTAAACATATCCTCTATAAGTGGTTCAAGATATCTAATAATAGATGGAGAATTAAAACCAACATATATCCCAAGTCTACGTTGAGGGCCCATTTTTGTATGCTGTGGAGATGCAATTGGAACATATTCAGCACATCCAAAAGTACGAAGATGAGAAATATTTGATTGTTGACCAAATGCAAGTTGTAATGGAGAATATTTATGATATGCAGATAGTCTAATACGAATTAATGATGCTGCATAAAGTAGAGCATGTCCTCAAGCAGAAATATGTAATTTTGATTTCATAAGTAAAGGTCTACCAATTAGCTAAAACATTTTTATCAAAGATTCAGCTAGACCATTTTGAGTGTGTGTATGGGCAACAGGATGTTCAATATTTATTCCTATTGACATGTAATAGTTATCAAAAACTTGAGACAAAAATTTGTCTGCATTATCTAATCGAATGGTTTTAATTGGATACTCAGAAAATTGTGCTCGTAGTTTGATTATCTGAACAAGAAGTCTAGTAAACGCAATATTTCTAGTGGAAAGTAGACAAACATGTGACCATCAACTTGATACATCAATCAAAACCATAAAATATTTAAATGGTCCATTTGATGGATGAATATGCCCACATATATCTCTGTGAATTCTTTGTAAAAAGTATGAAGATTCAACAATAACTTTTGAGGGAGATTGTCTGATAATCAACTTACCTTGAAAACATGCAGAGCACGGATATTCATTGGATAAAAGAATCTTTTGGTTCTTTAAGAGATGTCCATGTAAATTATCAATAATTCGTCTCATCATTATTGCTCCCATATGTCCAAGGCGATCATACCAAGTCATAAATACTTTGGGATCAATGTATTTCTGGTGCACTACCATATATGATTCAATTGTTCTTATCTTTGTATAATACATTCAAGAAGAGAGAGCATGCACTTTTTTTAATATGAGCTTCTGGCCCGATACTATTTTAGTGATAAAAATATGCTCTTTACTATCTTCATTGGTCATTTCAATATGATAATCATTACGATGTATATCTTTGAAACTTAATAAATTTCTTCTAGATTGTGAAGAAAATAGAGCATCATCAATACAAAATTTGGTGCTATTAGACAATACAATATAAGCACTTCTGGAGCCCTCAATTAGATTTGATGAACCTAATATGGTATGGATATAAGCTTTGCTTAGTATTAGATTTTAAAAATATTTCTTATCTTTGAAAATTGTGTGAGTTGTAGCACTGTCAGCCAGACATACATCTTTATCATTCAACTCAGAGATAAAAAGTTCATCCATGTGATCCATGATTTTACAAAATATACAAAATTTTCATTATAAATAATAAAAAAAATATATTAATTGGGAGAAACACTTCCATCTCCAATCAAGTGATACAATTCTACCATCAAGATTTTCAAAAAAATTAGAAACATCAAGATGATTGATATTTATTTTTAATGAATCATTTGATGGTTCTACTAAATTTGTTTCAACCCTTTTATCCTTTTATTTTATAGATGTTTGATATAAATCTACTAAGTGTTTGGCCGTACAACAGGTAAGTGACCAATGTCCAATCATATCACATTTATGGCACACATCTTCACCTCTCTTTGAAGAATTATTCTGGGGGCTTTTATCCCTTTCTGAGTTGTACCATTTCTGGTGATACGGTATATTGTTATCCCTTTTAATGTTGTCACTTTTGGGACCAATATTTTTATAATTTCTCCTACCACGTTCATGCCTTCGATTTTTTCGAAAGGATGCACCATTCACTTCTAGAAATGATGCAAACCTATTATCATTCACTTCAGGGAATGATGTTGAACCAGTAGGGCGTGACTGATATTTTTTAATAAAAGTTCATTGTCTTGTTTATCTACTAGAAGACATGATATAAGTTCAGAATATTTCTTGAATTTTCTCTCTTAATACTGCTACTGCAGGAGCACATTCGAAGCATGAAAAATACTATAAGTCTTCTTTAGCATATCATCATCGGTGATTTTCTCACCGCATAATTTTAGTACTGAGCTTATTTTAAAAAATGTAGAATTATACTCACTAACACTTTCAAAATCTTGCAACATCAGGTGCAACCATTCATAACGAGCTTTTGGAAGGATGACAGTCTTCTGGTGTTCATACCTCTCCATTAAATTATTTCATAAAATAGAGGGATCTTTTATTGTAAGATACTCAATTTTTAATTTTTCATGAAAATGATGGCGTAGAAAAATCATTGTTTTAGTACGGTCCTACATGGATGCTTGATTTCCTTTTTTAATTATTTCTCTCAGGTTCATAGCATCCAGATGGATTTCAATATTAATAGTCCAAGATAAATAATTTTTTCTAGATATGTCAATAGCAGTGAATTCTAATTTTGTAAGATTGACCATTTTCTACATATATAAATAATGAAATAAATATGTGTATCTCAGAAATATATTTATAAAATTACATAGATTTAATCAATAAAATATTTCATATTTATATCAAAGACTGCAAATAATATATTAAAAAACTTACTTTAGGAATAAGACTACTAGCTTCAGAATTGGTAGAACAGTCGTACTGATAACGTATTATAAAACTAGAATAAACTACTATTATAAGAGAATTTATCGCAAGAGAAAATATTTAGAACTTTTTATTTCTCAAAAACTGAATTTTCTTTCTTTCTTTCTTTCTTTCTCTCCTTTTTTTTTCTTCTTTTCTAACTTCTGATACTTGCGTACATAACAGATAAAAATGACAGTATGGGAGATGAATCACATGAGTGTTGGGAGGGGGGTCATTCATTGCCCCCTCTCCTCCATTATTACAACATATAATTGTTTTTAATATAAGAAAATATTATATTGGGTGAGATTGGTTCTAACTTCTAAACATAACATAAATAAAAATAAATAGATAGATTTGTAAAGTTCTTCATTGACATGATCTCAAATATATGCTGGCGTGGAAGCCTTCACACGTCACTTAATTATATACTAGGGGTAACGCAACGTGCGAGATACGTTGCCCTGTATCACTATAAAATAAATTAAAAAATATAAATATCTAATAAAAAAAGAAAAACTTAAAGTGAATGAGAATAATATATTTCATTCAAGTTGTAATCTAATAATTCAGATAGTAATAAGTTTAAACAAACCTAGATCCAAACAGATTTCAGAAATAAAACATCGTGTTTGAAATCCATATTACAGTTTGTTTCTCAAGACAAAATAAGATATTTTTGTTTTCTTTGCCATTGAAATGGCAATAAAAAAGTTTTGAAAATTATGCATCTGGAGGTGGTATGTCATCTTCATTGATAGCATTTATGGAGAGATTATTGAATTTTTTCTGTTGTTGCTTTTGAAGTTGATCTCCATCTGTACCTAATTGTATTATCCATTTTTTGTTTGAACATAGTGCTGCAATATTTTGGACATACGATAAATATTCCTGCATGGAAAAAATTGGGAGTTAAAATATGATTATCAAAGATTTAGAAGTATATTAATATATATCATATAAAGTATAGTGACAAATATAAATGTAGAATATGTAGTGCTTGGATAAAATAATAATTTTGAATATAATGGAATCAGAAGAGCATTTTATCATCTAATTAGCTAGTAGTAGTGCTTAGAATTTTATTTAGTTCATAAGTGATATATAGTTCTTACAATAATTTATATGTATGTGTATATTAGGGAAAATACAAGAGTGGGTGTCGTTCATGAATATTGTTGCTAAAGAGATTCAAGATAAATGCATGTAAACCGGACCTAAATGGGTAGATTTGAAATTATAACATATTTTTCATATATCTAATATCTAAATACATGGTGATACACATTCAAACATACATATATTTCTATGTATGTTGGGCAAAAACAATAATTGGGTGGATTCATGAATGATGTAAGCCTAAAGAAGTTTTGGTGAAATATTGTATGTATGCTAGATTGGTTGTTTTTTCATTTTCTTTAACGAGTATGTGAAGGATCTTAAAAATGCTTGTATTTTAATGTTTAGATTTTTTGAGTTTCAACAATGATATTAATGAAGATGGGATATTATACTTTTGATCAAATGGGAGAAGAGTTATTGTAATAATAGTTTTTGTGGGATCAGATTTGGCCCAAAGACCCAACAGCGATGGGAGCCCACCAGGAAGGAAAAGGCCCAACAGCGATGGGAGCCCACCAGGAAGGGAAAGCATAATAAGGGCCCAACTCTGCAGAATCCAAAATATATATCAAACCCGTCACCACCTTTATCGGGACTTCAAGCAGATACGAAATATCAACAAACTCAGAAAGATATATCATGCAGATACGCAACCACGATGATTACGGAAGCCGTTACAAGGGACATAAACGGGCGCAGAGTCAAATGACCACGCCACCTTCAAACAAAGCAAAGGGGCGCAGAGTCAAATGACCACGCCACCTTCAGACAAGGCAAAGGGGCGCAGAGTCAAATGACCACGCCACCTTCCAACATAGCAAAGGGGCGCAGAGTCAAATGACCACGCCACCTTCAGACACAACAAAGGGGCGCAGAGTCAAACGACCACGCCACCTTTAGACAAAGCAAAGGGGCGCAGAGTCAAACGACCACGCCACCTTCACACAAAGCAAAGGGGCGCAGAGTCAAACGACCACGCCACCTTCACACAAAGTAAAGGGGCGCAAAGTCAAACGACCACGCCACCTTCACACAAAGCAAAGGGGCGCAGAGTCAAACGACCACGCCACCTTCAAACACAGCAAAGCGGTGCAGAGTCAAACGACCACGCCACCTTCAGACACAACAACGACCACGCCACCTTCACACACAGCAAAGGGGCGCAGAGTCAAACGACCACGCCACCTTCAAACACAGCAAAGGGGCGCAGAGTCAAACGACCACGCCACCTTCAGACAAAGCAAAGGGGTGCAGATTCAAATGACCACGCCACCTTCAAACACAACAAAGGGGCGCAGAGTCAAATGACCACGCCACCTTCAGACACAACCAAGGGGCGCAGAGTCAAATGACCACGCCACCTTTAGACACAGCAAAGGGGCGCAGAGTCAAATGACCACGCCACCTTCAAACAAAGCAAAGGGGCGCAGATTCAAATGACCACGCCACCTTCGAACACAACAAAGGGGCGCAGAGTCAAATGACCACGCCACCTTCAGACAAAGCAAAGGGCCGCACAGTCAAATGACCACGCCACCTTCAGACAAAGCAAATGGGCGCAGAGTCAAATGACCACGCCACCTTCAGATACAGCAAAGGGGCGCAGAGTCAAATGACCACGCCACCTTCAAACAAAGCAAAGGGGCACAGAGTCAAATGACCACGCCACCTTCGAACACAGCAAAGGGGCGCAGAGTCAAATGACCACGCCACCTTCAGACAAGGCAAAGGGGCGCAGAGTCAAATGACCACGCCACCTTCAGACAAAGCAAAGGGGCGCAGAGTCAAATGATCACGCCACCTTCAAACAAAGCAAAGGGGCACAGAGTCAAATGACCACGCCACCTTCGAACACAGCAAAGGGGCGCAGAGTCAAATGACCACGCCACCTTCAGACAAGGCAAAGGGGCGCAGAGTCAAATGACCACGCCACCTTCAGACAAAGCAAAGGGGCGCAGAGTCAAATGATCACGCCACCTTCAGACAAAGCAAAGGGGCGCAGAGTCAAATGACCACGCCACCTTCACACAAATTAAAGGGGCACGGAGCCAAATGACCACGCCACCTTCACACAACAACGACCACGCCACCTTCACACACAGCAAAGGGGCACAGAGTCAAACGACCACGCCACCTTCAAACACATTAAAGGGGCGCAGAGTGAAACGACCACACCACCTTCAGACAAAGCAAAGGGACGCAGAGTCAAATGACCACGCCACCTTCAGACACAGCAAAGGGGCGCAGAGTCAAATGACCACGCCACCTTCAGACACAGCAAAGGGGCGCAGAGTCAAATGACCACGCCACCTTCGAACAAAGCAAAGGGGCGCAGAGTCAAATGACCACGCCACCTTCAGACAAGGCAAAGGGGCGCAGAGTCAAATGACCACGCCACCTTCAGACACAACAAAGGGGCGCAGAGTCAAATGACCACGCCACCTTCGAACACAACAAAGGGGCGCACAGTCAAATGACCACGCCACCTTCAGACAAAGCAAAGGGGCGCACAGTCAAATGACCACGCCACCTTCAGACAAAGCAAAGGGGCGCAGAGTCAAATGACCACGCCACCTTCAGGCCACCTTCGAACATAGCAAATGGGGCAGAGTCAAATGACCACGCCACCTTCAGACAAAGTAAAGGGGCGCAGAGTCAAATGACCACGCCACCTCCAGACAAAGTAAAGGGGAGCAGAGTCAAATGACCACGCCACCTTCAGCCAAAGCAAATGGGCGCAGAGTCAAATGACCACGCCACCTTCAGACACAGCAAAAGGGCGCAGAGTCAAATGACCACGCCACCTTCAGACACAGCAAAAGGGCGCAGAGTCAAATGACCATGCCACCTTCAAACAAAGTAAAGGCGCACAGAGTCAAATAACCACGCCACCTTCGAACACAGCAAAGGGGCGCAGAGTCAAATGACCACGCCACCTTCAGACAAAGCAAAGGGGCGCAGAGACAAATGACCACGCCACCTTCAGACAAAGCAAAGGGGTGCAGAGTCAAATGATCACGCCACCTTCAGACAAAGCAAAGGGGCGCAAAGTCAAATGACCACGCCACCTTCACACAAATTAAAGGGGCACGGAGCCAAATGACCATGCCACCTTCACACAACAACGACCACGCCACCTTCACACACAGCAAAGGGGCACAGAGTCAAACGACCACGCCACCTTCAAACACATTAAAGGGGCGCAGAGTCAAACGACCACGCCACCTTCAGACAAAGCAAAGGGGCGCAGAGTCAAATGACCATGCCACCTTCACACAAATTAAAGGGGCACGGAGCCAAATGACCACGCCACCTTCACACAACAACGACCACGCCACCTTCACACACAGCAAAGGGGCACAGAGTCAAACGACCACGCCACCTTCAAACACATTAAAGGGGCGCAGAGTGAAACGACCACACCACCTTCAGACAAAGCAAAGGGGCGCAGAGTCAAATGACCACGCCACCTTCAAACACAGCAAAGGGGCGCAGAGTCAAATGACCACGCCACCTTCAAACACATTAAAGGGGCGCAGAGTCAAATGATCACGCCACCTTCAGACAAAGCAAAGGGGCGCAGAGTCAAATGACCACGCCACCTTCACACAAATTAAAGGGGCACGGAGCCAAATGACCACGCCACCTTCACACAACAACGACCACGCCACCTTCACACACAGCAAAGGGACACAGAGTCAAACGACCACGCCACCTTCAAACACATTAAAGGGGCGCAGAGTGAAACGACCACACCACCTTCAGACAAAGCAAAGGGGCGCAGAGTCAAATGACCACGCCACCTTCAAACACAGCAAAGGGGCGCAGAGTCAAATGACCACGCCACCTTCAGACACAGCAAAGGGGCGCAGAGTCAAATGACCACGCCACCTTCAGACACAGCAAAGGGGCGCAGAGTCAAATGACCACGCCACCTTCGAACAAAGCAAAGGGGCGCAGAGTCAAATGACCACGCCACCTTCAGACAAGGCAAAGGGGCGCAGAGTCAAATGACCACGCCACCTTCAGACACAACAAAGGGGCGCAGAGTCAAATGACCACGCCACCTTCGAACACAACAAAGGGGCGCACAGTCAAATGACCACGCCACCTTCAGACAAAGCAAAGGGGCGCACAGTCAAATGACCACGCCACCTTCAGGCCACCTTCGAACACAGCAAAGGGGGCAGAGTCAAATGACCACGCCACCTTCAGACAAAGTAAAGGGGCGCAGAGTCAAATGACCACGCCACCTCCAGACAAAGTAAAGGGGAGCAGAGTCAAATGACCACGCCACCTTCAGACAAAGCAAATGGGCGCAGAGTCAAATGACCACGCCACCTTCAGACACAGCAAAAGGGCGCAGAGTCAAATGACCACGCCACCTTCAGACACAGCAAAAGGGCGCAGAGTCAAATGACCACGCCACCTTCAAACAAAGTAAAGGCGCACAGAGTCAAATGACCACGCCACCTTCGAACACAGCAAAGGGGCGCAGAGTCAAATGACCACGCCACCTTCAGACAAAGCAAAGGGGCGCAGAGACAAATGACCACGCCACCTTCAGACAAAGCAAAGGGGTGCAGAGTCAAATGATCACGCCACCTTCAGACAAAGCAAAGGGGCGCAGAGTCAAATGACCACGCCACCTTCACACAAATTAAAGGGGCACGGAGCCAAATGACCATGCCACCTTCACACAACAACGACCACGCCACCTTCACACACAGCAAAGGGGCACAGAGTCAAACGACCACGCCACCTTCAAACACATTAAAGGGGTGCAGAGTCAAACGACCACGCCACCTTCAGACAAAGCAAAGGGGCGCAGAGTCAAATGACCATGCCACCTTCAAACACAGCAAAGGGGCGCAGAGTCAAATGACCACGCCACCTTCAGACACAACAAAGGGGCGTAGAGTCAAATGACCACGCCACCTTCAGACACAGCAAAGGGGCGCAGAGTCAAATGACCACGCCACCTTCAGACACAGCAAAGGGGCGCAGAGTCAAATGACCACGCCACCTTCGAACAAAGCAAAGGGGCGCAGAGTCAAATGACCACGCCACCTTCAGACAAGGCAAAGGGGCGCAGAGTCAAATGACCACGCCACCTTCAGACACAACAAAGGGGCGCAGAGTCAAATGATCACGCCACCTTCGAACACAGCAAAGGGGCGCAAAGTCAAATGACCACGCCACCTTCAGACAAAGCAAAGGGGCGCAGAGTCAAATGACCACGCCACCTTCAGACACAGCAAAGGGGCGCATAGTCAAATGACCACGCCACCTTCAGACAAAGTAAAGGGGCGCAGAGTCAAATGACCACGCCACCTCCAGACAAAGCAAAGGGGCGCAGAGTCAAATGACCACGCCACCTTCACACAAATTAAAGGGGCACGGAGCCAAATGACCACGCCACCTTAAAACGGACAGAAGACGCGCACAGTAACAAGCACGCGACAGCAAAGGTCTAAAAAAAAAAAAAAAATTAAATTTCCTACGCCTCAAGGCGAAGAAAATTTGCAGAGTAATTGTGGTTAATATTAGACATTTATATTGGTATGACAAGAGTTTGTTTTTTATTTGTTCTAACACCAAAGTAGGACAAAATGAATCCAGCCACTTTGTATAAATTTCCAGGCCTAAAAAAAAATTATAAGGTTGAATATTAATTAAATCTATTTCATGCTTTTCTCATCAAGTAAGCAAACAAATTCTTTTCCTAATAAAGTGCAACAGTGAAAAGAAAATAAAGCTATTTCAAAGCATGCAGCAAACACTTGAGTGCTTAAAGAAGCCAAAAAAATATAATATCATGCGATAAGATTAATGAATACTACAACTTCTAGCTAGATAGTAGTAGTTAGTGTATTCTTTATAACTTTTAAGTAAATAAATTTCAAAGTAATAGGAATCATGATGAATATAAACAAATTGGTTACCTCTCCTACATGCTCCATGAAGTCAATTGCTGTGCAACCCAGAGCTTGTTCTGCAATTTCAGCAAACATGACAGCTAGAAGTCGTCCACTACCATCATCAACTTCAACATAGGTTCGAGAGCTGTATAAATAAACTATATTTATAAGTTTAAATCATTAAATAGTAATTTGAATTTATGATATTTGGTATTATGATCAAAAATATTAATATAACATACATACCGTGGTTGTGCAATACTCATATTCTTGCAATGATAACACTCGAATTGTTCATTTTGTTCATATCCTGTTACTTTGTTACATTTAGTACAGGACATGTAGTAGAAGTCTTGACGTAGATCAACAATGAAGATTTGCCTTAATCGAAAACCTTGCTTTCTGCATTAAATTTAAAAGAAACACATGTTTTTATATGGCTATAAATAGTAAGAAGTCTTAGTTAGAGATTGTATTTACTCTAAAAATACATGTGGAATAATATTTATAAACAATATATAAAACAAAAAAAGTTAAAGAAGATTGTAGAAATTTACCTTAATTGGTTCTAATGATTTGAGGTAGCCAGGAACATCATTAATCTTAATTATGTTTTGGACATTAGTAGCTAATGCTACTATTGATGCGGCATTAAGAATGTTCTCAATAATATCTTCAAGTAGTTCACCATTAAGTATTGCCCTTAATATCACCAAAGAAGTTAAAAAAAATTAACAAAAATCATTGAGAGAAAAATATAAAAGAACTAATATTTTCAAAAATAGTCAATGGATATACATTTTGTATAAATATTTTGAGAATTTTATGACAAATATAGATTGTCTAAATAATAAGTTAAGAAATGATTACCATCGACACAAGGAGGCTGCACCAGGAATAACAGGATTTAAAGTAAAAATACTTGTTGGTTGAGATGAAAGAGAGAGACCTATGTTGTAAACAAATAAAAATAGTCATTGATTGATATTGAATATTAAATATATGGTGATATTCTAAATTGAGAAATCTACCATTGTATGAACCAACTTTCAAACGTGTTGCAAGTAGAGATGGTTTAGCTCAAATGACATTTGAGATTGCTTGGCATTCACCCTCTACAAATCGACCCCACATAGTCAAGCATATGGGCATTAGGCTGTAAAATTTAAAGAAAAATGTTAAATTTAGAATATAATAAAATAGCAGTAACAATAATTATTTTATAGTTATTCATATCACAAATGTAGTTGAGAAATTTTATCTACCTTTCATCGATTATGTACATTTCTTGGATTATTGTTTACCCATCTTTTGTATTAATCTCTCTAGGAGGCTTCATGTGTATTACAATCGCCAGAATATCTGTATAATTATATTTAATTTTTTTAGTGTAAAACTAAATAAGAGTATTAAAAAAGAAATTAAATATGTTAAAACGACATTTACCTATTCCAGAATCAGTATTCATGAAGGTATGCAAATTGCTGAATGGGATAATATTGTATTCTGGGGGTTGTAATTCTTCCTCATTATCTGGAATGTCTTCGATTATTGTTCTTGAATTTAGGGTCCACTGATAAAGTTCTACTTCAAAATAAAGATTCATCTAATAAACCATTGCCTTAAAAAAATAAAACATAGCAAACTTCATCAATATTATGAATTAAAAAAATTTTAAAAATAAAATATACCTGAAACGTAATTCTTTTTCTGTGATATTAGCTAAATGCGACAATAACACCTGAAAAATATTAACAAAATAAATTACAATTTTTTTAAATATAGACATTATTAGATTGCACTTGCAAACAAAGAATGGGATCAACAAGTAGTAATAAGCTGAATTATATAAATTTATCACATTTACATTTGGATAGGAATATTAAACTGACACTCCAAAATTAAGAAATATTAAAAAGAAAAACCATTAAAGATAACTAAAAACATAATAGATAAGAAAAGTAAATTAATTGTATCGATTAATTGAAAAGAATCTCAAGGTCTCTAAAAAGAAAAACAAATTTCAAAATATATGTATTTTTGAAATGCAACATAAGAAAATTCGTATCTAAGAACTTAAAAAATAGGCGAATCAGTCTTTCAAAATTTCTAACATTTTCTCCAAAGGATAGTTTGTTCAAGTTTTATGCATCACACTTGCATGGCTAGATCTTGTTGGAGTACAAAAGCAGTACGCTGGTGTCTTATTATCTAATAATGAGAAATTAAAAAACCTTATGTATCAGGCTTTACACAAATGGTTTCAGTCATAGGGAGCTTTGTACATATATATTGGAGATTTTTCTAATAGTTTTTTTTAATAGTAGGGTCTTGATAACAGATTTTTTCTAATCTATAGAAAGATTGGATAAATATGTTACTAAGATTATTAACATTTGTTTTAATACTTAGAACTTGAAGTATTATTTATCACAAGAAAATAAACAAGTGTATAAATAATTTTTTCTCTCTTGCTATCAATCTTCATGAACCAGATGTTTGATTAGCTCCATTTATCACAAAAAATGTAAGAAATGCACAAATAAAAAGATTGAGAATAATTTGGAAAAGAAAAGCAAAAAAATAATAAGAGTGAAGATCATGAAAACATACCAACAAAGATCAACCACAAGAACAGACAAGAAAGATTTTTTCTTCTCTCTAGTACTGCAACAGATAATAAAATATTTATTACAAAGAAATAAAGAAATGCATAAATACTTTTTCATTTCTCTCTATCAATGTCAGTGAATCAGATGTTTTATTAGTTCCATTTATCACAAAAAAACTAATAAATACACAAATAAAAAGAATGAGAATGAGCTGGAAAAAAATAAAATAATGAGAATAAAGATTAGGAAAACATACAACTGGAAATCAACCATGGAAATGATAGTGAGAATTTTTTTTTCTTTCTCTCTTGCATTGCAACAAATAATCAAATATTTATCACAAAAAAAAAAATGCATCTATAATTCTTCCTTAATATCTTTCTATCAATCTCCGTAAGTCAGATGTTTTATAACTCCATTTATTACCAACAAATTAACAAATGCATAAATAAAAAAAATGAGAATAGGTTGGGATAAAAAAGAAAATTGAGAATGAGAATGAGAATGAGCTGGAATAAATGAGTAACAATCACGCAAATAATTTTTCCCGTCTCCTTATCTCTATAGTAAAACATGAAGAGAACAAACCAGCGAGCTCTATTTATCACAAAAAAAATTAATAAATGTACAAATACAAATAAAAATAATGAAAAGAACCTGGGAAAATAATTGGAAAAAAATAATGAGAGTGTTGATCACGCAAATAATTTTTCCCGTCTCCTTGTCTCTATAGTAAATCAACTTTTTATAGCTCCATTTATTAGTAGAAATTTAATAAATGTAGAAATAAAAATAATGACTCTAATTACTTTTTATTGATTAGCTCCATTTATCACAAAAAGATTAACAAGTACACAAATAAAAAAGAATAAGACTGAGCTAGAAAAGAGAAAAAATGAGAATGAACATCAAGAGAACAAACCAGCGATGTCTATTTATCACAAAAAAAATTAATAAATGCACAAATACAAATAAAAATATTTATTAGTAGAAAGTTAATAAATGCAGAAATAAAAATAATGACTCTAATTACTTTTTATTGATTAGCTCCATTTATCACAAAAAGATTAACAAGTACACAAATAAAAAAGAATAAGACTAAGCTAGAAAAGAGAAAAAATGAGAATGAACATCAAGAGAACAAACCAGCGAGCTCTCTATTTATCACAAAAAAAAATTAATACATTCACAAATACAAATAAAAATAATGAAAAGAAGCAGGGAAAATAATTGGGAAAAAATAATGAGAGTGACCACTACGCAAACATACCAGGTGAAATGAAATCAACTAAGGCAACAAACCAGCGAGCTCTCTATTTATCACAAAAAAAATTAATAAATGCATAAATACAAATAAAAATAATGAAAAGAAAGCTGGGAAAATAATTGGGAAAAAATAATGAGAGTGACGATCACGCAAACATACCAGGAGAAATGAAATCAACTACAGCAACAGAAGGTTTTTTTTTGTTCTTCTTCGTCTCACACTGGAACGGATAATCAGAAAGGAAAGAGAGTGTCTTCCATCGCCCTTATCAAGAACCCAAAACATCTTTTCATCCGATAACGTCACACCATAAAACAGTAGATACAACTAGACGAACGAAACCGAAGTAAGAAAAACCAAAATTATTATAACGAAATGAACTAAACGGGTCTGAAAACAGAGTGATATTATAACAAAATGAACTAAATGGATCCGAAAACAGAGTGATATTTCGTAAGGGACGAGAAGAGTACTGTGCGCAATCTGAAATAGATTTTATTACGTAAGAAGGCATAAACCAACATACAAAAGCACAAATCATGAAAAAAATAAAACGCACCGTATCCACTTAACTAAAACGCTGCGTTTCGCAGCTACCACATAAATGTAAAACGACACGCACGGAACCACATCCAAATAGCTGAAACGCTGCGTTTCGCAGCTACCACAACACTGTAAATGCACGGGGAGCTGCCGAATCATGTTGATTCTTCTAACTAGACCCAGGTTGATTCTTCCAAATGCACGGGGAGCTGCCGAATCACAGGGGAGCTGCCGATGGTGAAGCCTGGCTGTGGGATCAGATTTGGCCCAAAGGCCCAACAGATTAACACTGTTTATTACTGTTTAAATTAACACTGTTTGCTCTCCTTGGCCGTACCGCCAGTCGACGGCCAAGGAGAACAAGAGGCGGATAGTAACGCGGGGGTCGAGCTTGAGCGCATGGAAAAACAGAAGCTGCACGACGAGTTGAAGGACCTTGAAGGCAAATATAAGGAAATAGCCAAAAGGAAATAATGACCACGCCACCTTCAAGCATGCAAAGGGGCGCAGAGTCAAACGACCATGCCACCTTCAACCGCAGCAAAGGGGCGCAGAGTCAAACGACCACGCCACCTTCAGACAAAGCAAAGGGGCGCAGAGTCTAATGACCCCGCTACCTTCAGACGAAGCAAATGGACGCAGAGTCTAATGACCACGCCACCTTCAGACGAAGCAAAGGGGCGCAGAGTCAAAGGACCACGCCACCTTCAAGCATGCAAAGGGGCGCAGAGTCAAACAACCACGCCACCTTCAAGCATGCAAAGGGGCGCAGAGTCAAACGACCACGCCACCTTCAACCACAGCAAATGGGCGCAGAGTCAAACGACCACGCCACCTTCAGACAAAGTAAAGGGGCGCAGAGTCTAATGACCACGCCACCTTCATACGAAGCAAAGAGGCGCAGAGTCAAACGACCACGCCACCTTCAGACAAAGCAAAGGGGCGCAGAGTCAAACGACTACGCTACCTTCAACCACACCAAAGGGGCGCAGAGTCTAATGACCACGCCACCTTCAGACAAAGCAAAGGGGCGCAGAGTCTAATGACCACGCCACCTTCAGACGAAGCAAAGGGGCGTAGAGTCAAATGACCACGCCACGTTCAAACACAGCAAAGGGACGCAGAATCAAATGGCCACGCCACCTTCAAACAAGCAGAAGACGTACACAGTAACAAGCACAAGCACGCGACAGTAAAGGTCAGAACAAAAAAAAAAATTAAAATTTCCTACGCCTCAAGGCGAAGAAAATTTGAGGGATAATTGTGGGATCAGATTTGGCCCAAAGGCCCAACAGCCAAGGGAACCCACCAGGAAGAAAAATCAAACCCGTCGCCACCTTTATCGAGATTTCAAGCAGATACGGAATATCAACAAACTTGGAAAGATATATCATGCAGATACGCAATCACAATGATTATGGAAAGCGTTACAAGGGATATGTATCGCCCCAGAGGCTTATAAATAGACCAAGTAAACCTCAACTATGTACATTAAGAATTATTCTTGTAAATACGTGATTACTGACTTGAGCGTCGGAGCTATCCCGGGTAGAAAGCCACCATCTTCCCTTAATTCTTCTTGCAGGTAACGGGATGATTTCGGGGATGAAATCGAGCTGCGCAACCTTGTGGGTTTGTGGGTTTCGTGGGTCTCATTGTGGGTCTCGTGGGTCGCGTGGGTCTCATGGGTCGTGTGGGTCTGTGATCATCTGTGCAGGTGTTTTGGCCGTGTGTTAGCTTAGGGGTAAATCGACCTGGGTTCTGGTTTCGTGGGTCTCGTGGCCGTGTGTTAGCTTTGTGGGTCTCATGGCTGAAATTTTCGTTGGGCATGAAATTTTCGTGGCCGTGGGTTCTGAGTTTGGCCGGGCATGAAATGGAGATTCTGAGAAGTGTGTAATTTGGGTTCTGGGTATGGCCGGGCATCGTGGGTTTTGGGTTTCGTGGGTCTCGTGGCCGTGTGTTAGTTCATGGGTAATTTTGGATTATAGATGTTAAATAAAACTAACACTGTTCATTACTGTTTAAATTGAGATAGACGCTTTTTAGGTATAAAGATAAAAGTGTTGAACTTTAATTTTTTTATGAATATAATGGATTTCAATTTTTTTTTTTTTTTGAAATAATGGATTTCAGTAATTAAGTTGTTTATTACGCGACAATTAGTTTGTAAATACTTTAAGGCCCCCGTTTGATAGTAAAATTGTTTTATTCATCTCATTATTATAATTTTTTTAAATTTACATATAAAATATAATAAATAATTTTATTTGTTTAAATTTTAAAACAATAATCATCTTAAAAAATAACATTTTAATAACATTTTATTTTAATTTTAATTTTTATCTTAGTTTATTTAATCTAAAATACTCATTTTATTTCAACTCATACAATTCAAACGATAGCAACTCCCTCTTATGATAAGAGTAGTGTTGCAACATGAACTGGTAATTATAATATTGTCTGCATCAAACGTTAGTACTTCACATGTGAATTACTGAGGCTTAAATTCATACAATTCGAGCCATTAGGGTATGGCGCATGCTAACTAGAAATTCACCATGAACTAAAAATTAAGGAGGAACTGGTGATAGATCGAAGCATGATGAAGGCTGGTGGCTGTTGCACGCGTGTCCAGCAGTCGTGCTAATTAAATTATTTTAAAAATATTAAATTATTTATTAAATTTTATTTAAAAATTTATAATAATGGAATAAAATGAGATGAGATATTGAAAATGGTCGAAATAGATGAGTTATTAATTTATATCATTTTCTTTAAATCGTCTGTGTTAAGATATAAAATAATAAAATTTATCCCCTCTAATTAACTTCAAATTTTAGGATAAGTAGTAATTTCATATGATATCAAAACATAAGTCTTAAGTTTGAATCTTGAATCTACCTTCTATCTTATTTAATTAAATATTTTACTTGTTGGACTTGTTAATTGAGAAAAAAATTGACTTATAAGTGATAAAAAGTATTAATATATAAAATAATAAAATTTATATTCTTTCATCAATTTAAATTTTTAGAATAAATAATAATTTTACTGGCTATAAAAAAACTTTTTTAAGAACGAACGTGACTCACTACAGGGAGGAACCGAAATAAAGAACAATGAAAGAAGAAATGGTTGCATATGATCAGAATACACGGAAAAGACATAAATTTGAGGGAGAAAAAGGCTTCCTTTGCTGGGGAGATGAGAAGTACCGATTTGCAAGTATAACTTTTCCTGAAGGGAATGACTTCAAAAGCTTAACGTCTAGTATTAACTGAACTATATTAAAAAAAGAAAAGAAAAAAGAATGGTTATCATCTTGAATTCTCGACGCAACATCAATAGATTATAGAAGGGCAAAGAATCTTGTCTGTGGGGAATCTCTCTATATTCATCACCTCTCGGTGTCATATAATGTAAAGAAGATCAACCAGCTCCTTCTCTCAATTTTAGGTGCAGTCTAATAAACAGACTAATAAAGACGGACAATCAGCCGAGCCATCAAAAAATCACTGTAATCGAGAGAGGAGAAGAAAAAGATTCTTTGGATGAAGTGTGCAGTAAAAGCAAGCTTGTCGCCTTTTCTATTATAAAAATAAATACTACTGTCTGTACTTTCTTGACAAATTATCCCAATTACCAAACCTTTTGCTCATGTTAGAGATCTTGGGGGTGAGTCTTGTATCTCATCACGATCCCATGTCGACGTTCCTGGAGGCTTCACTAATTTCCTCGCATGAAACTCTACGTCACGTGAAGATAATAAATTGAAGGGCGGCTGTACAGTACTGCTACATTCCCCGACATCTCTCGGAGTAAGTTTATTTTTTTTTGGGTTATTTTATACTATCTCTCCAATTTTTACCCATCACTATTATTAAATATTTTTTATTTTTTTTAATTTTTTAATATTTTTATTTGAAATCTGTTCTTTTTAAAATAATTTTATTTTTTTTATTTATTATTCATATACTAAATATTTAATAAAAATAAAATAAAATAAAATGTAATATGTAGAAATTATATAAATAATAAGAGATTGTATAAATTTTTTCATTTTTTTTTTCATTTTTTTTTCTAATATTTATATATATATATTTTTAAATATAAAAACTCATAATATTATTAAGAATACATATATAATCATTAAGTAAAAAATTTTTAAAAATATTTTTTTGATTTCGAGACAAAAATTCAAGACAAATCATTTGGGTGAAATGGCATTTCCCTAAATTTAATTGGCATGCAAATATTTTGCCCATAAAACTTCGTATGTACGTAGTTGATTAGAAATTTTACCGGCCAGCCCGTCAGATATTTTGACGAGCACTTGCTTAATTACAAGTTGTTATAAATATGTTTTTGTTTCTTGACTACTCGTAGGTCAAAAAGGGGTTGTTGCGGCCACATTCTTTTCCTGCGAGCCAGATATTGCAGGAAGGTGTTGATGTATGTTCTGTAATCTTGAGTAGCATCTTGATTTCTAGATAACCAATCTGCACAAGAAAAGATGGAAAGTTGGGTTCTTCAACCCTTAGAACTCTCTGATACCTTTGTTAGAGAGAATTTAAATAGATCAAAGATAAGTTGAGAGAAAAATCAATGATAGTCCTTCGTACCTTTGTCAGTGATACATTTTCTCCGTTATATGGGCTGGAATATCGATCGGACACACGTGTGATCATCCAGGATTACTGGAGAGCAGATTATTCCCCCTATCTCCTTTGTTCTCCCGGGTCATTTATTGCTTTTGTTTCTTCTCAATAATATCTCCTTTAATATGATTACATATGGGCAATCAGTAAGTATTTCGGATATTTATATCAGTCTGCATTTAATGTGATATACTACACTATCAGACATTAAATATTTATAAGGATCTTGATCATTACACTGCAGGTGTGTCAGGAATAATCCCGATGAATTTACCAAACCCATCGTATTGATCTAATAGGAACTAATTTAGGATAAATACATTTAAGAAGGAGGAATCAGAATCCAACTTTCCGTTTTATATACTTTATAATTCCTTCTAAGGTGCTAAAGAGGAACAGTAGGTGGGTGCCAAGACGGCGAACGTCTATCATCTTATCCCTTATTGTAATTATCCCCTCACAGTACTCCGCGAATCCCAATCGAAGAGGATTTGATTGGGATTTATTCGACTCTCATTGTCCAAACTTGTTAAATTTTTATCCCGCGCAAAATTAAATTTGAATGGGCTGAGTAGGGGTATAATAGTCACATAGGAGTTTGTTGACCCTTTAACCGCAACGATTCGGCTTCTACTCACTGGGCATGGGAAAAGGAAGCAATTTTTTTACTATAATGACTCGAAATATCGTGTGTTGTATTTATGGATTATTTCCATCATTACACGTCTGGATTTTCAGTTTTCCGAATACTCGTGGTCAGTTACTCTTCACTGATTGAGACGTGATGTTCACGCGCCGGGTATTAATTTCGTATACGCTCTCCCTTCATCAGTCGTGTCGTTTCACCTCCCGAAAAATCGTGTTAATCATATCGTTTCTCCTCCCGATGGTTGTAATTATCTATAGTATAAATAGTTGTTTTCCATAATGGTTCAATTTTTACTAACGTTTTGCTGCTGAAAATTTACATTTTTTCTTTGCAACTTCATCTTCAACCCGACCTTCTTCTGCAATTTCTTTTAAGCTTCAATGGGGGTAGGTTCTATCTACGCTGGGCATCAATGGGTATCATCTTACGCCCCTTCATCCATCCAGCATCTTTGGCGTCTGGGTTACATTCCTACCTCGGCAAGTTTTGGGGCTGTTTGAGAGCGACCTTGTGATGCAGAAGGACAAGCCCAGCATGTGCTTCTTTACAAAGCCATGTTCAAGAATAGGTTTTGCCTTCCGTTTATCAGACCAATTCGTGAAGTTCTTCACTATCTGGGCTTAGCTCCGGCTCATTTACTACCTAATGCTTAGCGAATACTATTGGCTTCTTGCATAGTATTTTGTTCATCATTGCTAGAGGCGGAGGAGTTGTACCCTGACCTAACAACTCGAGAGTTTCTCTCTCTATCGCCTAATTAGAAAACCTTCTCTAAGTTTGGTTGGTTTTTAGTCTCGGTACAGCGAGACGAAATTATGCACTCTCGAGAGCCGATACTCCAACGTTAAAAATTATCACAAGAAAATATTCTATGTAAAGGACGACGGATGGCAATTCCCTGAGGACGAGACTAAAGGGGAATTTTCCATTTAGGTAAATTGGGGCGAGTTACCCCTTGCCTCTCTTCTGGATATCGATCTCAACCAGAGGGAGTACGCTCGAGTGGAGATCGTCATAAGGTGGGCGCAACGCCACTTTCATCAAATAGAGTCTGACTTCATTCTGACCGACCACAACATTAATACTCATTTGGTCGAGCCGAGGTAAGGTTATGCAGAGTTCTAGGACTTTTCAAGCATACCAGTTGCTGAAACATCCGAATGCCCTATTGCAGCTCGCAAACGTGCAGCTCCCCCTCCAGACCAGGAGAAGCGTGCAAAGTCTCGCCCCGAAGGGAGTGGACGAGCTGTTGTCGAAACTCCCGAGCCTGTAGCTCTTACTTTCGCTCAGGAAAAGCGAATTAAAGCTCGCCACAATATGAGGATTACTCGCCCTACTCTTGAGGAGAGCCGAGCCAAGTTTTCTCGAGCTCAGCCCCGGCTTCAATCATCTCCTGTATCTGAGGCGCCTACTAGGGAGGAGGGTAGCCAGCATACAAGGCCCAATCAACCGGAGGGGCAGGGGGTCATAACACCAGAGCCACTAACTGTGTGTCTTCCTTCAGATCGCCAGTCCCCTCTAAATGACAGGCCTTTGCTTTCGACCTCTAGACAGGATATAGATGAGGTCGAACTAGCCTTTTTAGCTGCTTTATCTAATCCTTCTGTGTACGCTGCTGGGACTCCTTACTTTCAGGCGCCTGTGTTATCATCTATACCGGCTCCTGATCAGGAGAATGTTCCTAGATCAGAACGTCCTCCTGAGTTTGGAGAAGGTCGCCCTGAAAGAGGCGAGGGAGATGAACCCTCCACTCCGGGGGTTGGCGGGTGAGAGGTGGCCGTACTTGAGCGCTTAGAGACAGAAGACCATCGTTCAGCATCGAGGCTCTCTATCCCAGACTCGACTAACGCCGAGGTCAATGAGAACATTGGGCGAGAGCCTCTTCGGACTTCTGGCGATGATGCCAGATCAACGATCGGGCTCTTCAACACTCCACACATCCTTCACCTCCAACCACTTCCATTCCCGAGTGATCAGAGCATATGGGAATCGTGGTCGACCTACTCCAGTCCCTTTTGGCGTAGGTATTCATTTGTCCATCCGTTTTACTTTTGACTTCTTTTATTTCTCTAACCATTTGTTATTGTTCAGGCCTCCGAGCAAATTATTCGTTCGGTTGGCTCCGAGGTGACAAAGCTATTAAATGGGAGTGCACAACAGGCTCGGGAACAACTTCTAGAAGCCGAGGAAAAGTACTGAGAGCTTGGCGCTTCAGTTTGCCAGCTTACAGAAGATAAGAATCTTCTGAAAGCCACAGTTATGGAGTTAGAGGAGGAGCGGGATTATTATACTGAAACTCATGAAGCCATGCTAGAAGAAATGGCGACCTTAAAAGAGATGAACCTGTTCCTAGAGGCGAGTAGGGATGACCTCCCCCGAGGTCAAGAGTCTATTGGGCAGACGCTTGCCACTAAAGAGAACGAATTCTCCCTTGCCAATCAAGAAATAAAACGCTTGAAGTCAAACTTGGCTGTTCTTGAGCATTCGTGCGCCACTCGAGAAGAAGAGTTGGAGACCCTTCGAGCCAAGGTTGACACTACCGAGCTCGAACGTGACACTCTCTCCCGAGAGTTAGGCGAGGCGAACGTTGAGCTTGAAGTTCTTAGGCGTCAAGCGACTCAGCATCGTTCCCTCTGCACAACTGCTTGAAGTCAAGGTTATGTATAGGGTTTGAGGCGGCTAAAGGAGGAAGTCGTTCAGAACCCGTCCTTCGATGTGGCTAGCATAGATCCCCGAAAGCTTGCTCCTGACCCCATAGCGAAGGTAGAAGTTGCTAAGATCGGGACACCAGAGTGCCATATACATTTGCCTCCTTGATAATCTACCATTGTATATGTATTATTTTTTTTATGTTGTATAGATTTGTATAGATTTCAAATGTATTTTTGGCTATCTATATATACCATTCTTTCCGATATATGTTTATCTTCTTGTTGTGTGGTGGGCCAACTCGCCGGCTCTTATATGATGGGTACAAACATAAAGATTATAGACGTAAATCTACATATATGGACCACCTTTCAGATATCCATGCGCTATATTCTCGTAATCAGATTGAAGACACTATAATCTAAATTATAAAACAACTCGAGATGATCTTTTAACAGTGATTGTACTACCCCGCAAATCTTTATCAATGAAACTAAACTATCTGTTGATAAAGATTTATAAGGAAAACATGATAGCCCATGCTATTTATTGGACGCCAGAAAGATGGCGAGTGAATAAGGTGACTAGGGTGAGGTTCTAGTGTTAATAATCATGTGAGATGTAGTTTAGGTGAACATGTACCTTGTTTAGTGATCTGTGGGCGAATCGTGGACAAGCCCACATTGTCTCGTCGTTTTGGCGAGCTATGATGGAAGGGTGTGAGGCGAGCGGGCCGAGTTTGGTTAAGCTAATCAAGTTAGTGAGGCCCTTGAGTAGAAGCTCGTATGTGAGTTGAGGTCCATTTGAAAAGTGACTGGCCAAATTCATTTTTCTCGGCGAGCGAATCGTGGGGTAAGACTTACAGCCCAGGCGACCCCGCAACTCATTTGGTGCCGTCGTGCTGGTGAAGGCGAATTGTGGGGCGAGGCATAGAGCCCAGGTGACCCCGCGACTCATATGGCACCGGCGAGATGGCGAAGGCGAAGGAATGGGTTCCTTCCCTTCAGCGAGTGAATCGAGGGGCGAGGCATATAGCCCAAGCGACCCCGCAAATTGTATGGCACTGGCGAGATGGTGAAGGCGAAAGAATGGGTTCCTTCCCTTCAGCGAGTGAATTAAGGGGCGAGGCATAGAGCCCATGCGACCCCGCGACTTGTATGGCGCCGGCGTGGTGGCGAAGGCGAAGGAATGGGTTCCTTCCCTTCGGCGAGTGAATCGAGGGGCGAGGCATAGAGCCCAGGCGACCCCGCGACCAGTATGGCGCCGGCGCGATTGCGAAGGCGAAAGAATGAGTTCCTTCCCTTCGGTGAGTGAATCGAGGGGCAAGGCATAAAGCCTAGGCGACCCCTCGACCCGCATGGCGCCGGCGCGATGGCAAAGGCGAAGGAATGGGTTCCTTTTCTTCGACGAGTGAATCGAAGGGCGAGGCATAAAGCCCAGGTGACCCCGTGAATCGTATGGCACCAGCATGATGGCGAAGGCGAAGGAATGGGTTCCTTCCCTTCGGCGAGTGAATCGAGGGGCGAGGCATAGATCCCAGGCAAACCTGCGACCCGTATGGTGCCGGCGCGATGACGAAGGCGAAGGAATGGGTTCCTTCCCTTCGGCGAGTGAATCGGGTGGCGAGGCATGGAGCCCAGGCGACCCCGCGACTTGAATGGCGCCGATGATTGAACATATTTGCCGTAATACTAGTAATTTGCAACTTTCATATAATATAATTTCAGTAAGAAAAATCGAGCTATACATAATATTTCTTCAAATTTTTTGCATTCCATGGATGAGAGAGAGCATTGCCTTCACTGTCTGTAAGCTTGTACGATCTTGGTCGAGTACTCCTAGTGACCACGTAGGGTCCCTCCCACTTAGGTCCTAGTTTTTGTTCTTCAGTGGTAGTCACTCCTGTGAGCTTCAAAACTAGGTCCCCAGGTTTACAAGATCTTAACCTGACTCGCCTGTTAAAAAACTTTTCAGCCATGCGTTTATGGTGTTCCACTCTTATAACTGCCTCTGCCCGTCTTTCTTCGAGGAAGTCCAATTGTTGTAGTCAGCTTTATTTCATTGTCTTTTGGGTGGAAATTTTTTATTCTTGAAGTTGAGACTCCTATTTTGCCAGGATGACAGCCTCATTGGCGTATGTACGAGCAAATGGGGTCTCTCTTATAGGAGTTCGAACGGGAGTACGGTAGGACCATAATACTCCCGAGAGTTCGTTTGCCCATGCTCGTTTACAGTTTCCTAACCTCTTTTTAAGGATAGACAAGATAGTCTTGTTAGTCGCCTTTGCTTGACCATTCGCTTGTGGATGCCCGGGCGATGAGTACCGCACTTCAATCCCCAACTCCGTGCACCACTGTCGGTAGTGTGAAGAGTCGAATTGACCTCCATTATCAGATATAAAACTTTGTGGTATGCCAAATTGGCATATAATAAACTTCCAAAGGAACTTGGTAATTGCTTGGGTAGTTATTGTAGATAAGGCTTCCGCCTCAACCCACTTTTTGAAATAATCAACCGCGACCATGATGAATTTAACTCCTCCACATCCCATAGGAAGAGGACCTATGAGGTCTAGCCCCTATTGTGCGTAAGGCCAGGTTGCTACTATGGATGACAATTCTGTTGGCGGGAGGTGCAAAATATTGGCATGTATTTGACATTGTGGACACTTTTGGGTAAACTCTTTTGAATATTTGAAAAGGTTTGGCCAGTAATACCCCGCTCGACCTATCTTGATTGCCAGAATTCTTCCTCCAGAATAACTCCCGCAAATACCTTCATGAATTTATGCTAATACGTACTGAGACTCCTCCGTTGATAGACATTTGGGCAGCGGTTCTAAAAATTCCTTTCTGTATAATATCCCTTCTAAGATAGTGAACCTGGCGGCCTGATTTTTGATTTTTCTTGCTTCATTCGCATCGGTAGGCAGCTTATTATCTTACAGGAAATCTATTATATATTTAGCCCATCCGGGCTGAACTATCTTTGTTTGGAACATTTCTTCTCCAATAGAAGGAATATCTGCTTGCCTTATTTCAGTGTTCTCGGGAAATGAGATACCTATTTGCCCGGATGCTATTCTAGCTAGGTGGTCAGCTTGGCAATTATTGGCTCTTGGGATTTGATGAATAGAAGAATATTGAAAATAATATTTTGCTTCATAAACCGATTGAAAATATTTTTTCAGTCGTTCCCCTTTAGCAGCAAAGGTATCGATTACCTGGTTAACTACCACTTGTGAGTCGACATGCACTTTCACTTCTTTAGCCCCTAAAAGGCGAGCAACAATCAAGCCAATTAAAAGCGCCTCATATTTTGCTTCATTATTAGTAACCTTGAAAGTAATTTTAGCAGCGTAATTATACTTACTACCATTGCTAGAAATGATATGGATACCTGCTCCTCCTTCTGCTTTACTTGCAGACCCATCTACATAAACCATCCAAGGCTCATTGGGGGGTGTCTGGGAAATTTCTTCTAGAAAGCCAATGAGCTCGACTATAAAATCAAGCAGTACGTGCCCTTTGATCGCCTTTCTAGGGGTGTACTGGATGTCAAATTCGCTAAGTTCTATAGCCCACTTTGCTAACCTTCTTGAAGTATTTGGTCATTGTAATACAGCTTTTAAGGGTTGATTTGTTAGTACTCGTACGGTGTGAGCTTGGAAATATGGTCTGAGTCTCCTAGTAGCTACCACTAGGGCTAGGGCTATCATTTCCAATTTAGGATACTTGGCCTCTACCCCTCGAAATGCTCGACTTACATAATATACCGATTTTTGTCCTGTCGTCGTGTCTCTTACTAGAACAGCAGAGGTTGCATTGGGCGATACTGCTAAATAAACAATCAACATTTTGCCGGGCTTGGTTTGGCTAAGCAATGGCGAATGAATTAAATATTCTTTTAACTCATCGAGGGCTTTGTCATAAGAAGAGTTCCACTCCTGTGCTTTCTTCAACACTTGAAAGAAAGGTAAACATCTGTCGATGGATCAAGCTATGAAGCGATTCAAGGCGGCCACTCGGCCTGCTAATTGCTGTACCTCATGATGATTTCGGGGCGCAACCATGTGAGATATGGCCTTCACCTTTTCAGGGTTGGCTTCGATTCCCCTTTCGAAAACCATATAGCCTAAGAATTTCCTTAACCCCACCCCAAAAGAACACTTACTTGGATTAAGCTTCATCTTATATTGACGTAAGACTTCAAAAGCCTCCCGCAAGTCATCCACATGTTGTCTAGGTGTTTTACTCTTGACCAGCAGATCGTCGACATATACTTCCACATTCCTTCCTATCTGCTGTTTAAACATCGGGTTGACCAGGCGTTGATACGTAACTCTTGCATTTTTCAACCCAAAGGGCATCACCTTGTAGCAATATAATCCCTAGTCCATAATGAAAGCTGTTTTTTCTTCATCCTCTGCATTCATCCTGATTTGATTGTATCCCGAGTATGCATCCATGAAGCTAAGTAACGAATGATCAGCCGTTGAATCCACGATCAGATCAATGCGAGGAAATGGGAAACTATCATTCGGACATGCTTTGTTAAGATCGGTGAAATCCACACACATTCTCCATTTACCGCTCGCCTTTTTCACCAACACTACATTAGACAGCCATTCTGGATATTGGGCTTCTCTAATAAATCCCGCTGCTAGGAGGCGGTCTACTTCCTCAGCTATGGCAGCATATTTCTTGGCGCAAAAGCTACGTCTTTTTTGTTTAACTTTTCAGGCTTCCTGATTGACACACAAATGATGCTCAATGACACTATTATCTATACCTGGCATATCTTGATGAGTCCAAGCGAAGATGTCTTGATGTTCAGCCAAGAGTTGTTTGAGTCCCTATTTCAGGCTAGGTTCCAGACTGGAACCTATCTGAACCTTCCGCTCAGGTTTCGCCTGGTCGAAGGCAATCAGCTCCAATGGCTCTCTTGGTTTGGCTTGTTTGATGATTTGTTCATCTCGAAAGTCTTCATCCTATCATGTCAAGGGTGGTGGAGGCGGCAACTCAGCTGCAACTTCACTGCGTCTCGAATCCTCCTTGGTGATGCCGATCACCATTTGGCTTAGGGGTTTTAACTCACGAGAATAACATTCACGGGCTAAGGATTGCTCATCTTTGACTTCTCTTATACCACTTTGAGTTGGGAACTTCATTTTCAGATGATATGTAGAAGTTACTGCCTTTAGGTGATTTAAAGCAGGGCGCCCTATTATGGCATTATAAAAGGAAGGGGTTTTGACCACTAAAAAGTCAACCATGATCATTGAAGTTTTAGGAGCCTCACCAGCCATAACAGATAGAGTTATGACCCCTTCAGGCTGTATTATCTCGCTGGCGAATCCTATGAGAGATGTTGGGGCTCACCGTAGCCTGTCTCGCCCGATCTTCATTTTGTCGAATGTGTCCCAATAAAGAATATCTGCCGAGCTCCCATTATCAACAAGGATTCTTTTAGTTATAAAATTGGCAACTAACATGGTTACTACTAAAGCGTCATCATGAGGCTGCATCACTCATTCATCCTGTCTGTCAAAAATGATAGGGACATCTTTAGAAAGCCGTTTGTCTCAAGTCAACTCTAACATGACGAATATCTCTGCGTAGCATGCTTCTCTTGCATATGACTTCCTTGAAGCTGAGGTCCCCCTGGGTACTCCTCCAACAATAGTTCGTATTTCGCCTAAAGGTCCCCCCCTTTGAGATGAGTCTTTGGCGCTTCTTCCTTTAAGAGGGCTCGGACTGCGTTTGTTAGGATATTTCCCCTTCTTATGCGATTCTCCTCTTTCCTCTTCATTTCTTCTCTTCAGGGTTCTACAGTTCCGGGTATTATGCCAAGTAGACTTATGGTACTCACAATACATATTTCCTGGTCGACGCTGGTTCTAGTTGCTATACTGCCTTTTCTCAAGTTCTTTATCTACCGTCAAATTGCTGTGAAGACGTGGTTTGTATTGCGCACTCCCTTGAGACTGCGGGCCCCCTTGTGTGTTTCGTCTCTTTGGGTCGTTGATGCCTCTTTTTCTCGCTGACAAGTTGGCTTCGGTTTGATTAGTACACTCTATTTCTTCCCGCCTTGGTCCTATGAGAGCTTACAGAGTGTCTTCAGCGTTTATATACCCATCCACCCTATCCATGAATTCAGCCAAAGTGGCTGGAGTTCGTCTAGCTATCTCTGCCAAGAAAGGACTTCCTGGCCATATTCCACTTAGGAGAGCAGCTAAAGTGTTCTTCTCATCCTGATCACCTATCGTCATCAACTCCTTGTTGAATCAGGAAAGATAGTTTTTGAGGCTTTCCTGACTATTCTGTTTGACCGTGAGGAAATACACAGCCGGTCGTTTCCTCTTTCGACTTCCTAAGAACTGAATGATAAAAAGGCGAGCGAGATAGTCAAAGCTATCTACTGTGCCGGTCGAGACTATTCCAAACCAGGTTCGAGCTACTCCTTTCAGGGTAAGTAGGAACGCTCGGCACGCTACCTCATTAGGATAATCATGCAAACTGATGTGCATCCTAAACGTCTCTATATGTTCATATGGATCAACACCCCCATCATACAGTTCCATCTGAGGTGCTCGAAACTTAGGAGGTAACGACACTGCCATAACACTTGCACTGTAAGGAGTACCGAAGTGGTTGCGTAATTGCCCAGTAATGGAAATGGCTTCTATACGCTTGGCTATATTTTCATACTTGTCTTCCAGTTCTTTGAGTTTCAGTTGCATTTTACGCTTCTCTTCGTCCACTTCTTCACGATTAGGTTCATTGACTCGGTGAGATTCCGCGCATATACTAATAGAAGGTTCTTCACGAGCAGTCAACTCTTCATTATTCTTTTGCAGCTTCTCATTTTCTCTAGTGAGCTCCCTGATTGTTGCTTCTAAGGTGGCTAGCCGTTCTTCTATCAGGATGTATTTTGAACTGCAGTTGTTACCTCGTAATCACAACGCGACCAGTTTGCACAGAACACCAAAACGATCCCATAGACGACGCCAAATGTTGATGTGTGTTCTACAATCCTAAGTAGTGTCTTGATTTCCAGATAACTAATCTGCACAAGAAAAGATAGAGGGTTGGGTTCTTCAACCCTTAAAACTCTCCGATGCCTTTATTAGAGAGAATTTAGATAGATCAAAGATAAATTGAGAGAAAAATCTATGATAGTCCTTCATACCTCTGTCAGTGATACATTTTCTCCATTATATGGGTTGAAATATCGATCGGGCACACGTGTGATCGTCCAGGATTACTGGAGAGCAGATTATTCCCCCTATCTCCTTTGTTCTCCCGGGTCATTTATTGCTTTTGTTTCTTCTCAATAATATCTCCTTTAATATGATTACATCTGGACAATCAGTAAGTATTTCAGATATTTATATCAGTCCGCATTTAATGTGATATATTACATTGCCAGACATTAAATGTTTATAAGGATCCTAATCATTATACTGCAGGTGTGTCAGGGATAATCCCAATGAATTCACCAAACCCATCGTATTGATCTAATATGAACTAATTTAGGATAAATGCAGTTAAGAAGGAGGAATCAGAATCCAACTTTCCATATTATTTACTTTATAATTCATTATAAAGTGCTAAAGAGGAACAGTAGGCGGGCGCCAAGACGGCGGACATCCATCATCTTATCCCTTATTGTAATTATCTACTCACAGGGGCTGCTAGATACAAGTAATTTTGCGCAACAATGGTGTACCCATACTAACATGGATGCTTAATTTATATTAAAAAAAGCCAAAATAAAACAAAAAGTAGTGGAAGAAAAATAGAAAAAAAGTCAAAGAAGAGAACAGGCAGTGGCAAACGTTGGCTTTTCTTCATCTTCTCCAATCTAAATCCCCTCAATGTACAAACAAGAGAGAAAAGCCCATTTCCAAGCTAATCAAAATCCATAATGGTAAACCTGAATATTTCTCAACTACTGTCGGCCACTCTTTTCTGTAACATTTTTTTTTCCTTGCATTTTCTCATCATGCAAACAAAACACAATTTTGCATTTTTTCTTCCTCTTCAAGATCTGATCAGTTTCCCATGTCTCTTTCAACTTCTCCTTCTCCTTCCCAATGCACATGAAAATAAGTTTGCATATAATCTTATAATTGGTTTTCCCTTTATGGGTAGCTATCTGTACCAACAAGCTATCATGGTCTTTGAGTGAGTGGCAATTTTACACTAATTAAAAGGGTGGGTCATTATTGCTCTCAAATGAAAGGAAGGAAACAAAATCAAAATTTAGAAACATTAGTTTCGTTCCTATGGCATCGATAATAATCAATAATGATTAAAAGATTAGGTTTATATGTGGGCATCGCTGTTAAGCTTTTACTGATATTACTTAGCTCCAATCTAGTCGAAAGAAAGCTTTTACTGGCATTAGTGTTACCTGGCTCCAAGCTGTAGATCTGAACGGTAACAGCTTATAATCAACTAAAATGATCAAACCAAACTGGAAAAACGAGATAAAAATAAGATAAACAATATGAAGGAAGGAGAAGATAAATACTAGAAAGTGAGAAAGAAGACGAAGGAAGAAGAACCATAAGAGAGAAACAGTGGAAAGAAATGTTATTTTATCATTCGAATGGTCTACAATACCCCCATAAGCGTTTAAAATTCGAAAATCCCACCAACCACTAATTTCATCTACAACTGCGCAGCCTGTCAAAGTTATTTCGGCAAGCTTACTTCTTGAGGCACGTCGGATGTGGGTACGTGTTGGTGCGCAATTCTTGCCTGCAGCCAGACTTTTCCTTGCAGAAATGATTGATTTTTAAGACTACTGACATCGCAATAACTTTTGTCTGAGATGCTATATTACTGCATTTCTATAGTTGAAACGACGACAATTTATTATCGCAAATACCCGTTCCTATTGATTTGAATATTGTGGCAACATTTCTCACCACAATATCTTAATCTGTTAATCAAATTAGAAGTCTATTGCAATCCTCTAATCCTAAGATTAGGTTTGAAAATTACAAAGCATTTTCAAATATTTTTAAACATTTTTTTACTATTTTTTACTATTTTATTATTATTATTTTTACCTATTTTATTATTTTTAATTATTTTTTCATTATTATTCAATATTTTATTATTATTTTTTACTTACTTTTTACTACTATTCACAAACACTCTCAATATCCAAACATAATCTAAATCCCCTATATTTTAGAAACACTCCCACGAAGGCAAAAATTCTCCAAAAATCGATGCCTTGTATGCAATTTTCTCAGTCAACTACATTTCTTTGCGTATGATATTTGAAGTGATTCCTCTTGTATTTGCTCCATCCAGTATGTGCGGAGTGATTCTTTGGGTCTTCAAGCTAATCTTCGTGTAGATCTTCAAGCAAATCTTCGTGTGGTCGTCAGATGGGATTAATGGGAAAAGTAGGCATTTGATCTAGATATCGCTCTCCATTTCACCTTCTCTATCATTTCAATGTTGTTTTTAACCTTGTTCTTATTTTGGAATTTTGATGATTTTGAACTTAAATTTTTCCCTTTTCAGTTTTTAGGTTTGATCACTCACAGATTCTCCCTCTCCCTCCCGAAAATCTTGGTTCCTTCCATTGTGGTCATGGCGATTTTGAGTAGGTCTTTGACTTTCACCACCGGTAAGCATTTCTCCATCTTGCTTTTCTTTGGTAAATTTTGGACGTTACTCACAGCGATCCAGGATCTGAAATCAGGAATGGATATTATTATTTTTCTTAATCTAAGTAGGATCATTCGCTCTTTATTTTTTTAACTGCATCCTAACAGTTTCCATAGTTCCTTGGATTTTGGGGAAATGAGGTTTCTTAGCACTTTCTTGGGAATTATTGGTTTCGATTTTGTGATTTCTGTTGGGCTCTTTGTGGGGTTCTTCCTCTTCATCTACTTTGAAGCCAAAGATGTGGAGGTAATATGTTTTACATCTAAATGGTTTTTCCTATAAATAAAGAGTATAACATTAAACCACAGGCTATTTTTTATGGTCTAAGAATCTATTGCAAGTTTGCAATAACACTTCAGAGAAATTGTCTTGCTTTTTTTGTTCTTTTTCATGAAGTTAGTTTCTTTGTTATGAATTTTAAACCCTAATTTCCTGTATTTTTGTATCCATTTTTTTTATTTAGAGTATGATTGTCTTCTCTGGAGAAGTTGGTCATGTAGTTCTAAGAATTGTTTTCCCAAAAGCTTAATGTAGTCTGGTGTTCTGTAGACTAATAATAAGTTCCACAGTGCTTCAATAATTTAAAATAGTTAATGTTGCAAGTTCCAGTTACCAGCGGTCCAAGCCACTCTATGAGTTAGTTTCAAGTGTTTAACAAGATATTCTTCTTGAAATTCCATTATGGGTGAAGAACTCTGATTATGATTGAGTTAGTATTGCCATATAGCCATCGTAGAACTTTTATTCCTCTTTCTGTATTTGCTTTAGAAATTAATTAATTTTCATTAGCATATTGATCATTTTCACAAGTGTGTAGGTTGATTGGTTAAACAAATTTATCTCTGATGTGACCTTACCTTAATAAGGTAATATCCCATCTCATAACCTTTTTGCTTTTCTGTTAGAATCTACAAGTGAGTGATTTTTGATGTCTAGGCAATTTGCAGTACGATTAGAACCACAACACAACCTATAATTTCACTGAGTACATTGGGAATATCATATTAAAGCAATTGAGTTTATGAATATTGTCTTGGAACTCTTTCTCCTACAATATATGGTGAGTCTAATGCTATTGATTTATCTATCCAGTACATTTATGCTCTTTCGAGATTTTAGGTTGTGATCTATCCATAATATTATTTTAATTATTTCAAGAATCCTACATGTATCTTCTATGAACTATGATTTCAATTTGACTTTGAAGCCTCTTGTGCCTACCTTTCTAGTTTTTCAAGCATTGTGTTATCTTTGATGGAGAAAGTAAGTAAGATCAATTTGCACATTGAGTATATTTTTCGCTTGAATTTTCTTAATCTAAAGATGAATGGATATTATTGTGTATCTCCATCTTGCTTTTCTTTGATGAATTTCAAACATTTTCCCACTAAAAATGAATGCTCAGTAGATATGTCATGATGGGCAGTTTTTACATGATGGGCAGCTTGTGAAAGTTTTTACATGATAGACAGCTTGTGAAAGTTTTCCTTCTATATGATGGGAAAACTTGTTGGCATGACACTTCAGCGAAACCGCAATTTAATCCATCTTAGTGTTATTTGAATTTCTTCCAATCTTTTAGTTGAATAAAGCACAGAATGTGTACGCTAATGTGGTGATAGCACACTTTTTTTTTCCTCAAAAAAAGATTATATTTCCATATAGTCATTTTTTTGTAAAGACTATTTATTTCTTCTCTAGCCCGAATATATGAAGAACTCTATCAAGAGTATGGTGTCAAATTCTTGAAGGTACTCTTCTCTCTCTCTCTCTGTCTCTCTCATATTCATGCACATGCATCATTTGTGTAAAATATGTGTGTTTAAGTTGTAAGCAGCTGCCATTTGATTATTTCTCTACGAAGAGAATCTGTTAGCTTGTTTCCTTGTCAATCAGGATATCTCCATTAAAAACTTAGAAGCTGGTCATGATAGACGTGTAGCTATTGTCAAACTGGGGGATGGATCTACCATGGAGGCGGTCACAATAATCTTCTGCCTATATAGCACGAGTTGAACATGTGGATCATGCTCGCCGGTCAGCACAACATTGCACTAAAGTGTTAGTAAGTGTCTTGGTTCATTTGGTTTGTTTCATATTATCGATAATAGGAAAATTGGGGGCATTACGGTTTTATTACTAATTTTTTTTAATTTCATAAAAGACTAATTTCTGAAAAAATATAACACCATAAGAAGTCATTTCTTCCAGTTTTTATTGTCAGAATTTGTCATTTCCTACGATACGATAATGTTAGAAATACTTACAATTCTGGCAGTTTAAAAAATAGTGGGTAAAAAAAATTTCTTGAGCCAGTTATTTTTAAGACCTTCCTGCAAATAAAAAATAATAGAATAATCTATTTCCAACAATAAAAATGAGTATTTTAGATAAATTATTTTTCCAAAATAAAAGGTTTTTTTATTGTAGCGTAAGTTTGATGGAGATTACGCGATTTTGTGTCCAACGCGCACAGTAAAGAGATAAGGGAAGCCATTATTTAAATTTCTGGACTTGATTTATTCCAAATTCCAATAACACGCAGTAAGCAACGAAAGGAAAAAGATATAAATAGCAAGCCCCAGTATGCGATTGAGCGAATAAATAAAATCAATTAAAATATGGGAAAAACAAAACAACATGCATTTCATGAGTAAAAATAAAATTTTATTTTAAGGGAAAAATGAGATTATACGAAATTTCTTGCCGCTATACCATTGAAAGAAAATTTCCATTTCCAAATATGTGTACGTAGCCTTTGCTAAAAATGTTTCCTAAATTATTTACAACAGCCTATAATTCGCACAATGCATTTATACTGATTTTTATAAGTTTAAATAATTCATTATATATAATTATTATAACAATTATTAAAATAAGAATAAATATATTTATCATCTTTTTTTTTCATTATTATTTTATCATTTCATGATATGGTATTAGATGATATATCAATAAATAAAATTAATAACTAATTTCTAATCATTTAATATTACATCATAGAATGATAAAAGAATAATAAAAAATTAGATAATGAATAATATTATTCTTAAAATAATATATTATATATATATATATATATATATATAATGAAACATGAATATATAAATTAAAGGGTTTATTTTATCCATAAATATTTCATGATGAATTTACAATCTACATGGAAAACATCTTTTCCGGCAATTCTATCTCAATACTTTAATTCTACTTTTTTGCTTAATACATTGAATTCTACCTCAATCTGAACAAAATAAATCTTTTCCTATAATTTTACTCGATTCTAACTCTCCCGTCTCCAAACCCTTTAGGCCCAAAGCACTTTCATAATACCGTTTGGTATTCGTGCATTCACCAAGGCCACCTTCACCCCAACCTTACCAAGAGTTTTGTAAGATTTTCTTCTAGAACTTCAGTATCATTGATTCTGCAATATTGTATTTCAACCAGACCAAACAATATGATCATTATCCAATATCTAAACTGATTCTTGTTATTATTTTTGTTTTATATTTCTGAAATAAATAAAATCAAAATAATCCAATCAATTCCTACTAAGAATGAGGCAAAAGTGGCAATTCAAATGCATAAGTCAAGTTCATGTCAATGAAGTTATATATGGGAGCACAGCCATATCACTCAACACTAATCCAACTTTAATTAAACAAAACAAACAAATCAATCCTTAGATTATCAATTTAAATAAATATATAGTGTCAGGTCATCTGCATAACTCATTACATAAACTAATAATATTATCTGATCAACATCATATCATGTCTTATAAGCATAAATTATATTAAATATACATATTTTAATTGGACGTGTGTTGAGGGGTTAGATTATCTTTAAGGATATATATTACCAAATTGATTTATTTATGAAGCCAAAATATTAGGTTTAAATATTCAATTTGATGATATATCTTTAATTTAAATTTCGTTTAAACATATATGCAATTTGATTGATTTATGTTTAAATTAAGAGAAGTGACTTTTCCAGTATTGCCTGTTCGTAAAATTTTTTTTCTGATATTAACTTTTAGTAAGGAGAACATAAGCATGAAGTAATCATGAATCCATACTTCAAATATATATATATATATATATATATATGTATATATAAAGAAAAAAAGTAATCATGAATCCAGCACACATTTTAGAAATTTTTGTATCCATGAACATGGCACAGATTCACCATGATGAGAATGGCAAACAAGCAAGAAAAAGAAAATGGATTAACAATTTTAGCCAAGTTTTAATCCAAACCTCAGTAATTGAATGCTTAGGTTTCTGATCTTGTGGAAGGTATTTCTTAGATCACCAACTTCTTTTTTTAATTGGTGTAGTTCTCTAACTTTTCAACTCGGTCTGCATGATCATATTAAGCTGCTCACGTATCTCCTTCAGGAACTTCCAACTCCTTGTCCCCTGCCTCACCAATTTCTTGCCTGAAACAAATTATTTTCTCTCCCTCAAGCTGTTCAATTCACTGGGACAACTGTCAAGAATTGGCTTGATTCAGCAACACCCGTTCTTGGGTTAATAAAAGCCATATTGCAGGCGTGCAACACCTACTTCAGCTTTACATAAGTTGTTATCACTGTTTGCACAGAGCAAAATTTTCTAAAATGACATACAGAAATCAATAATAAATATCATCACCAATAATTATTTTTTTTATTGAAATCATTATAAAAAAAATAAATAAATAACTTCTCATTCTTAAACATTAATACAAAATCTCATATACAATCTATTCTTATCACTTATCAGTTATAATATGTATCACATGTTTAGTTTACATAATGACAAAATCAAGATTTTTTTATTAAAAAGGATCAAAGCAGTTTGTTAGTACTAAATATTGGAACAATTTCCTTTCATAGCTCGTATATTTCATATCACGTATTCTGATGGGCAGCTTGTGAAAGTTTTTACATGATAGACAGCTTGTGAAAGTTTTCCTTCTATATGATGGGAAAACTTGTTGGCATGACACTTCAGCGAAACCGCAATTTAATCCATCTTAGTGTTATTTGAATTTCTTCCAATCTTTTAGTTGAATAAAGCACAGAATGTGTACGCTAATGTGGTGATAGCACACTTTTTTTTTCCTCAAAAAAAGATTATATTTCCATATAGTCATTTTTTTGTAAAGACTATTTATTTCTTCTCTAGCCCGAATATATGAAGAACTCTATCAAGAGTATGGTGTCAAATTCTTGAAGGTACTCTTCTCTCTCTCTCTCTGTCTCTCTCATATTCATGCACATGCATCATTTGTGTAAAATATGTGTGTTTAAGTTGTAAGCAGCTGCCATTTGATTATTTCCCTACGAAGAGAATCTGTTAGCTTGTTTCCTTGTCAATCAGGATATCTCCATTAAAAACTTAGAAGCTGGTCATGATAGACGTGTAGCTATTGTCAAACTGGGGGATGGATCTACCATGGAGGCGGTCACAATAATCTTCTGCCTATATAGCACGAGTTGAACATGTGGATCATGCTCGCCGGTCAGCACAACATTGCACTAAAGTGTTAGTAAGTGTCTTGGTTCATTTGGTTTGTTTCATATTATCGATAATAGGAAAATTGGGGGCATTACGGTTTTATTACTAATTTTTTTTAATTTCATAAAAGACTAATTTCTGAAAAAATATAACACCATAAGAAGTCATTTCTTCCAGTTTTTATTGTCAGAATTTGTCATTTCCTACGATACGATAATGTTAGAAATACTTACAATTCTGGCAGTTTAAAAAATAGTGGGTAAAAAAAATTTCTTGAGCCAGTTATTTTTAAGACCTTCCTGCAAATAAAAAATAATAGAATAATCTATTTCCAACAATAAAAATGAGTATTTTAGATAAATTATTTTTCCAAAATAAAAGGTTTTTTTATTGTAGCGTAAGTTTGATGGAGATTACGCGATTTTGTGTCCAACGCGCACAGTAAAGAGATAAGGGAAGCCATTATTTAAATTTCTGGACTTGATTTATTCCAAATTCCAATAACACGCAGTAAGCAACGAAAGGAAAAAGATATAAATAGCAAGCCCCAGTATGCGATTGAGCGAATAAATAAAATCAATTAAAATATGGGAAAAACAAAACAACATGCATTTCATGAGTAAAAATAAAATTTTATTTTAAGGGAAAAATGAGATTATACGAAATTTCTTGCCGCTATACCATTGAAAGAAAATTTCCATTTCCAAATATGTGTACGTAGCCTTTGCTAAAAATGTTTCCTAAATTATTTACAACAGCCTATAATTCGCACAATGCATTTATACTGATTTTTATAAGTTTAAATAATTCATTATATATAATTATTATAACAATTATTAAAATAAGAATAAATATATTTATCATCTTTTTTTTTCATTATTATTTTATCATTTCATGATATGGTATTAGATGATATATCAATAAATAAAATTAATAACTAATTTCTAATCATTTAATATTACATCATAGAATGATAAAAGAATAATAAAAAATTAGATAATGAATAATATTATTCTTAAAATAATATATTATATATATATATATATATATATATATATAATGAAACATGAATATATAAATTAAAGGGTTTATTTTATCCATAAATATTTCATGATGAATTTACAATCTACATGGAAAACATCTTTTCCGGCAATTCTATCTCAATACTTTAATTCTACTTTTTTGCTTAATACATTGAATTCTACCTCAATCTGAACAAAATAAATCTTTTCCTATAATTTTACTCGATTCTAACTCTCCCGTCTCCAAACCCTTTAGGCCCAAAGCACTTTCATAATACCGTTTGGTATTCGTGCATTCACCAAGGCCACCTTCACCCCAACCTTACCAAGAGTTTTGTAAGATTTTCTTCTAGAACTTCAGTATCATTGATTCTGCAATATTGTATTTCAACCAGACCAAACAATATGATCATTATCCAATATCTAAACTGATTCTTGTTATTATTTTTGTTTTATATTTCTGAAATAAATAAAATCAAAATAATCCAATCAATTCCTACTAAGAATGAGGCAAAAGTGGCAATTCAAATGCATAAGTCAAGTTCATGTCAATGAAGTTATATATGGGAGCACAGCCATATCACTCAACACTAATCCAACTTTAATTAAACAAAACAAACAAATCAATCCTTAGATTATCAATTTAAATAAATATATAGTGTCAGGTCATCTGCATAACTCATTACATAAACTAATAATATTATCTGATCAACATCATATCATGTCTTATAAGCATAAATTATATTAAATATACATATTTTAATTGGACGTGTGTTGAGGGGTTAGATTATCTTTAAGGATATATATTACCAAATTGATTTATTTATGAAGCCAAAATATTAGGTTTAAATATTCAATTTGATGATATATCTTTAATTTAAATTTCGTTTAAACATATATGCAATTTGATTGATTTATGTTTAAATTAAGAGAAGTGACTTTTCCAGTATTGCCTGTTCGTAAAATTTTTTTTCTGATATTAACTTTTAGTAAGGAGAACATAAGCATGAAGTAATCATGAATCCATACTTCAAATATATATATATATATATATATATATGTATATATAAAGAAAAAAAGTAATCATGAATCCAGCACACATTTTAGAAATTTTTGTATCCATGAACATGGCACAGATTCACCATGATGAGAATGGCAAACAAGCAAGAAAAAGAAAATGGATTAACAATTTTAGCCAAGTTTTAATCCAAACCTCAGTAATTGAATGCTTAGGTTTCTGATCTTGTGGAAGGTATTTCTTAGATCACCAACTTCTTTTTTTAATTGGTGTAGTTCTCTAACTTTTCAACTCGGTCTGCATGATCATATTAAGCTGCTCACGTATCTCCTTCAGGAACTTCCAACTCCTTGTCCCCTGCCTCACCAATTTCTTGCCTGAAACAAATTATTTTCTCTCCCTCAAGCTGTTCAATTCACTGGGACAACTGTCAAGAATTGGCTTGATTCAGCAACACCCGTTCTTGGGTTAATAAAAGCCATATTGCAGGCGTGCAACACCTACTTCAGCTTTACATAAGTTGTTATCACTGTTTGCACAGAGCAAAATTTTCTAAAATGACATACAGAAATCAATAATAAATATCATCACCAATAATTATTTTTTTTATTGAAATCATTATAAAAAAAATAAATAAATAACTTCTCATTCTTAAACATTAATACAAAATCTCATATACAATCTATTCTTATCACTTATCAGTTATAATATGTATCACATGTTTAGTTTACATAATGACAAAATCAAGATTTTTTTATTAAAAAGGATCAAAGCAGTTTGTTAGTACTAAATATTGGAACAATTTCCTTTCATAGCTCGTATATTTCATATCACGTATTCTGATGGGCAGCTTGTGAAAGTTTTTACATGATAGACAGCTTGTGAAAGTTTTCCTTCTATATGATGGGAAAACTTGTTGGCATGACACTTCAGCGAAACCGCAATTTAATCCATCTTAGTGTTATTTGAATTTCTTCCAATCTTTTAGTTGAATAAAGCACAGAATGTGTACGCTAATGTGGTGATAGCACACTTTTTTTTTCCTCAAAAAAAGATTATATTTCCATATAGTCATTTTTTTGTAAAGACTATTTATTTCTTCTCTAGCCCGAATATATGAAGAACTCTATCAAGAGTATGGTGTCAAATTCTTGAAGGTACTCTTCTCTCTCTCTCTCTGTCTCTCTCATATTCATGCACATGCATCATTTGTGTAAAATATGTGTGTTTAAGTTGTAAGCAGCTGCCATTTGATTATTTCCCTACGAAGAGAATCTGTTAGCTTGTTTCCTTGTCAATCAGGATATCTCCATTAAAAACTTAGAAGCTGGTCATGATAGACGTGTAGCTATTGTCAAACTGGGGGATGGATCTACCATGGAGGCGGTCACAATAATCTTCTGCCTATATAGCACGAGTTGAACATGTGGATCATGCTCGCCGGTCAGCACAACATTGCACTAAAGTGTTAGTAAGTGTCTTGGTTCATTTGGTTTGTTTCATATTATCGATAATAGGAAAATTGGGGGCATTACGGTTTTATTACTAATTTTTTTTAATTTCATAAAAGACTAATTTCTGAAAAAATATAACACCATAAGAAGTCATTTCTTCCAGTTTTTATTGTCAGAATTTGTCATTTCCTACGATACGATAATGTTAGAAATACTTACAATTCTGGCAGTTTAAAAAATAGTGGGTAAAAAAAATTTCTTGAGCCAGTTATTTTTAAGACCTTCCTGCAAATAAAAAATAATAGAATAATCTATTTCCAACAATAAAAATGAGTATTTTAGATAAATTATTTTTCCAAAATAAAAGGTTTTTTTATTGTAGCGTAAGTTTGATGGAGATTACGCGATTTTGTGTCCAACGCGCACAGTAAAGAGATAAGGGAAGCCATTATTTAAATTTCTGGACTTGATTTATTCCAAATTCCAATAACACGCAGTAAGCAACGAAAGGAAAAAGATATAAATAGCAAGCCCCAGTATGCGATTGAGCGAATAAATAAAATCAATTAAAATATGGGAAAAACAAAACAACATGCATTTCATGAGTAAAAATAAAATTTTATTTTAAGGGAAAAATGAGATTATACGAAATTTCTTGCCGCTATACCATTGAAAGAAAATTTCCATTTCCAAATATGTGTACGTAGCCTTTGCTAAAAATGTTTCCTAAATTATTTACAACAGCCTATAATTCGCACAATGCATTTATACTGATTTTTATAAGTTTAAATAATTCATTATATATAATTATTATAACAATTATTAAAATAAGAATAAATATATTTATCATCTTTTTTTTTCATTATTATTTTATCATTTCATGATATGGTATTAGATGATATATCAATAAATAAAATTAATAACTAATTTCTAATCATTTAATATTACATCATAGAATGATAAAAGAATAATAAAAAATTAGATAATGAATAATATTATTCTTAAAATAATATATTATATATATATATATATATATATATATATATAATGAAACATGAATATATAAATTAAAGGGTTTATTTTATCCATAAATATTTCATGATGAATTTACAATCTACATGGAAAACATCTTTTCCGGCAATTCTATCTCAATACTTTAATTCTACTTTTTTGCTTAATACATTGAATTCTACCTCAATCTGAACAAAATAAATCTTTTCCTATAATTTTACTCGATTCTAACTCTCCCGTCTCCAAACCCTTTAGGCCCAAAGCACTTTCATAATACCGTTTGGTATTCGTGCATTCACCAAGGCCACCTTCACCCCAACCTTACCAAGAGTTTTGTAAGATTTTCTTCTAGAACTTCAGTATCATTGATTCTGCAATATTGTATTTCAACCAGACCAAACAATATGATCATTATCCAATATCTAAACTGATTCTTGTTATTATTTTTGTTTTATATTTCTGAAATAAATAAAATCAAAATAATCCAATCAATTCCTACTAAGAATGAGGCAAAAGTGGCAATTCAAATGCATAAGTCAAGTTCATGTCAATGAAGTTATATATGGGAGCACAGCCATATCACTCAACACTAATCCAACTTTAATTAAACAAAACAAACAAATCAATCCTTAGATTATCAATTTAAATAAATATATAGTGTCAGGTCATCTGCATAACTCATTACATAAACTAATAATATTATCTGATCAACATCATATCATGTCTTATAAGCATAAATTATATTAAATATACATATTTTAATTGGACGTGTGTTGAGGGGTTAGATTATCTTTAAGGATATATATTACCAAATTGATTTATTTATGAAGCCAAAATATTAGGTTTAAATATTCAATTTGATGATATATCTTTAATTTAAATTTCGTTTAAACATATATGCAATTTGATTGATTTATGTTTAAATTAAGAGAAGTGACTTTTCCAGTATTGCCTGTTCGTAAAATTTTTTTTCTGATATTAACTTTTAGTAAGGAGAATATAAGCATGAAGTAATCATGAATCCATACTTCAAATATATATATATATATATATATATGTATATATAAAGAAAAAAAGTAATCATGAATCCAGCACACATTTTAGAAATTTTTGTATCCATGAACATGGCACAGATTCACCATGATGAGAATGGCAAACAAGCAAGAAAAAGAAAATGGATTAACAATTTTAGCCAAGTTTTAATCCAAACCTCAGTAATTGAATGCTTAGGTTTCTGATCTTGTGGAAGGTATTTCTTAGATCACCAACTTCTTTTTTTAATTGGTGTAGTTCTCTAACTTTTCAACTCGGTCTGCATGATCATATTAAGCTGCTCACGTATCTCCTTCAGGAACTTCCAACTCCTTGTCCCCTGCCTCACCAATTTCTTGCCTGAAACAAATTATTTTCTCTCCCTCAAGCTGTTCAATTCACTGGGACAACTGTCAAGAATTGGCTTGATTCAGCAACACCCGTTCTTGGGTTAATAAAAGCCATATTGCAGGCGTGCAACACCTACTTCAGCTTTACATAAGTTGTTATCACTGTTTGCACAGAGCAAAATTTTCTAAAATGACATACAGAAATCAATAATAAATATCATCACCAATAATTATTTTTTTTATTGAAATCATTATAAAAAAAATAAATAAATAACTTCTCATTCTTAAACATTAATACAAAATCTCATATACAATCTATTCTTATCACTTATCAGTTATAATATGTATCACATGTTTAGTTTACATAATGACAAAATCAAGATTTTTTTATTAAAAAGGATCAAAGCAGTTTGTTAGTACTAAATATTGGAACAATTTCCTTTCATAGCTCGTATATTTTATTTGAATTGGCAGCAAGGTCCAAAGTTTCAAGGGGTACAACCTACTTTCCAGAGTCTAGCAAATCGAATACGTGTTAAAATAACGCAGCAACTAAGATTCACGGCTCTGGAACAAAAAAAAATCTTGAAAAGTTTTAAATATTTGAAAAGTTTTAAAAACAAAATGCTGGGAGTTAATCGGTCTACTTTATCTTAGAAAGGCAGCTCATCAATTATAGCCAATCACACACTGACATTTAGGCTAAGTGCAACAACCATTTTGTGATTTCATCACAAAGAAGTGACGTTCCTCAAATCAATAATTGTGTGCATATAGGAAAAGTCAATTCCTACTATTTCCTGATCTTTTGATCATTTCGATGACTATTAAAAAAAGTCATATCACCTGTATGTGACTAATTTCATTAACTTGGTTTTAGTTGTTAAAGGCGCATGGAGTATATTGAAACTAGCTTAGTTTGAAGGGTGACATTACGGCATTTAGAAGATTTGGACCTGATAGAAACATCATTTAATGAAATAGGACTAAAATTTCTTTTTTGTTTACTGTAAATATTTGCTGAGATACAAAAGTCACATAGGCTTATGGATGTGTTATATATTTCTTTCCTTGATATTTTGTTTGCGTAATTTTATTTATTTTCTTAATTTCGTTTAAATTGAGAAATGAAATTAGTTTAGATAAGTTTTAAAAATTAAATAAATTTTTAATTTTTAATTATTATTATTTAAAAAATTTCAAAAAATTAAATTATTTATTATATTTTATGTGAAAATTTAAAAAAATTATAAAAACAAAATTGAGATGAATTAAAAATAATGTAAGGTTAATAATGATAAAAGAAAGAACCTAGAAACGTGCATCTCTCAATTGGCTAGCAAGAGACATGCAAGATGAGGTATCCATTAGAAAAAGTAAGTCAATGATACAGTTGTATGACATTGTTGAACTTGTAGCACACTCAGAAGAAAAGCACAAGCATTTCACATATACATTGATGAACGTTCACAAAGAATTACTTGAAATGGATGTACATGCCCAACGTTTACAAGAATTTGAGTCAGCTCCCGAAAGTCATCAGCCAAGAAACTAAGTTTAGTCAAATTTGATTCAAACAGTCCATGATCAACCAAGAGTACCCACAAAATGACACCCAAAATTGAAAAGATCACAAAACCCAAAAGAGAACCAACTAAGCAAAAAAAGACGTTGTAGTACTTGCAAAAATGAAAAGCATGCTAGGAACTATTATCCTTTAGTGAGGTATTGTAGGGAAGATTTTTTATTTTTATTTTTATTTTTTATGATCATTATTGTGTTTTTTTATTATATTTGCGATATGTCTATGCAGGAACATTGTGAGTATTAGTACTGCGGCACAAACGCCACCTGAGGTCTAGTGCACTAACTTGTAAGTTTTTAATTTTTTAATTGATTTGTTCTTCTATTATTATAAAGGTGTTATTGTATTTTTATTGTTCAATACTTATGTAGGAATATTAGGGGTACACCTAAGACACATGCTGAATTAGTCACATCTAAGCACTAATTTGGAGAAATGATGGAGATTTGCTTAAGTCAATGATCAAAAATAAATTCAGTATTTATATGTTTGAAATACTTATTGTAAGCTAATGAGATTTTTTTCTCATATTTCAGGAGAGTTGTAAAGCTTTTGAAGTATTTTTAGAGGGAATGACTGGCTTTGACAATGAAGTTAAAATTATAGATGCTATTTTTTGGATGTAAAAATATTTTTTAGATGTAAAAATGAACGATGAGTAAAAATATTAAGAAGTTTGTTGAATCCAAGATTTCAAATTTCGTATCTACGTGTAGATTTTGATGATAACAAATAAATTCGAATCTCAAGCTCAAATTATTTACGTAATGGAGCGAAACGCACATCAAGCATAAAAGAACAAGTCTACAAATGAAGTTCATAGATTATTTTTGTACATCTCTTGATAAAATTTGAAATTATATTAAGACTCCAAATTACTCTTTTTTCTCATAAAACATCAAATTACTTTTTTCACATATGCAAAACATCTTTAAATGTCTTAATTTTAAAAATCATGTTTTTCACATGTACATAACATCATCAAACAATATAATTTCAAAAATTATAATTTTTTTTATATAAAAATTTGAATTTGTAAGATGATTGATTATCATATTTTACATGTACATATTTTGTTTGAAATTCTTGAAGGGTGGTTGTGTATTTTTTTGACAAATGTAAAAAATATATGATTTTGTTTGAAAATCTTAAAAGGTGGTTATGTGTTTTTTTGACAAATACAAAAAATAGATGATTTTGTTTGAAAATCTTAAAGGGTGGTTGTGTGTTTTTTTGACATATACAAAAAGAAGATGATTTGGTTTGAAAAATAAATCATACTCATTTTGTCATGTATGAAAAATAAAAGATTAAGTTTGATTTCTTTGAAAAATGAATGGAGTTGTCTTTGACAAATGCAAAAAGGAAATGCTTTTATTTGAATTTTTTGAAAAGTGAATAGTGCTCTTATTTGACATGTGAATCTTTTGAAATTTGAAATTGAAGACTCATTTGCTTATAAATAGCTCACTTGAGTTTTGTAAAAATCACAACAAGATCTTACACATCTATTACTAAGTTTTGTATCATTATTTCAAAACTCTCATTCTCTCTTTTCTGAAATTTTGAGTCTTAATTCTTATTCTTTTGGAGAAAGATATAGGTTGCGCTGTATTGTTTCTATTTCACTCATTGAGGAGTGTATTTTGATAGTCTACCCACTATCAATTCTTGTATCAGTAAGAGGGTGCGTATAACCCTTGTGTGTATAGAAGGTGTTCTACACAGGGAATAGTTGAATCACCAAGTGTGAGGTGATTGGAAATGTAGAGGGTGTTCTATACGGATTCTTTGGAGCGGTGCTGCTTAAAGGTGTAATAGGTTTCTATCTCCACCTAAAGAAGATTGAATAGTGAATTTAGGATCTTCAAGGGGTAGCTTGAGGTGAGGACGTAGGCAGTGGGGCTAAATCTCGTAAAAATACTGAGTTTGTTTCTTCTTACCCTACTCTTTACATTTATTGCTGCTTTATATTCTGTTTATATTTTATATTGTGTATTTGATTTATAAGTGTTAATTTTTATAATATAACCCAATTCACCCCCCTCTTGTGTTAGTCATATGGGCAACAAAGTTATTTTTTGTGCCCTCACTGTTTATTGTAACAGGGAAGTAGAAACATGGTTAATATCATATATTCGACTCTTTTATCAAAGTCCAATTGTAGTGAATATGACTTTTCTATCCAAGTTCTTTGTTTTGAAGAATTTTTTAAAAAGGAAAAAATATCTAATTAAAAAAATTAATTAGAAAAATGAGAGACCAAATTTATAACTAGCAAAAGTTCAAAAAATAGGGTTTGAAAATTTTATATTTGAAAATTTAATGAAGTGGAAATTTAATTTGAAAACACACATCTTTAATTTAAATTTAATTTGAAAATTTAGTGTTTAATATCGTGAAAATTTATTAGTCAATAGCTAAAAATATAATTTTATAATCTTAATGTTGATTATATTTTAATTATAATACTATTATAGTTACACTACAACCACCACCACGTGTCACATGGTATTATATAGTATTATATAGTACTATTATAAGTAAATTAATGTGTAGCTATTAACCACAATATATACTACTAGTATATATATTAGCATTAATTAATACTACAATATTATATAGTACTATATTATATTATTTTTGAACATTGAATTATATTAGAATATAGTATATAGCTTATAGTAGTAGTATACATATTACTATATTATAATTCTATTAATGTGTAGTTAGTATATATGCTATTATAGTTAGTACTATATACTATAGTTAATATAGTAACTAGTACTATAATATAATACGACTATAGTTATTACTATATATTAAATACAATTACCAAATAGTATTAGTATAATTAAATTAATAATTAATGTTTACTATAGTATATAGTACTATTATAATTAAATTATATGTATAGCTATTAACTATAGATAAATTATATTTGTAACTATTAACTATTATAGTTAAAATATATAATAAAAAAAAAATAGATCACTTCGACCATTTAAAAAAAAATCACTTTTAAAAGATCACTGTTATAGTTTAAAAAAATCACTATTATTGTTAAAATATAATCAACATTAAAATTATATTTTTAGCTATTGACTAATATATTTCCATGACATTAAACATTAAATTTTCAAATTTAAAATTTCCAATATCTCATTACTATATAGATTAATCATAGATAAATTGTATCTATAGCTATAATTAAACTATAGTACTAGTATATATATTAGTTAGGGGTGTTCATCCGGGTTTCGGATTTGAGAATTCGGAATCCGGATTCAAAATCTTATTAAATATTTTTAAAAAAAATTCAAAAATATTAAGAAACAAATAAAATTTTAAATCGGGCCGGGTACAATCCGGCCCGGATGAACAGGCCTAATATTAGTACTTAAAAGACGTGTATTTTCAAATTAAATTTTCACTTCATTAAAATTTCAAGTATAAAATTTTCATTTCTTTTTTTTGAACTTTTGCTATTTATAATTTTGGTCTCTCCTTTTTTTAATTAATTTTTTTAATTGGATATTTTTTCCTTTTTAAAAAATAATTCAAAACGAAGAACGTGGATATAAAAGTCATATACATCACTACAATTGGACTTAGACAGAAGAGTCAAATATATGATATCAAAAAGTTGGTAATTTAATTACATATATTAAACAACATGTCTTAAAAGAAAAAACGATTATGTTTGCACAAAGTCACTGTTACAATAAACAATGTTCCTGTTTCACTATTACAATATCAACCATGTTTTTATTTCACTGTTACAATAAACAATGAGGTTACAAAAAATAATTTCTTAATATTTTTACTCATCCTTCATTTTTACATCCAAAAAATAACATCTATAATTTTTACTTCATTTTCAAAGCCCGTCATTCTCTCTAAAAATATTTCAAAAGCTTCACAACCCTCCTAAAATATGGGAAAAAATCTTATTAGATTACCAGACGTATTTCAAACATATAAATATTAAATTTATTTTTGAGCATTGATTTAAGCAAACTTTCATCATTTCTCCAAATTAGTGCTTAAGTGCGACAGGTTTAGCAGGTATACCCTTAATGTTTCTACATAAGCATTGAACAATAAACACAATAACACCTTGATAATAATAGAAAAATAAATCAATTAAAAAAAGTTAAAAACCTACAACTTAGTGTGCTAGATCTCAGGTGGCGCCTATGCCGTAGTAATAGTTCTCTCAATGTTTCCTGCATAATCATGTCGCAAATACAATAAAAAAACACAATAACGGTCATAAAAAAGAAATAAATAAATTCTTTCCTATAATACCTCATTAAAGGACAATGGCTCCTAGCATGTCTTTCATTTTTGCAAATACCACAATGCATTTTCTTGGTTGGTTGGCTCTTTTTAGGGTTTTGTAATCTTTTTTACTTTAGGTGTCCTTTTGTGGGTACTCTTGGTTGATCATGAACTGTTTGATTCAAATTTAACTGAACTTGGCTTCTTAGCTGATGACTTTCGGGGGCTGACTCAATTCCTTGTAAACGTTGGATATATGCATCCAATTCAAGCAATTCTTTGTGAACGTTCACCAATGCACGTGTGAAATGCTTGTGCTTTTCTTCTGATTGTGCTATAAGTTCGACAATGTCATACAACTATATCATTGATTTACTTTTCTAATGGACATCTCATCTTGCACGTCCCTCGTTAGCCAATCGGGAGATGCACGTCCCTAGGTTTTTCCTTTTATCATTATTAACCTTACATTATTTTTAACTTATCTCGATCTTATTTTTATAATTTTTTTAAATTTTCATATAAAATATAATAAATAATTTTTTTTAAAATCTTAATTTAATTTTTTTAAATTTTTAAATAATAATAATTAAAAAATAATAATTTCTTTAATTTTTAAAATTTATTTGAACTAATCTCATTTCTCAATATAAACGGAGTTAAGAAAATAAATAAATAAATAAAATTACGCAAACAAAATATCAAGGAAAAAAATATATAACACATTTATCAGCCTATGTGACTTTTGTATCTAAACAAATATTTACAGTAAACAAAAAAGAATTTTTGGTCCTATTTCATTAAATAATGTTTCTATCAGGTCAAAATCTTCTAAATGCAGTAATGTCACCCTTCAAACTAAGCCAGTTTCAATATACTCCACGCGTCTTTAACAATTAAAACCAAATTAATGAAATTAGTCACATACAGGTGATATGACTTTTTTGAAAGTCATTGAAATGATTAAAAGATCAGAAAGTAGTAGGTAGTTGGTCAGAAATAGTAGGATTTGACTTTCCTATAGCACGCAATTATTGATTTGAGGAACGTCACTTCCGTGTGGTGAAATCACAAAATATTTGTTGCACTTAGCGCAAATGTTAGTGTGTGATTGGCTATAATTTATGGGTTGCTTTTCTAACACAAAGCAGACCAACTGATCCCCAGGTTCTTCCTCAAAAATATTAATCATCAAGCAAAAACACTTGTTATAGGCTCCTGTTGTAAAATTATCTAGACCAAATGCGGCTTTCCTAACCTATTCTTGTCTTCCATGATCGGCTTACTATAATAGATTTAAATAGAAAGTGATGGAAATTAGAGAAATGGATGAATTGATTATATGATTTCTAAAGAATAAGGCTCTCTTCGAGGGGAAGCTCCTCCAAATTTTGCCAAACAGCAAAATAATAGGTTTATAGATAGTTTTCCCCAGGTGTCCTACACATGGGATATACTCACTGTAACAAACTTAGGAAAACTATAAAATGACCTGCTAGTAAGCCACTGTAGAACACAGATAGACAACTCATTACTTGGGCCCAATGCCTGTTCATGAACAAATGGCCCAAGGCCTTGAAGGAAAGAAAACAACTAAAAATAACATAAGCAATCTAAAGCATTTGGCCTATCACGGCCCAGTCCACCACTTATCAGCTCACGACCACAACTTAAGCTTTTTCGACACTTCACTTGATCTCAACACTTCGGACATATCACTGCTGCTGCTATCGAACCCTAACACTTCTCTTATCAGTTCGGCGTGTAACAAATCCCCCCTCCATCAAAACACCTTGCCCATAAGGTGTGGGTAAGAGGTGCAGAGCTATGTATAGAGCTCCCAGGTAGCCTCCTCGACAGATTAGCTAGACCATCGCACCAACAACTCCACCACCAGTAAGTTTCGTCCTTTCTTCAATTTTTGGCTTAGGACTTCTTCTGGTTCTGGTTTTCAAAACACCCTTTTTATTTGTTGGAGGTAAGGTAGAAGTGGTGCTGATGTTTAGCCCTAATTTCTTTTTTAGTTGGGAAGCATGAAAAAAATCATGGATCTGCGCCATTGGTGGAAGCTACAGGCGATATGCGACCTCCCCCACTCCCTGTCACTCCTGAAAGGGCCTAAAAAAGCAGGGCGAAGTTTCAATTTTTAATAATGGCAAAGAGTGGACTGACGATAAGGCTGGAGTTTAAGGTAAACCCAGTCACCCACTTGAAACTTCTGTTCCTTTCGACCCTTGTCAGTATATTTCTTCATGCGTTTCTGAGATCTGACCAAATTATGCTTTAAGAGTGCCTAAAGCTTGTCCCTTTCCTGTAAGGTTGACTCCACTTCTTCCAGGCGTGCTGTACCTAGTGTATAACTTGTTAACTTGGGAAGATGGTAGCCATAGAGAGCCTGGAATGGTGTGAGTTTACTCGATGCGTGTTGACTCGAGTTGTAGCACCATTCGGCCAAAGGTATCCACTTAGACCATTCCTTTGTCCTGTCACAAACATAAGCTCTTAGATAATTCTCGACCCATTTATTCACGGCTTCCGTTTGACCATTTGTTTGTGGATGGCAAGCGGTGTTGAAAGCCAATTTGATTCCTTGTAAAGATAAGAGTTCCTGCCAAAAATGACTTGTGAAAGTTGAATATCGGTATGAAGTGATCGAATGGGGCATCCCATGCAATTTAAAAATTTGGGAAAGGAAGAGCTGAGCCAGGGACTTAGCACAGTAGGGATGAGATATAGGGAGGAAATGTGAGTACTTTGTAAATCTGTCAACGATGACCTAAAGAGCATTATATCTCCCAGAACTAGGCAATCCTTCAACAAAATCCATAGTGATATCAATCCATGGGGAAGATGGAACTGGTAGTGGTTGGGGGAGTCCACTTGGTAATGTATTGTCACCTTCACCAATTGACAAATGTCACACTGTTTCAAAAAATTTCTCACATCTGATTTTTGGCACGACCAATAAAAACCTCTCTGAACTCGATAAAAAGTCTTGCAAAACCCAAATGGCCCCCTAAAGGGCTTCCATGCAGTAAATCCAATAACTTCTGTATGAAAATGGGATTTGCAGGAATGTAAACTCGACCCTTGTAGAACAAAAGATCTCCCTTGACAGTATATGGGCTGTAGAGGTGTCCCTGCCTGTGTTTCTCCCATAGAGCCTTCACCTTCTCATCTATCATGTACAAGGCCTTAATTTCTGTCATCCAATCCCAATTTGGAAGAGAGATGAGAGATAAAGTAACCTCATGTTGGGACTCCTACTTGGAAAGGGCATCTGCCACTACATTCTCCTACCATTTTTATTCTCGCACAATAAAATCATAACCTATAAGTTTAGCAACTCACTTTTGTTGCATAACTGTTCCTACCCTCTGGTCAAGTAAGAACTTTAGACTCTGATGATCAGTTTTAATGACAAAGGGTTGTCCCAATAGGTAATACTTTCATTTATGTACTGAAGAAACTAAGGCTAGAAATTCCTTCTCGTATGTTGAGAGTCTCATAGATTTACCTTTCAAATCTTGACTAAAAAATGCGGGAGGTCATCCTTCTTGCATCAAAATAGCCCCAATAGCTTCCCAGACGGGTCGCATTCAATTACAAAAGGTTTCTTGAAATTAGGAAGAGCTAGGATTGGTGATACAGTCATGGCTTGCTTGAACTTGTCAAAAGCAGTCTGTGCTCCCTCATCCCATATAAAACTATCCTTTTTAAGTAAATTAGTCAGCTTTGCCACAATACCACCATAGCCTCTTACAAATTGATGATAATAACCTGTAAGGCCTAAGAAACCCCGTAAGGATTTAAGTGATGTAGGAGGTGACCAGTTAAGCATTGCCTTAATTTTCTCTAGATTAGCATGAACCCTTGGCCAAATATTAAATGCCCCAAGTAAGCAATTTCCAGGCAGCAAAAACTACATTTGCTCAACTTGACGTATAGCTGGTCATCCCTTAGTACTTCAAATGTAAGTTGGAGTTGTTGCAAGTGTGCTGCTTCATCCTTGTTGTAAATCAAAATATCATAAAAAAAAAACCCAAAATAAACTTTCGTAAGTAAGGCCTAAAAACCTAGTTCATCAAGCTTTAAAATGTTGAGGGTGCGTTGGTTAAACTAAAAGGCATAACCAAAAATTCGTAGTGCCCCTCATGTGTCCGGAAAGCAATCTTGGGAATGTCTTAAGGTTTCATGCGGATTTGATGATATCCGAATTGTAAGTCCAGCTTTGAAAACACTTGTGCCCTATAGAGTTCATCCATAAGTTCCTCCACCACTAGAATTGAGTATTTATCTTTCACTATGATATGGTTAAGTGCTCACTAGAACCATCGGCCATCCTTACCAACAAAACAGGTGAGGAATAAGGGCTTGGACTAGGGCGAATCACTTTTTTTACAGCAGCTCTTTATTAATTTTCTCAATTTCATCCTTTTGAAAATAAGGATAACAGTAGGTCGTACTGACATTGGCTGAGTACCAGGCAGCAAGGGGATTAAATGGTCATGAGAGCGGTTTGGGAGTAGGCTGGAAGGAATGGCAAAAATATCGTGGTAAAGTTCTAATATTTTCTGAATAGGTTCAGGTGGGCTGGTCAGTTGTGGTGCTTAGGAAGGTGGTTCAATGAGCTGCAAGAAAACCCTTTTTTTCTCCAAGATAGAGGCTCGGCTAAAAGGCCCTACTGCCATTAAATTGGTGCCTCTAAGTCCTTGTAAGAGGACCAAAGTGTCTTGGTATGTGAACTGCATGGTGAGCTATTTAAAATTCCACACGATGGAGTCCAGGTCTTGTAACCATTGTACACCAAGAACTTCATCACAGCCAGCCAATACCAATGAGTACATATCCACTATGAATTTCTAGGACAGAATAGTGAGGGAAACATCTTTAACTTTGCCCAAGCTTTGCACTCGATCACCATTAGCAACCTTCACCTTAACTTGCTCGTTAGTTAAGACCTGGAGAGAAAGGAAAGATAATAGAGAAGGGTCTAAAAAATTGTGAATGCTTCTCGAGTCAATAAGAATTTTGACTGGGATATTACCACTATTTCCCACCACTCGCATAGTTTTAGGACCTACAGAACCCACAATTGCATGGAGTGTAATTTCAGGTAAATCAGTAGAAATAGACTGATTCACTAGCACTAGTTGACTTTTGACCTGACTAGAATTCAGGTCACTAACTTCTTCAACTTTCTCAATTTCCTCAATTATAAATAGTTTGGGACTAGAGCACTTATGACCAGGTGCCCATTTAGAATCACATGAAAAAAATTGTCCCTTTGTTCTTCTTAATTACATCTCCTCACGCTTAACAATGGCAGTTTGGGAACTTTGGGATTTATTTGAGGGTTGGGAGGGTGGGTTAAATTTGATGTAGGGTGGTGTATAAGTTTGGGCTGGGATTTGAAATGGTCGGTGGCGGTATTGAGATTTCTTTGGGAGAGCCAGTTTTTCTTCTTGGATTTTTGTAAGGGCATAAGCTGAGGTGAGTGTTGCCAGGTTAAACATTCTCACAGTCAAGGCAATCTCATCATCCAGGCCACTAATGTAACAACTCAGCTTGTTACTCTTGGATAAACCCTTTAAGTTGTTTGCCAATACCTCAAATTCAGGAGTATAATCCTTTACCGTCCCCTTCTATGTTAACTTAGCCAAATAAGCCATATGATCATCATAGCTAGTAGGTCCAAATCTCACAGTGAGAATCTTTACAAAAGCCTCTGAATATGGAAAAGCCCTAGATTCCTCCAACTCTTGAAACCAAAGTAATGCCCTCCCCTCCATATGCAATGAAGCTAATCTCAATTTGTGCTATGGTAGTGTATTATAGTGGGCAAAAAATGATTCACCTTATATAACTAACCTTGGGGGTTCTCACCTTGAAAAATAGGGAAATCAATGCAAATGGCTTTGGGTTGTGGTTCAGTCCCGAGATTGAGGGTTGGCTTGTCATCTTCCTTTTTTGGCTTTTCATTGTAACCTTTGGTTGGTTAAAACTCCTCCTAACAAAGTTGTGTTGACAGCCTGTAGGTTGGCTGCCATGGAATCCATCTTGGTGGAGAACTAGACCATCATCGTCTCTATCTGGTGCCGCATACTCACCATTTCAGCTCCAAAATTGCTGGACTGCATTTCAGTGTGTTTCATGTGGGTTTCAGTGGTCTGTTTGATGGTATTAAGCTCGGTCTGTAAATCCTCCATTTTTTTTTTTTTTTTTTATTTTTTTTTGGCATGGAAACAAGGCAGGAAAGAGGCTCTGGATACCACCTGTAATAGACTAAAGTAGAAAGTGATGGAAATTAGAGAAATGGATGAATTGATCATATGATTTTTGAAGGATAAGGCTCTCTTCGAGGGGAAGCTCCTCCAAATTTTGCCAAACAACAAAATAATACAGGTTTTTAGATAGTGCTTCCCAGGCGTCCTACGCATGGGATATACTCACCCTAACAAACTTAGGAAAACTATAAAATGACCTGCTAGTAAGCTATTGTAGAACACAGACAAACAACTCATTACTTAGGCCCAAGGCTAGTTCATGAACAAATGGCCCAAGGCCTTGAAGGAAAGAAAACAACTAAAAATAACATAAGCGATTTGAAGCATTTGGCCCATCACGGCCCAGTCCACCACTTATCAGTTCATGACCACAACTCAAGCTTCTTTGACACTTCACTTGATCTCAACACTTTAGACATATCACTGCTGTCGAACCCTAACACTTCTCTCATCAGTTCGGCATGTAACACTTACTCTACTAAAGAAAAGAAATCAACTTACCCGTAGAAAACTTTATTGTTCTCAATCTAGTTCTAGCATCACCTGTTCATGAAAATTTGTTTGAATTATATATATGTTTAAACTAATCAAACACACACACATATGTATATATATATGAGACCAGAGTAATGTGTTAGAGGGAGAGAGAAGCAGGAAATGAGACCAGAGTAAGAACAAAACCCACTTCTTCACAAGCATGACAATACTACGTTGCAATGCTATTACTTGTTCCTCATTTTTTTCGTCTAGAGAGAACTTATGAGGTCGTAGGTGTGAATGGAGGAAAGCCAAGGAATGTAAAGTGCTAAAATTAATAGTGTAATAACCGCTTCGAGGGGGTTCACCTCCTAGATAACACTTCTACTAGAAATTACTTGAAATTCATTGATGGAATGACTAATACATAAATATGGTTGGAAATGAAATAACTGATTGGACTAAGTCCAAACTCACTACCCACGATCTAAGGAAATGCATAACAACCCATAAACATGACTTAAATAACTGACAGGATATGGGTAAAACGAACCACACTCAGTTAATTCCCCTTAATCAATGCGACACTCTAATAACTGAATATAAACATAGAACTGAATACAAACACTTAATTTTAATCAACAAGACATCAATAAGCCCATGGAAAGAGCCCATTATGCGGTCCAATATGCTCATGCTCAGTTTAGGCCCTCGCTGCCAAAGGCCTAGCCCAAGGCCCATAACAAAAAAGCGCTGCTCCAATGGCGACTTTTGATTCGTTTGGAGAGAAAAGGAGGGAGGAAGTAAGCTTCCTTCTCATCAAGGTTCCTTGCCAACACACTATTTTCTAGCCATCTTTTTGACAAAAACTCACGAAAATTTTCTCCCCATATGCTGTCCATCCTCTTACCTCTTGTACCAATGGTAGATATAAACTTTACCTCTCTTCATGCCTTAATGCCTTTGTTCGGCTAAGAGGTATGATAGCGTCTCTTTTCGGCAGAGAGGCATGAAGAAATTAAGAGAAAATGAAACTCAAGTGTGACTGACAAAAACGAAAATCGATAACTCAATAAATTCACCGACTGATGCGGGGAAATATAAAACTTCAATGTACAGTCTCAAGCAAGAAACTCCTTAAAGAAGATGCAATCTACCTTTAGAGAGTGAAATATCATCCGAGTTCTGTTTCCGAAACTGGTGTGTTATTTTTTACGAAACCTTGCGCTGTTTCTTCTCCCTAGTTCTAATATTCGACTAATTGCTATAATTGTTAAGCTAATTTATGCAATAATGACCAAAACAACACACTGATTGACGTTTAGTAAGCACTAAACGGTTTTCTTTCATTCCAACTTTCATGGTGTGAATGACACATAAGTGACTTATGATTCGACTGTTATATAATTAAATAGATATGTATTTGTTATGAAATAATTTGTCTTATTTCATTTCATTTTTTTCTTAAACATCATTTAGAAATAAATAGTTTCAAATTACTTATTTCAATTTTCCAAACTTATCATTACATATTTTCTAAACTTCTAAACAAAAAATCAATCAATTCAAGTTTTTCAAATTTCAAACTAAAAATAGCATTAAAAAATTATTATATTATAATAATATTTTAATTTTATAAGTAGTTAACTCAAACTCTCTTACTATTATTCACTATAAAGTACTTAATTCAAACTATTTCACTACTATTCACAAACTATCTTACTACTATTTACAAAATTCTCATCTCATTTCATTTTCCAAACATCTTTCAAAAATGAGTATATCATGATTCATTTGGTACTTTTGAAATTTTGGTGACATGTGAACCATGAATTAGATAACGTCAATGCAAAAGCAGGTTCACTTATTTTCTTATAATGGATCGGAGCGCATGTAATGAAAATTGATCATGGCAAAATATTGCAACAATATGATTAAATTATAATTTAAAGCGCATATGATGATGCCCTATGACTATTCCCAACTCACATGAAAAGGCATCACCAATGGGAAAAAAGAGAAAGTTGCCATACGGGAGTAGAATTTAAGGCCTGTTGGGAGCACAAAATCAAAGATCAATCAAGGACACGATGGGAGACGCATTACAATACAAACCACTTTTTGGAACAAATTTGTTCATCCTAAAGAGTGGACAGAAGCAATTTTTGGGACAAGAAAATCGTTAGAATGTCGTTCGAACAGTACATTACCACGTTCAAATATCAACAGGTCCAATTGATGTTCGAATGAGGAGCCATTCAAATGCATACTTGTGTCACTTCGAATGTTGTTATTTGTACTATTCGAACATACTTACTTAACTGTTCGAATAACATTTTTCTTGTAAGAAACTTAAACCATTCAAATGGGTAGGCTACTGTTCGAATGTGTTGATTTAGCATTTTGAATGGTTGCCTATAATTGTTGTTTCAATGCCTCTTAGCCATTCGAACACTATTCAAATAGGTAGATTATTGTTCAAATGTGTTTGTGTTGCTTTAGCCATTCGAATGGTTGTTACTGATCGAAAACCACATAACTACTCGAGCAATTTAGTAATTTTTTGAATCCATAAATAATTAATAGAAAACAACACTCACATAAATAACATCTTAAAATATATTAGTAAACATGTTCATCAAATATAACTAATAGTCTCATAAATGCAAACAAAATAAAAATTTTCAACTGTTATATTAGTACAAAATACTATATAGTTGAAACTATGGTCTATAAATTAAGTTGGTTACTTGAAATTTAACTAGTTGCATAAACATTTGCATTTGGAGTTGCATTTCTTTATTGAACTACGCTTCTTACTTTTCTTATTGTTTCATTCTCATCTTCACGTCAGCTCGTTGGGCCACTAACTCATGCGGGTATGTGGTATGTTCTCATCTTCTCAATCTCTGACCTCGCTTCCTCCAATATTCTAAAATTTATGGCATCTCTAGACGATGAGCACGAGTTAGATGGCTTGACGCAACGACCCAACATTTTAATAAAAATTTCCACATTATTTGTTATAGAATTCTGATTAGTGGCAGATTCGGCACGTAGAGTAACCATTTTTTCCTATATGTAAGAGAAATAATTAATATTGCCACAAATATATAATTAAGTCAAATTAAAACGTATAATAATACTTACATATTTTCAAGGGCGCCGGGATGAATTCACTCTGCATTAAGATCGGTATGTGATGCAGCATATAATTTTATGAGATCGTAATTGCTATTTGGATCTAAGGTTACTTTACATGTAATTTATAATATACGATACAAATACATAATAATACTACAAGATACAAGCATATATCAATATACAAGAATATATATACATATAAGATACAATTATTATTTTGAATCATGCTTCATTAATTAATTTTAAATTCATTATTACATGATTTTTTAATTTATTCAAATTTCTTACTTATGTATTATTATATAATGTATTTAATTTACTCAAAGTTGTAGTATATGTATTATTATTTTATTTTTTATCTTATTCAATTTTTAATTTTATTATTATTATAGTATTCATTTACTTTATTCAAAGTGCTTACTTATGTATTATTAATATTTTCATAGTTAATTTATTCAAGTTCTAATATGTTTATTATTATATTATGTATTATTAATTTATTCAAAGTTGTAGTATATGTATTATTATGAAATAATTTTTGTCTCATTTTCTTTTTAAACATCATTTAAAAATAAATACTTTCAAATTAATTATTAAAAATTTTAAAACTTACCATTACATCTTTTTTGAGCTAGTTCTAAACAAAAAATAAAAACAATTCGGCTTTTTCAAATTTCAAAATAAAAATAGTATTAAAAATTATTATATTATAACAATATTTTAATTTTATAAGTACTTAACTCAACTATCTCACTATTATTCACTATAAAGTACTTAACTCAAACTATCTCACCACTATGCACAAAACATCTTGCTACTATTTACAAAATTATCATCTCATTTTATTTTTGGAACATCTTTTCAAACATGAGTATATCACAATTCATTCGATACTGTTGCAATTTTGGTGTCGTGTGAACCATGACTTGGATAACATCAATGCAAAAGCAAGTTCACTTAATTTCTTATAATGGATCAAAGCCTATGTAATGAAAACTGATCATGGCAAAATATTATAACAATATGATTAAATTATAATTTAAAGCGCATATGATGATATTCTATGACTATGCTCAACTTCACATGATAAAGTATCACCAGTGGGGGAAAAAGAGAAATAAGAAATATGGGAGTAAGATTTGCGGCCTGTTGGGAGCACAAAACCAAAGACACGATGGGAGGCGCACTACAACAAAAATCACTTTTTTAAATGAATTTGTTCATCCCAAAAAGTGGATAGAAGCCATTTAAAAAAAAAAGGGTCACAAAATTGTTCTTGTATCTCTGTCCCAGGGTGTTTTTGGGACAAAAGTTTAATTTTCGTCCCAAAAAGTATTTTTTGGGATGAAATGAGAGGTGACTGTTCAAATGTTGTTCAAACGGGTTTTTTTTTTGGACGAAACTTTTTGTCTTCGATTCTTGTTTGAACAATACATTACCAAGTTCGAACACCAACAAGTCCAATTGATGTTCAAATTAGGAGCCGTTCGAGTGCATCCTTGTGTCAATTCAAAAGTTGTTATTTTTACCATTTGAACATACTTACTTAACCATTCGAACAACATTTTTTGTGTGAGAAACTTAAACCATTTGAAGGGGTAGACTATTGTTCGAATGTGTTGATTTAGCCATTCGAATGGTTGCCTATAATTGTTGTTGGAATGCCTTTTAACCATTCGAAAAGTATATAAAATGTGCAAAAGAATAGATTAATGTTAGAATGTGTTGTTATAGCCGTTTGAATGGTTGATGTAGTTATTGTTTGAACACCTCATATTGGTTCAAACAATTTAGTAATTTTTTCAATCTATAAATAATTAATAGTAAATAGAATAGATAAAATCTTAAAATACATTAGTACGTATGTTCATCAAATATAACTAGCAATCTCATAAATGCAAACAACTTTTATATTAGTACAAAATGCTATATAGTTAAAACTATGGTCTATAAATTAAATTAGTTACTTGAAGGCTTAACTTGTTGCATAAACATCTGCATTTGGAGTTGCATTTCTCTCCTAAACTCCGCTTATTGCTTTTTTTATTATTTCATTCTTATCTTCATGTCAGCTCGTTGGGCTACTAACTCATGTTGGTATGCTCTCAATTTCTCTATCTCTGACCTCGCTTCCTCTAATGCTCTAGAAGTTGTAGCATCTCTAGACGATAAGCACGAGTTAGAATTTGATGCAACGATCCAAATCCCTCAAATAGCTTGAACACCTACCAAAACTTTTGTAAAGATCTTTACACCATATGTTGTGGAATTATGATCAGTGACAGATTCTGCACACAAAGTAATCATTTTTTCCTACACATATGAGAAATAATTAACATTGCCACAAATATGTAATTAAGTTATATTAAAATATATAATAATATTTACATAATTTTCATGGACATCGGGATAAATCTACTTTCCATTACGATCAGTATGTGGTAGCATATAATTTTGTGAAATCGTAGTTGCTAACTGGGTCTAAGGTTACTTTACATAAGATATGATAAAAATACACCACACTACAAGATACAAGCATATATCAATATACAAGAATATATCGACATATAAGATACATTTATTAATTTGAATCATGCTTCATTAATTAATTATAAATTCATTATTATGTGATTTTTTATTTGATTCAAATTGCTTACTTATGTATTATTATATTATTTTTTTAATTTACTCAAAGTTATAGTATACGTATTATTATATTATTTTTTAATTTATTCAATTTGTAATTTGTGTATTATTATATTATTCATTTACTTTATTCAAAGTGCTTACTTATCTATTATTAATATTTTCATACTTAATTTATTCAAGTTGTAATATGTGTATTATTATATTATATTTTTATTTTATTTAAATTTCTTACTTATGTATTATTATATTATCTATTAAATTTACTAAAAGTTGTAGTATATGTATTATTATATTATTTGTTGATTGACTCAAAGTGCTAACTTATGTATTATTATATTAATTTTTATTTTATTCAATTTGTAATATGTGTATTGTTATATTATACATTTACTTTATTCAAAGTGCTTACTTATATGTATTATTAATATTTTCATAGTTAATATATTCAAGTTGTAATATGTGTATTATTATATTATATTTTTACTTTATTTAAATTTCTTACTTATGTATTATTACATTATCTATTTAATTACTAAAACTTGTAGTATATGTATTATTATATTATTTTTTAATTTATTCAATTTGTAATATGTGTATTATTATATTATACATTTACTTTATTCAAAGTGCTTACTTATTTATTATTAATATTTTCTTAGATAATTTATTCAATTTGTAATATGTGTATTATTATATTATGTTTTTACTTTATTCAAAGTGCTTGCTTATGTATTATTATATTTTAAATTTTTTTTATTATTATTCACTGTTCTCTCGTTCGAACACAAGAAAGTAGGTGTTTGAATGGTCTCCAACATGTTTGAACAAAATAAATTTGGTATTCAAATGCACGTAACTGTTCGAACACCAAATCTCACCGTTCAAATGTATTTACCTAGTTCCATTTTTTCGTGTTTTTCATATTATTTCGTTATTTCTAGATTATTAACAAACATGCATTTTCTATTCATTTAATCAACTCATATTGCTCATAAGATGCACTCAAACAAAATTAAATCACAAACAACAAATACATATTTGCATATTCTCAACATCCAATATTTGTTTATTTCACACCAAGTAAACAAACAAAAGTAAATTTACTAACCTTATTATCAATTTCTAACAAGAGGGAGCAACTCCAAACGAAATGTCACAAGATTAACAATTCACCAAACCCTAAATCACAATTAATTTAAACTATATAATTGAGATTTTGAACAAAAAAACTCATGAAAATAGAAACCTAAAATTAGAAAACTCATCAAATAAAAGGAAAATGAAGAGTTGGATGCAATATGGAGAAAACCCATGGAATCCCTCTTCCTCTTTCTCTCTGTATTTCTAAGTTATTTTTTCACAAATGTCCAGCTTGTTTGCAAGTCTGGGTGTTTTATTTTTCAATTTCGTGTTCGAACGATAATTACTAACAATCCGAACGAGAAAAACGACTAAGCAGGAAAATTTCCTGCCTGAAACAATTTAGCTCAAACCATTCAAACACCAATTTGAGCTGTTCAAAAGGTAATTACTAACTGTTTCGAATGTAAAAAATGACTTAGCGAAAAAAAAAAATCCGCATGGAACAATTCGACAAACTGTTCGAACACCAATTTCAGCCATTTGATGTTCGAACAATATTTTACTCATTAGATTTACTGGAAAATCCATCGCACCACTAGCGCCATCAAATAGTTATATGTTTGAACTGTATATATATCCGTTCGAACATATTAGAACAACATATATTATATTATATATATATATGTAAGTATATTATATATATAATATAAGTTAATATATTTATAATATAATAAGTACCAAGTTATATGATATAGTAACTTATATATTATATTATAAGATTATGAAATAGTAAATTATATATTATATTATTGGATTATAAGTTAATATTATAATAATAGTGTATTATAATATGAATTGTTAATATATAAGAATAGTATACTATAATAGTATATAAGTTAATATATTAGTAGTACCAAGTTATATACTTATATTATATAATACATAAGTTAATATATAAGTAGCTAGTACCAAGTTATATAGTAACTAACTTCTATAATATATTATAATGAGATACATATCATATATTATAATATAAGATACATATAATATATAATTAGATTAAATATTATATATAATATAATATACACATAATATATTATATTATAATATAAGGTACGTAAAAAAATTAATTATATATGCTTTAGTTCTTTGTGTTTTTCATTCTAAAACGGTCACTAATTTAATTAACTTTAATATTTTTTTATGTTTTTATATATTCTTTAGTTCTTTAGTATTGACAGTACTTATGACTAGTTGGATTTTGTATAATTAATTTAAATATTCATCATATTTTTATTTTCTAAATTAGTTATATTTAATTAAGTTACCATTTAAGTTAATTATGAATTTTCATTATTTATAATATTTAAATGCTATATTTATTTCATAGATTAACTAAATATATGCCTAAATTAATAAGCTGTATAATTTTTGAAAATTAAAAATAAAAAATTAATTAATCGTTCGAACGGATGTTTAAGCCTTCGATCATTATTTCTATTCCCGCCAAAGTTTAATTCATCTTACATGCCAAAATAATCATTCAAACAGTAAAATAATTGTTCGAACGGTACCTTCAAATACCTAAATAAAGCATTTGAATGGTTACTCAAATTTCGCCATAATGTTTTTCCGAACTCATGCATTTAACATTCGAATATTTAAATCACCATTTGAATGACAAATACAATACCATTCGAATGGTTATCGTTTTGTTTGAATGGTTTCTGTATTGGGGATGATTTTTTTGTCTCAATATCATTCGTTCAAACGGTACATTATTAGTTTGAACGGGTAACGACATCAATGAAGTTTTAGGGATGAAAAGTATTTTTTGTCCCAAAAAATCATATTTTGAGACCATTTTCATTTCATCTCAAAATAATTTTGTCTTAGAAGATAAAATTTTTTGTAGTGACGTTTCGGCGCCCCAGCTTGCGCTTGGGTTCGCATGCAAATTGCGACGCTGGGTACGAACGTCACAAGGAAGTCATCCCTCATCTTTACGTGTGAGAGCCTTATTTTATGTTATGTATTTTTTTTTCTTTCTTGCAGCGGAAAAAGGTCGAGCCATAAACATTCGACAAAACGTTACGCTTGTCGCACATCACATGGTAAATGAAATAAAACCCAAATTAAGCATCATATACATATATCAAAGTTAAGGTCACCAATGTAAACAGTTTTATACAAAAGCACTTCCCAAAACAACGGGAAGATTTTTCCTCAAAATACATCGGCGATACAAAATAAAGATCATGACGATTCACTCCCCTTTCTGCCAACCATACTAATAGGCGGGTTCTTCTTTTAGCTTCTTAAAGTCCGAGCCATAACGAAGACTGTCCAGACTCAGTCTTGGGCCTACGTCACACATCATCCCAGAGGATGACGTAAATAGGCGTCCCATGTGTAGGAGCCCATCCACTCTTAGTACCATATAGCACCCCGTAGGGCGTAAGTCGTCAAAAAAGTACGTCGCCATAGGAAGCGACTCTGCCGCCCACTGACCCAACAGGTCTAGGGTCACTGGCCCAGCAGTATCAGTCTTAGTCGGGCCCATGAGGGTCCGACCCATCTTCTCAAGAGTCGTAATCCGTGGATCCATTATGTCCTGCAATAACTTCTATCGTTCCCAAGTGAGCGATAGTAGAGATAATAAAAAGGGGGTGAGATTTCGGGAGAAATCTCAGCAAGTATACCAGCCCTTAAACCAAAACATTTCGAATATACAGATAAGTGAACAAAACATTCGTAACTAATGCATATGCAATGAATGACTGACTCATGCACATGCTCATGAAAACTTTCAAACAGATTTGCTTCTTTCAGACTTCTTTTCATAAAACTTTCATACGGATTTTCTTCTTTCAAACTTCTTTTCATATATTTGCTTTTCAAATCATTTCTTTAAAACATTTCGTATCTTTTATTCTTTCTTAGGCGCCACTTATCTTAAACAGATCTCTTCTTATGGCTCGAGAGCCCATCTTGTCATGACTTATCACATTGCATATATGAGACACAACACGGCTCCCCTAAGCACCGCGTGTTCCCTGCTGGTTACCGCATCACTTTAATGTGAGTGCGTCTTAAAACTTTAAAACGGCAGGTCCTTACACCTTATCCGTCCTTGGCACACACCAGCGTTAGGTGCTACCGCGCTCCGGACACCTTTTGGAGCCATACACGGTCCGCCGACTGTTCTTCGTCGACCCAGGGGCTTCCACTCGACTTTAAACACTCCTGAGTGGACAGGGAGTTCCACTGGGGCACTTCCCCATCCCAGCCTTGGGGGTTTTTATAAAACTTTACTTCTTTTCTTTTCTTTCAAAAATTCAATCTTTTCTTTTCTTTTTCTTAAAAACATCTTGAACTTTAAAAACATGCTTTTCATGACTTATGCATAGGACATGCAATGCTTGCTTACTTTCATGCAAAAACCCGAGACAAGCCCAAGTGCATTCACATTTCATTTTCTTTTCTCCCTCATTGGGATAACTTTACAACTTCCTACTTAGTCATCATGCTCTACATCCAAAATTTGGGCCTAGGATTGAAGTGGGGTACTTGGCCCATCTCCAACCCATCATGGCCGAACCTTCCTAGGAAATTCCTAGGCTTTCCTTCATCATTTGACTCCAATTATCCTCCAACAATTTAAAAGTGTTAAATTAATACATATACCATCCTTAGAAAGGGGTAACCGAAACCTTAGTATTCCCCAAGTAGGCATTTTCATTTCCAAACTTAATTATTCCTAACTTCCTTCCTTCACCTTTCTATCTTGAGAAATTCCTTCCATTAACTTATTCAAAATTTCCTTTTCTATAAGTTTCTTCTATAAGCTCCACTAAATAATTCCACCACAAAGCAATATAATTTACTCTTCTAATCTCAACCTTAAATATCGTAAATTCCAATTAAACATTACTAGTCATCATGCACAAGTGGTTACTTCTTTCCATATGCAAGTATACACCATTTCAATTCATATCAATCATGTATTTCATTCCCATGTCCATTTTCATTTCCTCAAGACAATATTTTTCCTTGAAATAATCAATTTCATTACTAATTTCCTCAAATAAATTCCATCTTAGCAACACCAAAATTATAAGCTTACTACTAAAATCCATCATGCATCAACCTCATCATTTCATATAATAATCATGCTTTTCACTTCTTTTTGCAACTAATACTTAATCCATCATCTCTACTCACATTCTAAGCTTATTTCATCATAGAGATTTACACAAGAATATTCATCTCAAAGATAAGAAAAATCAATTCAATCCAAACATAGCAAAACAATCATTAATCCAACAAGCATGATCACCTCACCATATACAAGAATTGTTAAGGAAAAGGTGAAAGTATACTTACAATATTCCTATTAGATTTTTGGTTAAAATCTGAAAATACACATATGAAATCTCTTATTAGATTAGCTATAAACACAAAACTTTAAAGGAAACCTTATTTCCTTCTAACCAAAACAAAGTGTTACATGTGTGTGTGTGTTCTTCCTAAGCTTGCATGAATTTAGTCACTAACCTTCTCCAATGTATTGATCACCTCAACACTCTTGATTTTTGGCTTCACTACTTTAGGATTCTTCAAATTATGTGGTGAAAGAAGAAGAAACAAAAGTAGAAGTGGCTTGAGTGGTTTTGGCCGAGAGGTGAGGAGAGAATGAGATAGGAGAGTGTTTGCATGTGTCCAAGTGAAATGAGCTAAGGAAAATGCATATGGGGTCACACGGCCAACTCTTTTTCCTAGGGCCTTTGGTACACTTTTTACCATACTTAGGTATGGCCAATGATAGATTGAGTGATTGACAACTCTAGGCCATTCCAAGATCACATCTTGCCCATGCCTTGGTGGATTCTCCTTTTCCCTTCTCACTTGCTATGGCTGGCGGCTTCTTTGAGTGTTTAGCACTCATTTTCTTGCTTTTCACTCAATCATCATTCCCCCATCCTCTCATGTGTCTATCCAAGTGATCTCAAAGCCATGCTTTTTGGAATTTGAGCAAAGCATGATCCGGCCAAGCCAAGCCTCTACCGAAACCCACTTTGTCCATTCTCCTTATTTTTATCATTTCCATCACCTACACCCACACCATACCTCTCTTCACATCACCATACTCTCTTACACATTGTACCTTCTTCACTTACACACTCCTCCTTTGTCCTATCACTTGTTGGTGGCCATACCCCATGAGATCCTCCCAAGATACCCCACGGGTTGCCTCCACCGAATCCATCCTTGCTCCTTCCTTCCATGCTTCTCTTCATGCCATTTGTCACTTCCCTACCCACCACGATTTCAATTGGCAAGTCAAGGAATGATGTCTTGTACCTCCAAGATTCCATGGTAGGAAAATCACTCCATTAGATCCTACACTCAATCCTACATGGCATGTGTTCACCTACTAGTCAACCTCCACCAACTAGGATTTTCCTACAAGCATTTGGATAATTTTCTAGGGTTTTTCTCCAAGCGACATGTGTCTCTACTATGGGCTTAATGGGCCATGGGCTCACTCTATAAGCTTTTGGGTTCACCATTACTCTCTTGGCCCATTTACTTGATCCATTCCTTAAAAGTCTCATTCCTAAGCCCACTCTTTAAAGCCTATTTTATTTTTTTACAAATTACCACTAATCTTGTATATTAGCATTTAATTAAATGATTAAATTAGGATGAAGATTTTTAGGGCTATTACAGACGAGCTTCGTAAGATAGAGAAGCTAGCACCACCCTTGAATCCACACATTGTGCTTGTGCATGGTATAAGTGGGGGAGGCTAGTGTTGGTACAAAATCAGGTCCTTCATGGAGCATTTCGGTTTCAGGGTTTTGTGTATTGACCTTAAAAGCGCCATAATAGATCAAACCGATTCCAATTCCCTTCTTTCACGTCCAGTTTGCCCGATTATGAATAGGTTGCATATATGTGGTCTTAGTTTTTCCTTTTCATATTATATGGACATGGTTATTAAAGTCTAATCAGATCATGTATATAATATCGTGTGTATGTCTGTATGTGTTTTTTAGGTAGACTAATGATATTTTCTTTTTCCTTCACGCTGGTTATCTTAGTGGGACATAGTATTGGAGGATTGAGTGTAACTCAGGCTACACATAAGTTTGCAAAGAAAATCTGCCTAGCGGTGTATATGGCAGCAACCATGCTCAAATCGGGCTACCTTACAGATGAAGACGCCAAAATTGTAAAGCTCTTTTATCCTAACTCTCATGTGTTTCTCACTTTTGGCTCTCTTGACTTGCATATATATATATATATATATATATTAAATGACAGGTTTGATGTTTGGAATTATTTCGGTGTTGGATGACATAGCCAAAAGCTAGTTGATAAACGTGTCTAAATTATTTAATTTAGATATCTTTTCTGGGGTCATATAAAATGGTTACTGCATCAAAGCATTCCAAATATGGAGAAATGCAAAATACTTGATTATCTTCTATTAATACTAGGAATGATGTTGGTGCAAAATGAATATATATATATATATATATAATTATCAGATGGCAATTGATAGTTAAAAGAGTTATTCCCACGACATCAATAATTTGTCATGACTTGTGTCCGCTGCATGCAGTGCTGCCATGCTTGTTTAGCACTTATAGTCATATAACTAATCTTGGGCAATTATTATTTTACACAGGATGAAGTGGTGGTAAAAATCAATATTTCCTAGGCCATTGAGTAGTTATTGAGAGGAAAATGTACATGCCTAAAACCTTATTACCATGAACAGTTTCTTAGTAAATACTAAAATTATCCACGGTGGTTGAACATAATTGGGATGAAAAAGGTCATGTGCAAAAAGTGATGCACATGAACAGATTTGGTGGTAAAAAACTTGTTCCCACAAATATTAGTTCATTATATTTGTAGCAAATAGTCAAGCCCTATGAATATGTTGTATGAGAAATAAGTATTAACCATGAGATTAGTGTATGGAGATAAATTATTTTTCAAGATGGATAACCAGTTGTAGGCTTTTTTGTCAAGGCTGAGATAACCTATTGCCATGAAGATAGTGGTGGCAATAGGTACATACTTGCCACGAAAATAGTCCATCATAGTTAATAGTAGTATTTGCCGCGGATCATATGCCACGAGCATCGCACCATCGAAATTGGTACTCAATGATCATTATCTGCCAAAAGAATGATTTTTGCCACAACAACCATTCTTGACAAAATGCAGTTTATCTTATAGTGTGCCTTGAGCTTTATTATATTATAAATATGGGAGATCATCTAATCATTAGTGTGAGAAAAACTAGTCTGAGCGTTCTCATCAGAAGACACTGAATAAATGCAGGTAATTAGGCTTTTCAAATAGTCGGCCGAAGTGTATAGGGTCATAGGAACTTGGGCTTCCTGAATCCCGGTCCGCTTTGGTGATAGTGATAGCTTAGAGGGTGTGGAAGGGGGAGAGAGATTGCTGCCAAATGACTTTAAAAGTCAAATGGCTATGTGGCACTTTGTGATTGAGTAATATTAGATAGAGGTTCTTTTCATAAAAAAAAAAATATTAGATAGAGGTTTTAAAGTGTATAAGTCCTATGTATTTTATTTAAAAAATAAGTAAAATATATCATTAAAAAATAAAATTTTCATGTAGATTTTATATTTATCTATTTTTTTTTTTATAAAAGTGCAAATCTCATAATACTGTAGATATCATTTCTCTTCGTGATTACTTTGATATTTCCATCTAGTGCCTAGTACTAAGGCTTGATTTACTTTTTGAGTTGAGTTAAGATAAAAGTTAAAATATAAATAAAATATTATTTTAACATTAATTTTATTTTAGAATTGAAAAGGTTGAACTATTTATTTTATTTTATGTGAAAATCTAAAAAAATTATAATAATTAAATTAGATAAGATGAAATAAAATAAATTGAGATGAACTTAAAAAAAACCTAGATTAAGTAGTCGGTACTACTTCAGAAGCATCACATGATCCGTATGCCTCTCTCATATCAAAATAAATTCAATGATTTTTTTCTACTTTTAATTTGAAAAATGTTTTAATCACTAAGAGTTTCTATAAAAGTAAGATCTCATCTTAATATAGTATGTCAAATTGTAATATTTTTTTATAATATTTATCTAATATATTATATGAAACCTTATCAATTTATGAGTTTTCTTTTGTAGAATTTCTTTGTGCCTTGTAGCCATAAGTTGTCAAATACTACTCGTACGAAAGAATATTTTTCTTTCTCATGAACAATATTCAATATATGTTAGTAAGCAGAAAAACAAGCATCATAAGAATGATTCCTAGGATACAAAGAACAATCAAATACAATTCTAGTTGTTGTCTATTGCCGAATACCATTTTTTTCTACTGAATCAAAGACTCAAAATAAGTATATCCATACTCTAGAGTTAACAATAAAGCAAAAGGTAGATATCGCTTAATGCGACGCTAAAACTGTAATCCATAATCATCCAAGTGTTCCAATTGGTTCAGGCATGTTGCCTTAATTATATGCTTTATTTAACTCGATCCATCTCAATGCTGACTCTAAAACAATTATGAGTTTTCCAAAGATGAAAATAGAAGCCCAGGGTGATGTAAATCTTGAAAAACTCGATTCCAATTCAGATGCAAGGCACTTGATTTCAGTTCTCTTTACCTGAGATTGTCTATACCTCAAGAATTCTTAAAAAGTTCGTGTGGTGAAACAAAACAGGTTTGATTGGACAGGCAGGAACAAAATCTAAGAAACAATCAATATGAGCCACCTTTTTGAAGCCTCTTAATTTCTTCTTAATTTATGCTTCCTTTTTGCCTCCTGGACTTCTCTTTCAACATTTTCCTCTTGTTCAACTTTTTTAAGTTCATCAAACTCCTTGGTTATGGCCATTGCTTTCACTACAGGACCTTTTAAGCTCAGATATTAGACTACCACCAACAATGTACTCTTCTTCATCCCTGATCAGCAATAATCGTTGATCAGGTCCTGATGGCATGGGGATGTCAATTGTCACTAACTTCAAATCATACTGCAAAAAAGATGGCACCAATAGCCAGAGAATTTGTTTTTCCCTTTTCTGGTTATATCAATTTGTTTTTAAATGTGCCATCCTAGGTTTAAGTCTCCATGTTGTCAAATCTTGCATATCTTTGACCTTTTTTTCCATGTTACTTGTGACTGAAAGAAGAGTAAGTTGAGGAGTAGGAGGAAAATGAGATGATGATTATGAAGAGGACAAGCTATTAATCTCATATAGAACTCCAAAACCTCTTACAATCTCAAGAACAACTAGATTATATACTCTCCGTGAATAAAGAAGTAAGCTAGGATGGGAACCCATTTGGATAAGCTAATATTATTGGTGGATAATGGCACCATCTCTTGAGCAATGATTTTACTGAGTTTGAACACAATTCCCATAACTTTTCATATCATGCTTTTGGAACACAACTCCCAATACCTCTCTATCTAAATGTTTCACACATTGAAAACTTTTGGGTTACATATTTTCCACTTATCTATCACAATTTTCCAACAACATAGCATCCACGTTTCCGAATTTACAGAATCTATTATTTCAACAAAACTTTAAAATTACATTGTACTGCTCAATATTTAAACAGTGGCATCCTAGTTTCAGCTTTACACTCAATTTAAGTTAGGAGTTTTACTAACTGCTTTTGTACTTTCATATGCCCATTGTACTCTATGAGTGTGAAAATATCTCCAACTAATAAGTCCATATCATTATGCAAATTTAATTAATTGAAAATTTATTAAGTTTTTTGAATTTTTCTTAAAAAATACACTAATCCTAGTAAAGTATCTCTAATTTCGATCAACTAATGGTGTTTAATCCTAGAATTAAAATCACAAATTACTTCTCAATCTCATTGGGATTAAATAGATCAAAGAATATCTAGTCAGAAAGTTGCAAACATCAAGAACAAGGAATAAATATTCAATCATGGAAATATTAAAATAAAATAACCTAGAATAGAAGTTTTATGTTCAATGGTATACAACAAAACTCTAAAAAATAAAATTACTTCATAGTGAAACTGAAGAGAGAAACAATAAAATTAGTGTTCTTTGTTGGAACAGGTTGATGAAGCATTTGACTCTCACCTTTACTCTCTAAATCTACCTTCTCCTTAGAAAAATAAAGAATACAAACTCTTTTTCTTGAAATAGGTTGATGATGATTAAGCATTCAACTCTAGCCACTAGCAATTAAGCTCTCCTCTTTCAAGGGTAACCGAATTATTTTTCTCTCTTTTTTCCCACAAGAAGACTCACCAAAATATGCGGTTTTCGTCTTTCAACTTGCCAACCTCTTTTCTTTTTTTGTATCTCGTTTTTGGAAAAGTCATTAATATGAAAGTTATAAAATTTTCTCTTAACTTTTTGTAGATAGAAATATTGCCTTTTTTGGAGTTATATAGCAAAAGTTATACTCTAATTAATAAAGGGCATTTCAGTAAATTCAAGAAATGAACGTCTTTTAAGACTCTTGATTAAATGAACTTCCTCCTCTTAAACTCTTGATGAAAGCTTCCTCCTCAATTTTCATGAATCTTTCAATCTATTTATATCTAAAAAAAATAATAATTAAAAACTCTAAGAAATAAGAAAATAAGTAAAAACTAGCATAAAATTAAGAGTAAAAGTATGATAAATTTTTTATAAATATTATACTCCCAAACTTATGATTTGCTAGTCCTCGAGCAAAGAAAATGAGAAAAAAAACCTAAAAACAAGAATTTTTTTAATTTAGAAAATTTGTTGCCTCCAAGATTGCCTAAAGTTTATAATCCCAAGGAATCATTCAATATCACACAAGTCTAAAAATTTATTCAAAACTCATTTTCACCTCATTATCAATCATATTATTCATGCATACCTATCATTCTCACTTTATTATTAGCTCCTTGAATGATTTTATGCAAACAAATGAATAGATATATCATAGATCTCTAGTTATGAAAGTGATAATTCAAACTTCATAGGTTTACTTTTTAAATCACTCTCTACAAATATAGAACAAAAATATTACCAAAGATTAATAGGTCTTTATTAGGTTTGTAATATAAGGCTAGGGTGAGAGCTACATACACTTTTGCTCAATCATTTGAATATTTCAAAATACCTCGCTTTATCGGTCTGAGATGGTGGTCGGTGTTGCTTCTCTAAGATCCAATTTCTTGAAAATAGAGACATTAGATTAATAAGAATTTCCTATAGTACACAGGATCGTAAAACTTCTCATATCTTTCTACTTATGCGGCAGGTTCTTTTATAAAATTGTGCGGCTCTCCTCAGTTAGTATTACCGTTTTATGCACCTCCAACTTTTGCTTGTTTGATAATATCTTTCAAAATTTTTGCATACGTCATTTGTTTTAATGCTTTAATAAGATGAATATTAATATGCAATTGCTTAAATAGACTAAAAAATTTAGAGAATTGATTATCAATCTTAATTTTTCTTAATCTTTGCGGAAAAAAAAAATTAGTGAATCATAAATTGAGGGAGAATAAATTTCAGATATAAACTCTCTAAAATTTTTGGATTTTGAAACTCATTTATTCTCCTTAGGCCTCTCGGCTTTATGATCGACTATTTTCTCGGCCTACTCCACTTCTTTGATTTCGAATTCGGTTTCCTTCATCTTGGACTCCATATTATATTCAGTTTCATCTTACTTGGCATTTACTGCTTTTGACTGCTCATATGTCCACTCACTTCTCAATGATATTGCCTTAACATGTTCTTTCAGAACGATCACAATGTTGGTCGACAAAGTCCTTGTAGTCCTCTTGGTAAGCATGTTTGAGAGCTGACTGATTTTCACCTTAAGATTATAGATTGAAGCCAATTTGTTTTGGATCACCATTTTCGTCTTTTGCATGTACTGCTGAACATATCCTTAAGTGTTGACTTCTTCTCTTACTGTGAAAATTGTTAAAGTGGTCTAGTCGGCCTTTGATTATTGCTCTATGGAACGTTAAGGTGATTCCTTCGTCCAAGATTGAACTTATTCGAGTATGAATTATTTTGACATTGAAAATTTGAGACGTAAATTACTTGTCTATAACTTAGTTAGGTAAAATGATTCCCTACTTGGCAATCGATACTTGAATGATTTCCTACATAATAATCGCAAACAACATTAGTTTGTGTTGCCCAGATGACTAACACAAAAGGGGGGTGAATTTGGTTATATTATAAAAATTAACACTTATAAATCAAATACACAATATAAAACATAAACAGAATATAAAACAGCAAGAAATGTAAAGAGTATAGAAAGTAAAAGCAAACTCAGTATTTTTAGGAGGTTCAGCTCTACTGCCTACGTCCTCGTCTCAAGCTACCCCTTGAGGATTCCAAATTCACTAGTCAATCTCCTTTAGATAGAGATAGAAACCTATTACACTTTTGAGCAGTACCACTCCAAAGAATCCATGTAGAACACTCTCTACACTTCCAATCACTTCATACTTGGTAATTCAACTATTCCCTGTATAGAACACCTTCTACACACACAATAGTTATACTTACCCTCTTACTGATACAAGAGTTGATAGTGGGTAGACTATCAAAGTACACTCCTCAATGAGTGAGATAGAAACAATACAGCGCAACCTATATCTCTCTAAAAAAGAAAAAGAATTAAGATTCAAAACTTTAGAAAAGAGAGAATAAGAGTTTTGAAAAAATGATGCAAAACTTAGCAATAAATGTGTAAGCTCTTGTTGTGATTTTTGCAAAACTCAAGTGAGTTATTTATAGGCAAATGAGTTTTCAAATTCAAATTTGAAAAGATTCACATGTCAAATAAGAGCACTATTCACTTTTCAAAAAATTCAAATAAAAGCATTTCCTTTTTGCATTTGTTAAAGACAACTCCATTCATTTTTCAAAGAAATCAAACCTAATCTTTTACTTTTCATACATGACAAAATGAGTATGATTTATTTTTCAAACCAAATCATCTTCTTTTTGTATATATTAGAAAAAATACACAACCACCCTTTAAGATTTTCAAACAAAATCATCTACCGTTTGCATTTGTCAAAAAAATACACAACCACCCTTCAAGACTTTTAAACAAAATATGTACATGTCAAATATGATAATCAATCATCTTACAAATTCAAATTTTTATATAAAAAAAATATAATTTTCGAAATTATATTGTTTGATGATGTTATGCACATGTGAAAAACATAATTTTCAAAACTAAAACATTTAAAAATGTCTGGCATATGTGAAAAAAGTAATTTGATGTTTTATGAGAAAAAAGAGTAATTTGGAACCTTAATCCAATTTTAAATTTTATTAAGAGATGTTCAAAAATAATCTATGAGCTTCATTTGTAGATTTTTTTTTTTTTATGTTTGATATGCGATTCGTTCCATTGCGTAAATAATTTGAGTTTGAGACTTGAATTTATTTATTATCATCAAAATCTACACGTAGATACGAAACTTAAAACCTTGGATTCAACAGTTTGAATAACATTAACATTCATCTTATCTAGTTGTTTAGATAAAATTGTCATTTGTGCCGTCAATGTGGTAATAGAATCAAGTTCAAAAACTCCAATCGCCTTTCTTGGTATTGCTCTCTAAAGGCCATTGAACATTGTTAGATGTCAATTCCTTCAAAAATTCATAAGCTACTTCATGAGTTTAACTAACTAAAATCCCTCCAGCTATTGTATCAACCATAGATCTATTTATAGTACCTAAACCATTGTAGAATATTTGGACTTAAAGTCATGCTAAAGGTCGTGATGAGAAAACTTTCGTAATAAATCCTTGTATCTCTCACATGTCTCATATAATGATTCATTCTCAAATTGGGTGAAGGTAGTAATATCATTCCTTAACTTTAGTTTCTTGGCTGGAAGGAAATATTTTGCTAAATTGTTTATGCTAACTTTTCTCATGTGGAGATGATGTTGGACGGTAAAGAATTTAACCAAATTTTTGCTTTTTTCCTAAGTAAGAAATGAGAAAATCTCAATCTCAATTGAATCGCATCATCTGTCACTTCGTTGTGTTTAAAAATATCACAATTAAAAAAAATACAATATGGACATTAGAATTCTATTGTGACAACCCTCGAAACTGGATGATTCGTTGAATCATTTGAATGATAGTTGGCTTGATCTCAAAATTATTGGTTTGTATGACTTGCCGCCTTATGCTCAATGTCGTCTCATTGACCGAGGGCATTGCATAATCTTTTAACCCCTTATCCTCTTGGTCAGCCATATTAAATATAGATGTGTTTACCTATTTCTTTTCTTTAGTAATCCAACTTAAGGTTTTGTCAATTTTGAGATAAAAAAGTATATGCTCTAATGGTTTAGATTGAGACATGCACTTCTGATTCTTGAAAAAGAATAACCAAATTGAGATCTAATTAAATCAATTTCAAAAATAAAAGAAATCTCAAGGGCATATTTCCTTTGAGAAAGAGAAATATCTTTAATAGATCTTGCCACTTCAAGACCCAAAAAGTACCTCAAATTTTCATGATATTTCAGCTTAACATTCAAATGTAGAAAGACTTTAAGATTAGCAACATATTTGGAATAGGATAAGTATGAAGAGAAGGACCATCAATACCTGTACTTGAAGAATCATCAATTAGAGGAGAATGAGGAACTTCATTATTGAAAATCAAGAAGCAATGATAATGCTGCAAGTAATCAGGTGGTCTCCTATTTTTTTTATAGATTTACGAGAGGGAACAGAAACAATGACGTTTTCCAATGGATTGGAGATGTGAGAATATGATGGTGAAGTGTGTGGAGTGTGTGGAGTGATATTGTTTGATGGATTGAGTACAATATCTGATAGAGGAATGGGTAAAACTGGATCAAATTTAGAGAAATCCAGTGGAAAACCAAATAATGAATGTGTAGAAATAGAATCTGCTTTGAAAGAAAAAAATGTTCTCATATAATATAACATCTTTGGAAATTAGTATTCTATGAGTATGGATGCTATACAATTTATACCCTTTTATGCCGACTGGATAACCTAGAAATACACAAGGTTGATCTCGAGCATACAATTTTGTGGATGAACCACCAAGAATTGATGTATAACAAAGGCAACTAAAAATTTTAAGATGATTCTATTAAAGTTTAATAGAAAATAAGACCTTATATGGTGATTTATTTGAAAGAATAGGTATTGGTATTTTGTTTATAATATAAATAGCAATTAAAACACAATCACTTCAAAAGTTGAAAGGAATGTGAGATTGAAATCTAAGAATTTGAGCAATATTTAGTATGTGTTGATGTTTTCTTTCAACAATAGCGTTTGATGCATTTGATCGAGTTTCAAATTTTGATTTAAGCAAATGTATCTAAGTACACTTACTAAAATCATCTATTATGTTCAAAGAATATTTGAAACCTTTATAAAAGAGTATAGAAAAGGGCTCCCATACATCACAATGAACAAGTTCAAACACAACGACTGAAGTGGATGTGCTCTAGGGAAAAGAAGTAATTTTTGTTTGGCAAAAGGACATATATCACAATGATCAAGATGCTGATGTGTGAAATTAGAAAGATGAGAAGCAATATCATATAACTAAGAAATAGAAATCTGTCCAAGACAAAAATGCCATGTGTAAGAATTGTTTCTAACATAATTACAAGTAGGAAAAATATCAGTAGCAATAGATTTACAAGAAAAAAAAAAGTAAATCCTGGTACTTGCAATAAATGATATAATCCTTGTGATTGTATAGCTACTCTAATCATCCTCCAACTTGAGAAGTCTTGGATGTAACAGAAATTCTATAAGAACAACAAAAAATAGGATAATTGTGAAACAAGCTTGCTGACTATAATGAGACTGAAGTTAAAAGTTGGGACATATAAAATATCAATTAGAACAATGGAATCATAGAGTCTAACTGTGCCAATATGTATAACTTGAGTATATGACCCATTAGGTAATTTGATATAAACGTTGACCGAAGATTTTATAGATTAGAAAAGGGATAAATAACCAACCATAAGATCGGTTTCACCCAAATCAAGGGTTCAAGTTTGAGATGGAATAAGAGTTCGAGTATGATTACAAAAAATGGAAGAAAGAACAATGGAATTACCTGAGAAGAATTCTGAAGTGGATGGAACATAGGATTGAAATGGTGCAGAGATTGTACCTGCTTGATTTATAAATGAAACATTAGAATGATTATGAAGGAATGTAAGAGCTGATTACATTGCTCTTGAGAAAAAAAGAAATTAATTTAAAATTGAATCTGAAACAGATTGGCTAGTAATGGCCTGATTGACATTAGGATTTCGAGATTTCAACATGTACCTAAAATACCCATGGATCTTATAACATTTATTAATAGTATTTCCAAATAAACTATAATGTGTATAGTACGGAAGATCTTTCCAAGGAATAGACAGCTTGCCATTTCGAGATCCATTAGATCCTGTAGATCCACGATTAGAGTCTCAAGCAAAATCATAAGCAGAATCACGATTCGAAAACATAACAACGAATTCATTAAAAGGCAAAGAAGTAGATACAATTTATCTCTATTTTTCCTCTTGAAGAATAAGGGAAAAATTTTGTTAATTGGGAGAAATGGATTAGAAAGTAAAATCTGACTTCGCAAAGAAGCATAGGTCTCATTGTGGCTCATAAGAAACTTAAGAACATAGCCTTTTTTGTTGAAAATCAACCAGTTTCTTTATGACTTCACAAGAACATGTAAGTAAAGGATGATAATGAATCATTTCATCCCAGCTGCACTTTAAAAGCATAAAATAAGTACTTATAGATGAAGCTTCTTGAATTAAAGAAGCAATGTTCTTGCATATCTGAAAAATACGAGGATGGTTACTTTGAGAAAACCATTTTTTTAGATCATTCCACATTTTTTCGTCATAATTGATATAAATGACAGAAGCCACTATTTTCTTTGATATAGCGTTGAATAGCCGTGATAAAATCACTGTGTTCCATATTTTCTATGTTGGATTAGATTTATGAGGGGATGGTAGAGTACTATCTATAAAACAAAGCTTGTTTTTAAAAAGGAGAGCCCTAATTTCAAGTAAGGTAATTATCGCCATTGACTGTTTGAGAAACAAGTTCGGCACCAAGGTAGTCGCCATTCCAATTAATAAAGCCTGGTATCCAATTTTGTAATCCGCGGGCCGCGGCCCAAGTCAGGGAGACCTGGCCCGTTCGGTAATGAAGAAAACAAAAGGACAAAAAAGCGAAACGCACTATCTAGTCGGGTTCCCCTTATTTCTTCTCCGAGCCCGATACTTCCTCTCTCCCTCCCCTCTGCATTTTTCTCGTGTCCCGTGGGTCGTTAGCGCCGCCGCGTCCGTCTTTGGCTTTCGACGCCGGTAAGCACTCCGCCCATCTCTCTCGCTTTCTCTCTCGTTCTCTCTTTGCATTCTCGCGTTTTCTCTCTCTAACTCTCTATCGATCTCCCCGTTCCGGTATAGATCTCCCCGGAGCCAGCGCGCCGCCCCACGCCACCAAGGTATGTTGCGGTTTTTCTATCTCTCCCTCTCCATGAGTATTCCTCATCATCTCGAACTCGGTTCTTAACCTCGTTTTCTATTTCACAGGGCATCTTGAACGTTCCTAGACAGCCCTGCCTCGCTCTCGATTCCGCTGGGCCACCGCAACGAGATTTAGTTAAGGTACCCTCGAGCGTTAGCCTCGTAATCGCACTGTAATTTCTGTGACTTTTACGTTTTTTGGTGCCTACTGGAGGTTTGGTTGTCTCTGTTAACATGTTAGAATATGTAGGTCAATGATTTCGTGTTTGGCTGATGTCTAGAGGGTCCTTTGTCTGCACTCTGGTGATAAACTATTTGCGGAATGCACTACCCTGCCACAGGGTAAATATAGCCTTTGTTCATAGTGCAATCACTTAGGTGACAAAGAGATTTATGTTCTGCTTGGTTATCCACAAAATACACTACCCTGCCATGGGGTAATTTTTTTATGATATCATATATGAGAATACCTACATGGCCTCTGTTTTAGTGCATTCACTTTGTCACCAAAGTGATTTATGTTCTGTTTGGCTGTCTGCAGAATGCCCAACCCTGCCACTGGGTAAACATGGTCTTTGTTTGAGTGCTCTCACTTTGGTGACAACGTATTTATTTTCTGCTTGGCAATCTGCATATGCACAACCTTGCCACGTCGTAAACATGACCTTTGGTTTGAGTGTACTCACTTGGGTGACAAAGTGATTTATATTCTGCATGTCTATCTACAAATATGCACAATCTTGCGACGGGGTAAGCAAGACCTTTGTTTTGAGTGCATAAACTTTGGTGACAAAGTGTTTGTTTTTCTCTTGGCTAACCATAGATATGCACAATCCTGCCATGGGGGTAAGCATGATCTTTGTTCTGAGTGTGCTTACTTTGGTGACAAAGTGATTTATTTTCTGCTTGGCTAAATGCAGACATGCACAACTCTGGCACAGGGGTAAACATGGTATTCATTTCAATTTTTGATGTTGTTCAGTATGACTGTGCCTAAGTTCCTAGTTATCAAAAAAGACTGGAATAGGTTCCAAAGGGTTGCAAGAGACGATTAGAAAACTTGGAGCTTCCTTATTTTTTACATTGGAGGAGTGCAACTTTGTCCATTTGGAAGAACGTGATTTTGGAATAAATGAGTTTTATGTTGGAGAGTCTTTCTCCATATCATTTGGAGCCTGTACTTGTAGTTGGAATATGATTTTAAGTGGCACAGACTGACTTCCCAACCCTCTCGGTATGGGGCATAACAATTTTACTAGCATACATTTCCCCCTATGAAGTAGATATTGCATATGAAATGGATCTTCCCACTTGGGTTTGATCAAACACCAATCATAGTTTATTTATAGAAAGTCCTGAATTTTAATTCGCACAATATAGCTGAGCCGATAAATCTTGAGTGGTAACTGAATCTTGGTTTTTGTTTGTAATCAAAATAGGTGTTATTTAATTTTTAAACATTGTATCTTTGGCACTGAGATACAAAAGGTTTAGATGGGTGTGAAACAAGCTATAAAGAGCCTCGATGCATTTCCTCGTGCAGAGGACCACTTGCTGCAGAAAACTCAATCTGGCGCACTTGGTGATGAACACTCATTTTTTTTTTCTTTTTTTATATTAAGGGTGTCTGATAATAATGGTAAGCTGATTGTTTTTTCTTTTTTGCCTTTCACACTTATACTTTTTCAGTCTCCGTTTTTGGATTGGTGATAATGGCAATATTGTTCCTGCACGAACTGCGATATTACATTACCACCTATACCATTCATCAGGTACGTGTTATATTTATTTATTTGCCTATGTATCTTTCTTTTGATCTTTATTTCATCACATCAGGTTTTTGAATGACTTGCCCTTGGTCCATAAACTTCCTGGGGCCAGCTAAGAAAGGGAAAATTAAGTTGGATCAATGGTGATAATTAGGCCAGTTTGGATAGCAAAATCTTCTCATTTCATCTCCTCTCATCCCATCTCATCCTATCTTACCTCAATATCCAAACGCTACAAACATAAACGCTTTTCAATTTCAAATTTTCAACTTTTTCATCTAATTATTACAACTTTTAAACTTACAAATAAAACACAAAAAATAATTCAACCTTTTCAAATCCTAAAACAAAATAATATTCTAATAATATTTTAACTTTATTACATTTTTGTTCAATTTTTTTCCTGTCATTTCTCCAAACTCCATAAAATATATTAACTCAAACCGTTTTTCTATAATTCACAAGCCATTTCATGACTATTCTCAGATAATCTCATCTCACCATCCAAACTAGGCCTTAGTGAAAATATGCATAACTTGGAAATAAATGTTCGTGAGGGAGTTACAACATTAAGCACATTAGGTCCTGTGAAATTAGGGTGCAAAATTGAAGGTTGCTTGCCCCAATTTTGGACAATAGGCTTCTCGAGTCAACTAACTCCATTATCTCAAATATTTTCTTTTGGTAAAAGGTATTCAAAAGGATCAATTACTGTGATCTCTTGACCACTTCTATATTTTGGGCCACCTGAGTTGACTAAATAATTAGGCAAATGATCCTTTTGGTGTGACCAGAAATGTTTAATGAGCATATTGATGTTTATTGTTTTTCACAGATGTCAGTTGATTTGAAACGTGGAGAAACTCTTCCAATCCACATAAATATGACATTTCCATCTTTACCATGTGATGGTCAGAAATTCTTCCTTTGCCTTAAGTAAATGGCAGTTTGTTCACAGATTATTCGTTTTCCATCTCTAATCCTGGATTTCTGCTTACAGTTGTTAGCATTGATGCGATTGACATGTCAGGAAAGCACGAAGTTGATCTTGATACTAACATATGGAAAGTAAGACAATGTCCTACTTCCGAAAGATTGTTCTTCTCTTATTAAAGTCAACACTGTTTATGCATCACTTCTTTCGTACTATGGTTCTATCCCATTGTCACAATTGTTACAATCGATTACTTTATCCAAAATCAAAATCTGATATAGGATACATTTTAGACTATTAATTGGGTTTTCCAAGCTTGGTTGCAATGTTTAATGATTTCGTGGCCAATTTTCTTTAGATTAAGTGGCAACTCCTCTTGCGATAAATAAGGATAGAGCCTTAGTTCGTGGTTTTAATCCAAGTGGGTGCTGAGTTTTATTCCTCTATCCAAGAAAAGAGATGACTCACAAGATACCTTGAGTTTGTTTTGGGTTCATGCAGGAAATTCCAGATTTTCAATTAACTCCTTTTATAAGGCGCTAACTTGACTTTGTGTCTGTGATTACTTCTGGAAAAAGCATTTCAAGATTTAGGGTACCTAGTAAGGTGGTGTTTTTCTGTTGGTTGGTGCCTCTTGGTTAAATTCTGACCAAGGATAACTTGAAAAAGTGTGGAATGTGTAGTAGATTGGTGCTTTATGTGCATGAAAGATGGTGAATTTATTAACCATTTTTTTCTTCATTGTGAGGTGGCCAAGACTATGGAATGAGATTTTTGGTAGGACGGGTATTGATTGGGTGATGCCTAAGCAAGTGGTGATCTTCTTTTATGTTTGAAAGGTTTTGAGGGGTGACAACGTATTGCTGCCATATGGAAGAATATTCTACTTGATGTGGTGTTTATGGTTGGAAAGGAATGGGAGGTGCTTTGAAGATAGAGAAAGCTCAACAGGAGAACTTAGGAAGTCTTTCTTTAGTACCTTGAGTTGTTGGGCTAAGGTTTTTGTATTGAATGGAGACAATTTTCTTGTTTTGCTTTATGAGAAGCTTTTCCGGGTGGTTTGCAACAAGGATGAGATTGAAGATCATATTGTGAACTTTTTATGAGAAGCTTTTTCGGGAAGAATGTTCGTAGAGGCCTAAGTTAGAAGGGCTGCATTTCGACTCTATTGATCAATTTTCAGCAAGTTGGTTCGACCTTTGAAGAACAAGAAATACTTGATGTGGTGAGGAATATGTCTAAAGACAAGGCTCCGAGTCCAGTTGGCTTTTCCATGGCTTTTTTTAAGCTTGTTGGGACATTGTGAAGCATGATATTATGAAAGTTTTTGCTGAATTTCATTCTTTCATGAAGTTTGAGAAGAGTTTAAATACTACTTTCATTTCTCTTATTCATAAAAAATCTGATGCTGTTGCAATTAGAGACTTTCGACCAATCAACTTGGTTAATGGGATGTATAAGATTATTTCTAAGGTGCTCGCCAATTGCCTTAGCATGGTCATGAGCAAGATTATCTGGAAAGCTCAAAATGCTTTTGTTCAGGGCCATCAAGTTCTTGATTCTATCTTAATAGCTCACGAATGCTTGGATAGTAGATTAAAGTCAGATCAATCTGGAATTTTAATGAAGTTAGATATGAAAAAGGCTTTTGACCATGTCAATTGGGATTTCCTTCTTTACTTACTTGGGAGAATGAGCTTTGGAGATAGGTGGTGCTCATGTATTTGACATTGTATTTAGATGGCGAGATTATCTATTTTGGTGAATGGATTTCCGGTTGGTTTCTTCAATAGCTTCCGAGGTTTAAGACAACGAGACCCCCTATCCTCGTTTCTTTTTGTTATTGTCATGGATGCTTTGAGTCGTATGATTGATGCGGCTATTTTAGGTGGCTTCATGTCGGATTTCTAGGTTGGAGAAGTAGCCCGTAATTGTATCACTGTTTCTCACTTGCCTTTTGCTGACGACACGTATTTTTAGCGATTCTAATCAAGATCATCTGCGTGCTTTAAGAGCCTTATTGCTGTGTTTTGAGGCTGTCTCTCGGCTTAGAATCAACTTCTCTAAAACTGAAATTGTGCCGGTGGGATCTATCAGCAACATTCTTGATCTCGCCAACATTTTGGGCTGCAAAGTTTCTCTCTTGCCTATCAAATATCTTGTGCTTTCCCTGGGAGCCTCTCATAAAGTTGTATCCATCTAAAACGGGGTGATTGAAAAGATTGAAAAAAGGCTAGCAAGTTGGAAGAAGATCTATCTATCTAAAGGTGACAGAATCACTTTGATTAAAATCCTTTAACTAGTCTTCCTTCCTACTTGCTTTTTTTCCCATTCCCATAGGGGTTGTGAAGACAATTGAAAAAATTTGTAGAAACTTCTTAGGGAATGGGATTGGAGAGGAAAGAAAATTTCACTTGGTGAGTTGGAACAAAGTTTGTGCACCGGTGTCTTGTGGGGCTTTGGGAATCAGAAATTTAAGGCTTTTTAATAAGGCTTTTCTTGGAAAATGGCTTTGGAGGTACGTTTTTGGGAATGATGCATTTTGGAGGAAGATTGTAGATGCCAAGTACGGTGGTATGAGGGATAATTGGTATACAAATGAAGTTAAAGGAACCTTTGTTTTGAGCCTATGGAAGTCTATTCGATTGGGTTGGAGCGATTTTGTCAATAACACTAGATTTAAAGTGGGGGATGGGAGCAACATTCATTTTTGGCAGGATGTTTGGTGTGGTGATTCAGCTCTTAAAATTAGTTATCTTAATCTCTCTCGGATAGTTAGAAATAAAGGGGTTACTGTGGCTGATTCGTTTCAGATTTTAAACACTTTGCTACACTGGAAAGTGGAGCTTAATAGGGATTTTCAGGATTGGGAGCTTGGCGAAGCTTTTGATTTCCTTGCTAAACTTTATTATAGATTGACTTTTCTAAGGAGGATAAGATGCTGTGAATTCATGACTCTAAATCCATTTTTTCAGTTAAAAGCTATTACAAAGTGCTGAATTGTAAAGGTGGTAATACTTTTTCTTGGAAATACATATGGAAATCTAAAGTCCCTAGTAAAGTCACATCTTTTTGCTGGTTGGTTTGTCTTGAGAAAAATCTAACCATTGACAACTTGAGAAAAATGGGGCTGCTCATTATTGATTGGTACTTTATATGTAAGAAAGATGGAGAATCTGTCAGCCATCTCTTCCTGCATTGCGACGTGGCGTCAGCCTTGTGGAATGAACTTTTCAATAGGGCTGGTATTGCTTGGATTATGCCTTTACGTGTGGTGGATTTTTGGACAAGCTGGAACTCCTTTTTAGCTCGTGGAAGCAGTGCAGATTTTTGGAGAGTGGTCTCTTTGTGTTTATTTTGGTGTTTATGATCCAAGAGGAATGGAAGGTGTTTTGGTGATTGTGAATGCTCTTTTGGGACATTTAGGGACTTTTTCTTAAGTACTCTCAAGTTTTGGGTGCACAACCTTGCAAGGGAAGAGATTACTTGTAATGTTTTGTCTTAGCTTTCTTTTCTAGCTTGTATCTAGGTTTTTTCTCTTGTACACTTCTACTTGGTTTGACCTATTTACATGAATAAAATTCTTATTGCCTATCAACATTTTTTTTTTCTTGTTTTGCTCTAGTTTTTTTTTCTGTTTCTAGTGTGAATGTAGGTATTTCCTCTTATATACTCCCTGTGTACTTAGGATTTTCCTATTCTTGGTAATTAAGTTCTCTTATTAATTAGAAGAAAAACTCAAAAGTTTGGGGGTTACAAGTGGCAAACTAGTTAAAGAAAATAACATAAAAAACATTTTGCTGCCTGGTGAAATCAGTGGTTGAAGCAGCTGTTTCACAAACCATTGAAATGGCTTACTGTAATCTCATCAAGATTTGAAAATCCTAGTAGAGCATGTGAATCCTAAATGAGTTTATCGTATGGAACCAAAGTTGGTAGGTTTTTCAGGAGATAGATTTTGAAAATATATGAATTACTGTTTGTCTTAGCATCAAGTCTTTTGTTAAACTGTTGCATCTTATACCATCCTGCTAATAAAACTGTAATTCCACACCCACCTGTTAACAGTTATTTTCAAGCACATACCTTGTATGCGTGTGCTTGAATAAATACATCTTATGCTATCCTGCTAACAAATTTAGAATTTCTGCAGCTGCGCTTGAATAGTTATGGCCATATTATTGGCACTGAGTATCTGTCTGATCTTGTGGAAAAGGAACACACAGCACACAAGCATGGTAAATGCCTTAGTGCTCACATATATTTTGTGGTCTAAACTTCATGTTACATATACTTTGACATGTTTATATTTATCCACTTGGAACTTTGTCTCAGTTTTCCTGTCTTATTATTGCTGAGTGAAAGAAAAAAGAAAAAAGAAAAAAGGAAAAAAAGCTAGTGATAAATTCATCTTTTTACTTTTTGCAACTACCTAGGGGAAAGTACTAGCCACATCTGTGTTATAAAATTTAAAAAACTAGGAAATTTATCTTAGTGCTTATCAAAAAAACTAAAAAGACTAGGAAATTTGAAACTTTCCTAGAATTACATGTAAAGCTCAGTTTTCACTGAGCAAGTAGCCAATGTGAGACTTAGCACACATGAATACCTTTATAAGCCATCCTCTACTAAGTATTCCATATTCCCCTCGGGACTGGTGTGGTACAAAGTCCCCATTTCAAATTCCTGATGTCCTTGTCAAGGTCATGTCATTCAGTGCTTCAGTATCACATGATTGACCTTACTAGATGGCTTTGATACCATATGTAACAATCCAGGAAAAGTGTTAGCTACACTTGTGTGCTGTACAGAAAAAAGGCTTGTCAATTTGAAGTCCTACAGAATGATTGATAAAGCTCATCTTCTTCTCGTAAGTCACATGACTGCTGTTATAACCATTGTCTGTGGGTTATCCATATTCCTAATGTGGGACTGGGAAATTGTGCTTTTTCTTTATGTCTTTTGGACACTTTAGATGCTAAGATGGGCAAATTCTGAATTTATAATAATAAAAAAACTTTGACTAGATGGTGATGAAGATCAGCATGAGGAACCGGATAAAAAAATTCACGGTTTTGATCAAGCAGCAGAAAATATGATCAAGAAAGTGAAGCAAGCGTTGGCACATGGAGAAGGATGTCGGGTATTCTTTTTTGTTTAAATTCTCAGCGTTATGGTCACTGGCTACTCCGTTAGCTTGGAAATTATGTTTACAAAAAAATAAAAAATAAAATAAAGAAACTTGCAGTATATTATTCTATTTTCTTTTTCAGGTTTACGGGGTCTTAGATGTCCAAAGGGTTGCTGGAAATTTTCACATTTCAGTTCATGGCTTAAACATTTATGTTGCCCAAATGGTCAGTTGACATTTCACCTCTATTCTCTGTGGGATTGTGATTCCCTAATGCGTTAGAATATGCCAAATGGAGTGCCTAACTTTCGCTGTTCTAAATTTTTTTTTTCTGGTCAGAAGTTGCATAAGTAATGTTATGGGGATATATACTCTCCTGTTCATGGGTGGGCTCGTGAAATTAGGTAGCTGCTTAGAATTTAGAGTTTTAATTGTTTGATATTTAATGAAGGAAAAAGTATTTTTTTTTGTATTTACTTATAATAATGCCTGCAAGTTTCAGACAATAAAATTTATATGACTGATGAAGCTAAACTCGAGGTTCAAATAGTGAGGGAATATTGGATTCTTTGTCAACGTCCCGAACTTTCTACAGGACTGCATGATTTGATCACAATTTTTTAGCTTGAAAATACTTCTAGAAAATGTCAAAAGTCCACAGGTAACAAATATCTGAATGTTACCACAAGTCTCCTGCAAACAGATTGATTATTCATGTTTTTGTTCCAATTATGCAGAAAACATCTTTTATTGTTTAGCAGCTATGTGTCTAATTCTTTTATGTTTCTTGTTCGGCTGGATGTAAACGGCAGTTTAATTTTCTTGGAACTAAGGCCGTGTTTGGTTAACATTTTAATTTTTTTTTTGCAAAAATAGCTTCAACTTCAGTCCAAGGATACTTCAATTTTTTCTTTTAAAAATGATTTTTCAACTGTTCATCCAATCATTTGCCCAGATTTTCATAAAAAGTATAAAACTCAAAAGTTAATAATTTTTGACAAAACAATAAAAGCAAATACAATTAAAAAATTATATTCAAACTGCTTTTTTGATCTATCCACTTCTACAAACCCTAATACAAAACTTAATTAAAAAATTATTCAAGTTCTCATATCTTCTTTCACAAAAACCACTAAACAATACACCTAAAAAAATTCTCAAAATTTTTGAAAATTTCTCATAACCGAATATACGATATTCTGCTGGTTATTAATAAAAAAAGGTAAACTAATCTGTGCGCATTCCTGTGTTTTCTACTATAAAGCTATGTCACTCTTTCCTTTGTTGTTGGTTCATGAGCTCTTATGTCGATTACCCAAAAAATGTTTTTTTTTAATAAAAAAAGGAGATGCTTTTAATGATTGATGACTAAAATACCTATTTTTGTATATAAATTAAAAGGGCCCATTCTCTGGTGCAATGACAAAGTCTCGGGCTATCAATGGCAAATTGTTGAGTTTGGCTTGAATTTGAGGTTCACTTTGTGCAAAACATTTACAGGGTAGGATTTGTCATCCCTCCAAGAACCCCACTTAGGTGAGATCAGCATGTAGTGATGACTTATAAGAAGATCAGCAAGAAAATTTTCATTCACTGAAACCATTGGCTGATTGCCTATAGGCTTGGATATTTTGTAAGAAAATAGTAATATATTTGAAGCCAAATGCCCACTGTATCTGTTCCAAAACTGGCCCTACAACTGTTTCTTAATAGCATTGCATCTTCTGGATTGGTTTTATTTTAGCTGGCTTTTCCTAAAACAACTTATATGAATTATCTGCTCAAGTTACAATTTAACAACTCCTACTTTAATTGTTATTTCATCTTCTACGTATCAGGTGCCTATTCTTTTCTTTTTATTCTTGACAGATTTTTGAAGGATCTAATAATGTGAATGTCAGCCACATTATTCATGATTTGTCATTTGGCCCAAAATATCCGGGAATTCACAATCCACTTGATGGGACATTACGTGTATTGCATGACACAAGTGGAACATTCAAATATTACATAAAGGTATGAATTCACATGCTTTATATTGAGTAGCATGTAGTCTAGATATCACTCATAGCCTAGTTGTACTATCTTGGGGGAAATATGGGACTTTTTTGTACTATCTTCGGTCTAATGGTTTTCTACTATTGTACTAAAAGGAGGAAATATTCATGATTTTTTAACTACTTTTCAGCTTGCTAGAGTATAACTAGGTCTACTTTTTACATGGGCTCCGCTTAGTTGCATTTGATCAATAAAGATTATTACTTATAAAAAAAAAAAAAAAAAAGATATCACTCATAGCCTTTAACATATATGCTTGGGTTAAGGCCTATCAATTATAATTTTTTTGTCCAGAGGATCAAGTTATTAACGTCTCATTTTTTAATCGAAAAACAGAAAAGTGAATGAAAAAAATATATTATAAAAAATGTGCTTGTAATTTTGAATGTCTACTTTTTTTTTTGATAGGTAAATAAATTTTATTGATCAATGAGTAGGCATAGCCATGTTCAAAACTACAATAGAAAACAAAACATGCCCTAGACTAAGTAGGCGCGTGTTAGAGACACGAAACTCCTATAGGTCCATGCCATTGAAATCAACAACATTGACCTAAGTAGAAAGAGTTCTAAAAAAGAAAAACTTTTAGTTCCTGAAGTGATCTCTCATTTTCTTCAAACGTCCTATTGTTGAGTTCTTGCCACAAACATCACCTTACACAAATAGGGATCATCTTCCAAAGTTTCTTGATTTGTTGCATGCTACTTAGGTGTGTCCAACTGGCCAGTGCTTCCACTACAGTCTCCGGCATAACCCAAGTCAAATCTAATATATTAAACTAAGATCTAGCTATCTCACAATGCAGTAGGAGATGATTAATAGATTTGCCCCTTCTTTACACATCTACAATGTGATCCTTTCGTTTACTCAAGTTGTCATTGTGAGAGTCTTACCCAATGAAGTTGTTCACACAAAGAAAACGGCTTTGGGGCGCCTTATTTCTCTTAAGATTTCTCCACGGAAACCGTTGGGTTCTTGAGTGAGAGTCTAATAAAAAGAGTGAATTGAAAACATGCCTTTACCTACTGGCATCCACCATAACACGTCTTCTTGCTGGTTGGGCAGTTTTATAGAGTACAAAGGCTGAAAAAAATCTACAAAGCTGCCCATTTCCCAGTCTTGTGACGTCCGACTAAAATTGATGTTTTGTTGGACTTGCCCCCAGATATCTCCCTCACTTACGCCACCGAAATATCTTTATTGCTAGAAATTTGAAATAGAGAAGGAAATGCCTCTTGGAGAGTATTGTTACCACACCAGAAGTCTTTCCAAAATTTAATCCTGGAACCCTCCCCAACTGAAATCTTGTGTGACGAGAAAATACCTCCCATCCCTTTAATGTGTTTCCACAAACCTATCCCATAGGCCTCTCTTACTTTGCAAGTGCACCACCCCCCCCCCCCCCCCCCCCCCCCCCCCCCACCCCCAATTTTCTTTTTCTCAAATGGACCTCCATATTTGCTCTCAATCACCAACTTCCATAATGCTTCCGGTTCTTTATTATATTTTCACAACTATTTTCTAAGTAGTGGACCATTAAAGATCCTCATATTTTTAATGCCCAATCCCCTAGGGAAATATATCGTCTCCCACTTCACTAAGTGAAACTTAAACTCCTCCCTCACATCATTTCACAAGAAATCATGTTGAAGTTTCCCAATTCGGGATGCCACACTTGCATGTATGGCAAACAAGGATAAGAAGTAAGTTGGTAGATTGGATAGAGTACTCTTAGGCTTGGTTTGTTTTAGATGAGATGAGATGAGATAATAGTGAAAAAAAGAATAAAATATTGTTGTAATATATTTTTTTGATATTAGTTTTGCTTTGGAATTTGAAAAAGTTAAATATTTTATTATGTTTTGTATGAAAATTTGAAAAAGTGTAATAATGAGTTTGATATGTGTTTTAAAGTTTGTTTTGGTTTCATCTCAATAAACAAACCAGGCCTTAATCAAGGTGATCCTGCCTCCTTTAGACAAAAACTCTTTTCCATCCCGCCAGAGTCGGAGTTAGAGTTCCTCTAAAAAAATAGTAAGTCGTAATCGGAGACGACTTTGGCTCCTACTTTCGAACTTTGACTGGGACAGTTTTTTTTTTAAACATAAATGACGTTTTGTCATATATTTTATAATGTAATAAAATTGATAGTAGGCTGAGAAGCCTAATGGTTGGGGGTATTACTTTGTAAACCCACATGACTGAATTCATTGAACTTTTTTAGGACTCTTGAAACTGTGGTTGAACAAGAGAGAAATAGAATACTTTTTTTTGTATTTTATTCATTGGTGTCTGAACCGTATATAAATATACATGTCAATGACCATTATACCCTTACCCTTACAACATACACAAATTACAACTATGTACTCTTAACACTCCCCCTCAAACTGGGGTATATACATCGTATAAACCTAGTTTGGAACAAATAAGCTTTAACCGACTATAACACAATGGCTTGGTAAACACATCTGCAAGTTGATTAGCAGACTTCATAAAGGGTGTAGATATGTCACCACTAAATATCTTATCCCGAATGAAGTGACAATTAATCTCAATGTGTTTAGTTCTCTCATGAAATAAAGACTAGACACAATATGCACTGCAGCTTGGTTATCATGAAATAACTGAAAAGGGACAGGAGCTGGAAATCTAATCTTTTGAAAAAAGTGTTGCAACCATGTCAGCTCACTGGCAGTGTGAGTCATTGCTCTGTATTTAGCCTCTCCACTAGATTGGGCTACTAATGTGTGCTTCTTACTCTTCCATGTAACCAAGTTAGCTCCCACAAGAGTACAATATCCATTGGTTGGTCTTCCATCTGAAGGAGATCGTGCTTCATCAACATCTGAAAAGGCTTCAATTCTAAGGTGTCCATTTGGTCTATACAACAATTCAAGGCCAGGAGCTCGCTTAAGATAACAAAGAATATGGATTACAGCATCCCAATGTGAGATTCTGGGCGTTTGTAGAAATTGGCTTAATACACTCACTGCATGAGAGATATCAGGTCTAGTGATAGTCAGATAATTCAATTTTCCAACAAGTCCTTGATACCGACCTGGATCTTCAAACAACTCTCCTTCCTCTTTCAAGAGTTTATGATTCGGATCCATAGGGATGTCAATAGAATGAGCACCTAACATGCCAGTTTCTTCTAAAAGATCAAGTACATATTTTCTTTGAGATAGTTTAATACCTTTTTTAGATCTACCGACTTCAATTCCAAGAAAGCATCTAAGTATGTCCAAGTCTTTTGTTTGAAACGAATCATGTAAATATTGTTTCAGTCTTTCAATTCCAACTAAGTCAATTCCAGTAATCACAATGCCATTTACATAAATAACCAATAAGATATGACCTACATAACTATGTAAGTGAAATATCAAGTGGCCTGTTTGGCATCTATATAGACCGAATGCCAATGCAACATCAAAGAATCTATCAAACCATACTCGCGGAGATTGTTTCAAACCATATAATGCATTTTTTTACTTGCACAGTATCTCGACACCCCCCCTGAGCAACAAACCCAAGTGGTTGCTTCATATACACTTCTTCATTTAAGTCACAATGTAGGAATGTATTTTTAACATTCAACTGAAATAGAGGCCAATCCAAATTAGCAGCAAGACAAATTAATACCCAAACAGATGAAATTTTGGCAACGGGTGAGAACGTCTCATCACAATCAATGCCATAAGTTTGGGTGTACTTAGCAACGAAGCGGGCTTTAAGACATTCGACAGAACCATTAGGACGGAATTTGACTGTATATACTCATCTATAGCCAACGTGTTGTTTTCTCGGTGGTAGAGGAACAAGATCCCATGTCCCATTATGGTGAAGAGTATCTATTTCATTTTTCATAGCTGTCATACATTCCAGATTAGATAAAGCATCCTGAACTGCCTTAGGAACTAAAATTTTTGAAAGTTGAGAAGTAAAACAAGAAAATGATAAAGATAAGGTATGACAAGAGACGTATTGGCTAATTGGATGTTAAGTAACAGAAGAATGAGTACCTTTTCGAAGAGCAATAGGTGGAGAGTCTGAAGCACTAGATAACTCAGGATCTGCAGATGGAGACAAAGTTGGTGGAGGCATGGAAGTCGGGGGGCCGTAAGTGACGTGAGTACACCTATAAAGGGACAAGGGAAGGCACTGAAGAGGGTTGAGTAATAATGGGTGATTGTGCAGGAGAAAGGGTAAGAGTAGGTAATGGTAAAGGATCACACTCAACTGAAGACGTATTTGAGAAATAGGATATGGACTCAAAGAAGGTGACATCAGCACTCGTGAAGTAACATCCAAGAGCAGGACTATAACAGTGATATCCTTTTTGAGTCTGAGAATAACCAACAAAGAAACACATGGTAGCATGTGGATCAAGTTTATCAAAGCCTGGGCAAGGTTATGAACATAGCAAACACACCCAAAGATTGTAGGAGGAAGAGAAAAAGATGGCAAGGAGGGAAACAAGCTGGAGAAGGGAGAGGAGCCATTGAGGATAGATGAAGGCATACGGTTGATAAGGTGACATGCAGTAATGACACCATCACTCCAAAAAGGTTTAGGAACATGCATGTGCAACAAGAGTGCTCGGGTTACATCTAATAAATGGCGATTTTTGCGTTCAGCCACCCCATTTTGTTGGGGTGTATAAGAGAATGAAGTTTGATGAGCAATTCTTTTATTACTTTTTTTTTTTGATAAGTGCCGACCAAACATAAATTGATAAAAATTGGCATCGCTTTTATTACTTAAGTAGCAAAAACATTAGATAAATATTCTTTAGCATTGTTAGAACGTAGAACTTAAACTTTTTTCTTAAATTGAGTTTTAATTTCTTTTAGAAAGACTTTAAATATGAAAAGTAGTTCAGATCGTGCTTCTATCAGAAACAACCAAGTCATATGAGAATAGTCATCAACAAATGTAACAAAATACTGAAACTTGTTTGATTCAATGTTGATTGGTCCCCTATATATCAGAGTGAACCAATTCAAAAGGACAAGATGCTCGATTATCAACTCGAGGTACAAAAGACATACGATGGTGTTTACTAAGCTGACATGCTTCACAAGACAAGGGAGACACATTTCCAAGATTCCTAACTTGACGTTTCCAAAAGAGAAAGAGATGGGTGTCCAAGGCGGCAATGCCATTAAAAACGGATGATGAGGATGTGAGGGCTCGAGTGGGTGGCTGCTCGACTGCAAGGTAATACATGCCATCGGCTTCATACCCCATACCAATCTTCTTCCCCGTCTTGAGATCCTGAAAGATACATGCAAAGGGAAAAAAAGGTTATAGAACATTGAAAATTTTGAGTAATTTTACTAATGGACAGCAAATTACAGGGAAATTTGGGAGCATATAGAACAAATGACAAGGATATAGAATCGGTGAGCTTAGTGGATCCAATGCCTGTAATTTAGCAAGAGAACCATTAGCAAGATTAACACTCTTGGGAAATGACAGATTACCTAACTTAGATAGGGAATGAGACAAACTAGTCAAATGTTCATTAGTTCTTGAATCGATAATCCATGGATTTTGAGTAGATGAGACAAGACATGTAGTTGCTGTACCTGGTTGGGCAAGAGTAGCTATGGAAGATGAAGCCGCCCGTGTGTGAGCCAAAAATTGAATATACTCATCCTTCAATACGCTAATCATCTCTGGGGTCAAATTGGAGCTCATTGCCCGAGCTGTACCATCTTGGCAAATGGCTTGATTAGCGGACCCAGATGGTTTACCCTGTAGATCCTAACAATAGTTTACCAAGTGGTTAGTGCGACCACAATGAGTGCACTTATGAGATTTACTACCTTGAGTGTGATTACTACCACTAGCATCACGCCCCCCACATGCACCTCTACCACTCCGGCCTCCACGCCCCCCAGGAGCAACAAAGAAGGCAAATAAAGCGGATCTCTCATTATGCTGATCAAAAGAGGTGCACGTGGGCGTGGTGGGCGCACCGACTCATACTCAGGTTTTAAGCCAACAAGAAACCTCACAACATTGAACTCTTCACGTTGTTTTAGTATACTTGAAATATTAGAAGTGGTAGGTTGAGAAATTTTGAGCTCTTCACATATGCTCACCACTTGAGAATAATACTCTTCCACACTTAAAGTACCCTGTTCCAATGCAAAAAATTGTTGATGCAACTCATAAATACGAGTTGTATTTCCAGCACCTGAATACATTTGTTTGAGGTGCTTCCAAATCTCTTGACCGGTGTTAAAATGTACTAAACTAGCACAAATATTAGGCTCAATACTAGAGATCATCAAGGAGCAAATTTAAGCATCTTTTTGCTTCCATTGAGCAAATGTAGAACTGGTTGAGTCAAACATGGGATCAACCAAGTGGGTATGACGAAGACCCTTGTCTTTCAAAAACATTTCAACAGATTTTGGCCACAATATATAGTTCTTTCCGTTCAACCTCACTGTAGTCATAAGGATATTAACATTTGGTGGAAGAGATAATGATTCAAACTTGGTTGCCATGGAGAAAAGTAGGAAAACATGGATGTAAACTGAGAAATACAAGCTGGAAAATTAGGAACCCAAATTAAAAACCCAAATTCGGGTATGTATCGGTTGTAAACAGACTGTGCTAGTCGAAAAAGGGCTTTTCGGGTCTGAACCGACTTGTTTCGGGACTGAGCTGGCCTGTGTCGGCCTATTTCGGGTTTGCCGGTATTGGCTTCAAAGAAGGAGATAAACCAAAATAAGTTATCCTAAACTCGGGAAAAGGAAAGCTGGATTACCGTATTCCTGTTACCAAACAAGTGCTATTCCAGATAGGGATAGGACTTACTTCAGGTTGGGGGCACACACAATCGATGATAGGATGGTGGAGACACGTAACCAAACACCCTGAGACTACCTCGTCGGTTAGCGATAAACAGTGTTTCCAGCAGTTGATGGAGACAGAAGCTTACCAAAGTGGACAGACGACGCCGGCGAGCTCGATTCCTATGTCCATTACCGAATACGACACCTTATGTCACCGGAAGTACTATAAAAAGAGTATCTTCTGCTGGAAACGTTAGAAACTGCATGGCGATAGCACCCAACAACTAGCCTCTTCGCCAACAACCACCACTACGTCGTCGCACAACCACCACCAAACTACTAACTCTATGGTACCATGTAGTCAAACAAGAGAGAGAGAGAGAGAGAGAGAAAATACTTTTTTTTGTATTTTATTCATTGGTGTTTGAAGTGCATATACATATACATGTCAATGACCATTATACCCTCACAACATACACTAATTTCAACTACGTACTTGAACAAAAATAATGTCATTTAATTTTCCTATGTATTCATCTTTTCCCTTTTAACTAACCCTAACTCTACTCCTTTTGTTCTCCCATCTTTTCCTCTTCTTTCTTCTTCTCGATATTGCCTAAGGTTTCTTCTTTCTTCTTCTAGATACCACCGAATGCGGACTGACCATAATATATGAACTTGGATTGATTTCGGCTTGGAGCTTGAGCGAATGGATCTGAACTCATATATTTTTAGTTGGGTGCAGACTTGCAGTTGGTTCTTTCTTCTTAATGTTCCTAGAGTTCCACTTCTAATATATATTTTTTCTCATTTAAACTATGATAAAATTGTTGATTTTTGAAAAGGGATTTAAGTTTCTTAGGTTCCACAGATTAGGAAGAAGAAGAAGAATAGCAGATCATTGCATTTGCATCTTTCCGCCCAAGCCCTACTTCAACTAGAGTCTGATTCCGACTCCAAAGCTCTGATTACAGTCAGAGTGGGAGCCAACTTCGGCTCCGACTTTTGTTGGAGTCAGAGTTCGATGTTGGGCTTTCTGACTCTGTCAGAGTCGGAGCCTAGCCATAGCCAACACCCACCACAATACGTTCATGTCCTCGGATGATCTCCCAATGTCTTTTAATTTATTTTTCCACAAACCCACCCATATTTTCCACGTACCTCGAATCTCCCCAAGCTTTCTCAAACTGTGAATCTATAACGGAATTATATAGAGCCCCTCCTTTCGTTTTGGTACCCCCACAACCATTTACCCAACAGGGATTGGTTGAATTTCCTTAAGTCACAAATCCTCAAACCAACCCCAGAAAATGGGGTACATACAAGTGACCAATTAACCAAGTGAAATTTGAACTGTTCTACTCATCCACTCCACAAGAAGTCCTGTTGTAGCTTCTCTATACAGTTGGCAAATTTTGAAAAGTGAAAGTCCAGCTTATAGTAGTTTGTGGTTCTTAGATGTGGATCCATTTCTCCCAACACCTTGCAAAGTAGTTTTTATTTATAAAGGTGGTGACACCATTATTAACAATGTAATTTGTTGAGACTTTGTCGAAGTTTGAGAGAACTTAACTTCCTTAATTAGGCAATTCCAAGGTGATCCACCTATGTACTATTCCCAGATGGGGGTCAAAATATGCATCTGTAGTTGTAAATGGTTATGTACAGTTTGGATGCCCCATTCTTTATGATTTCATTTTGTTTTGAACTGGGGAGTCTCATGGATAAATATGCCGGCTCATGCTGATTTGTCCAGTATTGTGTTTTAAATCCTACAGTTTGATGGGCTATCAGCACTAGAGGTCCCTGATTCAAACCCTAGCTTGAACACTCCCAACGTTTTTCTTCAATTTTTGTCTTTACCTATAAAAAAAAGTTTGATGGGCCATTAGACAAAAGAAAATCAGGAGGACTGGACAAGAAACACTTCGGCTATGATTTAATTCTTCCTTAGGCCATTCCCTTAGTGGGCGAGTCCTACTTATTAAGTGGAGCTGACTGGTGGAGTTGTGTTTTTCTGATTGAGTGAGTGATACTATGCAAGAAGGGTTGGGAAGCTCGGCTTGGTTGGCTCTATTGAAATCAATGCATGGATTGGTGTGGAAGAGTTGAGAAGGGACATGGAAATTGCAGAGGGAGTTAAACTCAAGTGTACCTCAGTTAATTCAAGGAGTGGACATTGATGCTACTAAAAGGGGAAACTGTCGCTGGGGCTTGACACGTCTCTACTGTAAGACAGGCTATAGATAGGATAAATATCAGTGGGAAATGGGACTGAGGCGGATAGCAATAGAATGGAGGTAAGGGGGGCAACTTGGAAACTTGGAAAATGCATCTTGGAATATGGTCATGCTTGGTGAAGATGGTGGAGAGCTGTTTCATTGAGTGTAGTTGTTTTGAATGAGTATGGAGGTATTGATGGGTGTAATTCTTCTAATTGGGCAATTCAAGAAGCCATGAGAATTCAACATTGTGTGGGGCTATCATGTGAGGGATTTGAAATCAGGTTATGGCTTTACCAAGGACAAGTGAAGCAGGCCATTCTTGTAGGGGGTTAGCCTCCACTCCCAACAAAGGCATGAAGAAGAATAGAGAATTGAAAAGACTAATTTGGTTTATCAATTACGTCACTAAAGGTGGCTGTTGTAGTCATAGTATAGACAAGGGGAGGGTGAAGAATGTTTATTTATGAGGCCCAAATTACTTTCTTGGAATGTTAGGGGTGTTGATGAAATGAGTGTCTCAGAATCAAAACTCTCTTTTGATAATGGAAGGTAGATATTATTTGCTTACCGAAGAAAAAGTTGGAAGCCTCAAGATGGTGCATTTAGAGTTTGTGGGGTTGTCAACAATTGGATTGGCTTTACTAAGCTTCAAGAGGGGCATCAGGTGGGAGGAACATCGAGAAAGCAACAAATTTTTTTTTCGTCAGCTCTATTTGCCTAGATGTGATCCATGTGGTGGTGGAGAAAGTAGAGGAGTGCATGAGGGAATATACAATTGCTATATCTTTTGTTAATAATGATGATGGCTTTCATTGGGCATTCATAGTAGTTTATGGGCTTAATTGTGATTGCAAGAGATTATTATTGTCGAAGGAGTAGGCTAGTTTGATGCTGAGGGCCTGTGTACCTCCAAGAGTAGTCAGGATGCTATTCTAGGACGCTTGGTGCCAATCAAAAAAGGGAATTGGCTGGTTTGAGAATTTGGTGGGATGTACTGTCTTATTGGTGAATTTTAATGTCCTACACTTGCCCAATGAGAGATCATGTGATGTTCTTTATGTAGTCTTTCAACAATTTTATTTTGAGCAAGAACTTTTGGGCACTCGTCTTGTTGGAATGTTCACATCGTTTAACAATCGAGACTCACTATCTTGGTCTAGAATCGATAGATTCCTTGTTTCTCCAGATTAGGAGGCTCATCGTCCTGATTATGGCCAAAAAAGATCTCGTCTCTATTTGGACAATTTTTCACTTCTTTTGGATTGCGGAGGTATTCATTATGGTAAGAGACACATTTCAAATTGGAGAATATGTGGCTAAAGACGGAGGGATTTGCAGATATGGTAAGACAATGTGGTTGCCCTATCATTTTCAAGGATATCGAAGTTACATACTAGTACAAATACTAAAAGCCTTAAAAAAGGGGGCTTAAAGCAGTGGAACTAACAATCTTTTGGCAATGTTGAATAAAAGGTAAAGCATTATGGATGAGTTACAAGCTTTTGATACCGTAGAAGAAACAAGAGACTTATGTGTTGAAGAGAAGATGAGAAAAAATCAAGTAATTTATGACTTGAAGAGGGCAACATTATTGGAGGAATATTTTAGGGGCAGAAGTCAAGGGTTATAATGCGATAGGTGCACAAAGTCTTTTCATCACATGGTTAATTTGAACCAATTATATAATTCTATTGAGATGATGTTAAGTAACGTCTCAAAAATCACATTGGCAGTTGATTAAACTTTATTTCTGAACATTCTGCTTGGAGACCTTGGCTTGATGGATTAGCCTTTGATGCAATTGATAGTATCTATTAAAAAAAAACAATTGGGGAGTGTATAAGGTATCGTGGCTTGACAGGCCTTTGGAGAGGTTCGTAACTTAGTGAAAGCTTTGACTAGAGATTAGCCTCTTAACTTGGATGGTTTCCATATGGCTTTTTTGAAGATTGCTGGGTTGTGATTAAAGAAGAGATCATGAGTGTTTCATGACTTTCATGTGACCAAAATTTTGAAAGACGCATGAATTATACCTTTATTGCTCTTTATACTGAAAAACCAGGGGCAATGGATGTAGAAAATTACAAATCTGTAAGTTTTGTGAGCAGGACTCATAAATACATTTTAAGGCTCTTGCCAATTGTTGTCTTGTGGATGAAATGATAATCTCTAATCCACAAATGCCTTTGTCAAAAGTAGTCAAATTTTAGACTTTGTCCTATTTTAAGGCTATTGCCAATGAATGATTGGACAGAAGGCCTAGATCTGGAGATACTATGCAAAGTGGACATTGAGAATGCATACAATCATGGTAGCTGGGATTTTCTTTTGTACTTATTGAGAATATGTGGCTTCGGGGAAAAATGGTGATCTTGGATTGCGCATTATATATCCGTGGTGAACTTTTCTGTGTTAGTGAATGGAACCTTTACAACAAGCAGATATCATGTCTCTGCTCGTTATCATAGTGAGGGAGCTTTCAGCAGAATGTTCTCTGCGGCTACTGATGGGGATTTTATTTCAGTTTTTCTGTGAGAATGGAAATCCTGGTGTGATCAATGCGTCTCATCTTTTGTATGTATATGATGCCTTGGTGTTTTGTGAGGCTAACCTAAACCCCCTTTGGTGCTTGCATGTTTTATTGCTATGCTTTGAAGCAGTCTCTGGATTGAAGATGAATTTGGATAAATCAAAATTAGTTCTGGTGGGCCATATCGATAATGTGAAGAGATTGGCAGATATTTTGGTGTATAAGGTGTCTTCCTTACCAAGGGAAGTATCATGGGCTCCCTTTAGGAGCCTCTTTAAAGGAAAAATCAATTTGGGATGGAGTTATTGAGAAGACAGAGCAACGGTTGGCTGGATGCACGCTTATGTATTCATCCAAAAGTGGCCAGATTACATTGATTAGAAGCACTATATCAAACTTGCTTACATATTTTATCTCTCTTTCCACTCCCTGTGGTCTCGCTAACCAAATCAAGAAGCTGCAATGGCACTTCCTTTGGTGAGTTGGGCCAAGATATGTTCTCTGGTTTCTAAGAGTAGACTGTGGTTTCAGAATATAATTGAAAGCTTAATTGTGCGTTGTTGGGGAAATGGCTTTGATGTTAACAGAATCATGGATAGGTTTTTATGGAGAGCTATAGTGGATTCCAAGTATGGATGCTTGTGCTCAGGTGGTGATCCATTGGTGGTCAAGTGTAAAAGGTAGGGGTGTATATGAGTCGAGTTTGAGCAAGTAGTGGGTGGTCAAGCCTTGTTCATTTAATTTTTATTTGAACACGAGTCGAGCTCCAGCTTTTCATTAAGTTTCATTTTATGTTCATGAGCGGACCGTTTAATATTAGAGTGAGTTCGAGCATTTTCACGACTTGCTTCATTTAAATAAAATAGATTATTTATATTGCATTTTATAATTCTATTTACAAATTTTGACAAAAATACATTGACTTTTGCTGATATTTTTATGTTTCTTTATACATGTCAATGATTGTATTATTAGTATTAGGAATGTGATTTCCTTTCCTTTATGTAAATATCTAAAATATATTCATTATAAATATAGAGATAATGCTATAAAAATAATAAATGCGAAGTTATTCTAATTTATACGAGCTTATACGAGTGGAGCTGAGTTTTATATGAGTTGAGTTGTTTGATAATCAATCATAATTTTGTATTCACGAATGGCTCATTTAATAAAGAAATTGGTTCGAATTCGAGCTTGATTGACCCGATCTTGAGTGGCTTGTCAAGTGGTCTTATTTATTTACAACCCGGGTAGGAGGAATGATGAGTTTGTTGATCATCTTATCATTCATCGAGAGACCTACGACCCCATTTGTATTTAGAATTCATTTCATTTCAAATTCATTATTATACTTTTCCAAATTCTTACACAAAATATAATAACTAATTCAATCTTTTCAAATTTTAAAATAATAATAATATTTCAATAATATTTTATTTAACTTTCAGAACTCATCTCATCTCATATCTGAATCCAAACGGGGCCTACAAGTGCAGTGTTTTAGTAGGATTGATTTGGCTTGTGCCATTCCAAGAAGAGTAGTGGAGAGGTTATTTTACCAGAGGTTTAGGTTGTTGACTCTATTGTTGGAGGACCTCAAACAATTTTTTTTTTTTTGACTCTATCCTGGGCTGCTGCCCATAGATTTTATGGGCTAAACCTACGTCACTTTTTTGTATCTTTACCTTCTTCTAAATAAGCGTTTATTTTGCTTTTAACTGTTGGACAAGGGCCAGTTTATTATCGGATGCTGTACATATTGTTCTTTGCGACGGGCGTATACTTCAGCCTACAAAGACTATCACCTTTGTGTAGCAAGGGTTTCTCCACTTTCTCTCATATGCATGGATGAGATCCCACCCATCCATCCTCACCTCCTACACTGGCCACATCCTCTGTGCTTTTGGCATGACATGGCCAAAAACCAAACAAAATCTTATTTTAATATCTTAGTAAATGATATTGCCTTTCCTTTCAATTCCATTTGAACAATAGTTTTCCTTGTGATGCAGATTGTTCCTACTGAATATAGATATATCTCAAAAGAAGTTTTACCAACTAACCAATTCTCTGTCACGGAATACTTCTCCCCCATGAAAGAGTTTGATAGGACATGGCCAGGTTGGTATGTTTAATTTAGGAAAAATGCTATTTATCATCCTATCTTCATCCCCGTTTATCAAATTATTGGAACATAAGTAAAGGATGAAAAATATTTTTTCCAATCATTTGATGCCATATTAAAAGATGATGGAGGATGATAGTTAAAAGGATGATGTTTATCATTTCTCTTTAATGTATACAACTTATGCCCTTTTCCTCTTGATACTGTTTATCATACCCATCATTCATTATATGCAGCTGTCTACTTTTTGTATGATTTGTCACCTATTACTGTGACCATCAGAGAAGAACGTCGCAGTTTTCTGCACCTCATCACCCGGCTATGTGCTGTATTAGGCGGTACCTTTGCTTTAACAGGTTTGTGTCTGTTTTGTTTGATTTACACCAAATCATCATTTGGAAAACAAGAGGCCCCTCAAATCTTGTTGGAAGTCCGAGTCAAATAATTACAATATTGGGGTCATTATATGGCACTTCAAATAAGCTTTATTGCAAATTTGAAACAATTTTTCCCACCCACGGGAGTTCCATTAAGCTCACCTTTTGAAGTCTAGGCTATTTGAAGTTGAAAATTCCTGCTGCAAGTCTCTTAACATTTCCTTGCGTTTGGGAGGGCCTTTTCTCGTATTCTTTTTTTCTTTGTTTTTTCCCTACTAGCGTGTTACGTCTCACTTCTATTGTTTTTCTCTTTACGAATCTCTCTTACTGGTACACCACAGGAATGCTAGACCGTTGGATGTACAGGCTTCTTGAGGTTCTGACTAAACCTAATGCTAGGAGTGTATTTCGGTAAAGTTGGGGTTTAAAATGACCATCAGCTTCACATGGCATCTCCAAGGAATTGCTGATGCAATTAAGATATATGGTGAGTTTCCCAAGTTCAGTATCTGATCTTCGATGTAAAATGCAGAAGGCAAGAGTTAAACTCGACACTGCTTGTGTGAGAAATGATTAAAATGACATCGTCATCTGTTTGTATCTCTAATTATTTGGTATCTATAGCATTGCAGTTCCAGTGGAATTTTTTTTGAAGGTTTCACAGCCTCGCAGGTATTTGGTATCAGTTATGTAGCATGCATGCATACTTACAGACATACACGGAATACTTTTCACGTGGACCAAAGCACATGGCGTTTTCTAACCCATCGAATTACATGCACACAAATGTTCGTGAAAAATTATAATTCAGCCTATCACTCCCAAACTAATGATCATCATTTTTGTTTTTTGCTTTTGAGGATACATCCCAAATCTTATTTTTAAATACTCGCTTTTGATTTCAATACACGTTCAAGGTCAAAAAAGTTTCAAATCCAAAGACCTAGAAAAGCTATGCCGTAATTTATAGCTGAATTGACAAAAATTGATTTTGATATTTTATCACGAAAGGCAAATGAGAAAATGAAGATGACTATTGCTGGTTAAAGTTAGGCAAAACGCTCTTATCACATCAGCAAAGTAGCAAACCAACGTAATCTTTTCTCTATTTTGTTCCACCGTTTTGATTTCCCCTATCTAGCATATTGGGGGGGGGGGGGGGGCCGGCTTCAGCTCCTCCCTATCGTCCGGCCTACTTTCGATCTACTGCTTGTTGGACGTCGATGATTGCCATGTGTTGGATCATTGGATTGCCTAGCCGTTGATCTATTGGAGGGGTGAAGAAGACTGTTGAAACATGCGGAGCGTGAGCCTCATGTGCACATCAGTCTGCGTAATAGCTACACATTGTTGCCCCATAAGGTGTAACAAGACTCCATAAAAAATTGCCCAAAGACAAGGTCCTAAATAAGTATGGACAATCGAGATTAGCCCACTTTTAAGGGCAAGTATAGCTTTGGAAGCTCAAGGAAATTTGAAAGATACGTATGGGTTAATTGGTACGTAGCTCAATGTTTCCCACTTGATTGTGTCATGTCTAGGCTCTTAAAGCACCATGACGGTGTGATGGAAGTCTCACTCGCACTTACGTGTTTACGATCGTGTTGAATGGTTGAATTAAGGATTACCTCAGGGTAACACCAAGATTTGGATGGTTGAAATATGAAAATTAAGACTAACTCAGGCTAGCACTCAATTCTTGAAAATTGTAGAGAAATTCTTGTTGAAAAACATAACATAATAATCCATTACATTGCAAACTTAATTTAAATATTAGGGTTCGGCTAGTCTTCTCCCAACAACAACTCCTTTAAGACTCAAAATTTTAAAACAAATCAAACTCCTAGAATTAAGGATAATAAATCCAAAACAATTCAAATTTCTAAAATAAATGAGATATTCGGTCATCCCATTAAAAACTACCCACTCCCTTAAAATAAAGGATTTGCTAACAATTTGATCATCCTCTACTTGATCTTGTCTTGAATGCCCACAGACCGATCACCCGAGCCTTGCATGCACCCCAATGCCACCCTCCTAGCCTCGGCACACATAGCCCTCCTAGTGGCATTACGAATGACCTTTCTTGCATCTCCATCAATCCTCCCCCCTTCAAGATTGACATTGTTCTCAAGACTCAAATCTAGAAATTGATCATTGAGTACCCAAACACTCTTCCATGTAGCATATTCGGTTGGAAGCCCCCTTCATTGAACCAAGGTTTCGATTCTCAATTGGCCACGCTTTTTCACAAGCCTATACTCTATGATCCTCTTGGGTTGGATTGAGGTTCTTTCCTCTTCATCCGCCATGTGCATCTCACTCACCACTTTGGTTGGATCTCCAACCTTCCTCCTTAGACATAAGACATGAAAAATAGGATGGATGTTGACCTCGGCCAGTAAATCTAGCTTGTAAGCAAGCAGTCCGCCCTACTCCATCACTGGATATGGGCTAAAATACTTAGCCCTCAACTTGCTCAATGTTGCCTTGGATAGTGCCTTGTGCTCTCTTGGTAGGTACTTGAGAAAGACCCACTCCCTTGGTTCAAAGGACTCCATACTCCTCCCTTTGTCAAAGTGCTTCTTCATTTGGTCTTGATTACGTGCCAAATTCTTCTTGAATTCCTTCAAGACTTAATCTCTTTCTCTAAGCTCCAGATCCACCAACTCATTTGGTGAGCTCCCCACTTCATAGGCTACAAGCACCAGTGGTGGCCTCTTATAAAGTGCCTCAAATGGTATCATCTTGATAAACTGGTGGTATGATGTGTTATATCAAAATTCAACCCAAGCCAAATGCTCCTCCCACTTCTTCGGGTATTGGTGCACAAAGCACCTAAGGTATTGTTCAAGAGTTTGATTGGTCACCTCCGTTTGGCCATCGGTTTGGGGGTGATAGGTTGAACTTCGGGCCAACTCCGTTCCATGCATCTTCAAGTACTCTCTCCAAAAATTGCTCATGAATGCACGGTCTCTATCGGTCACTATGCTTTTCGGCATCCCATAAAACTTCATCACTTGATCCATACCCTTACGGCCTCCATGGTGGCAAGCATCTCCTGTGTATACACACTCCACCCTTTCTTTTGAACACCAAAGTTCTTGCTAATGAAGGCTTGTGGCCTCCCTCCATGCAAGGACGGGTGTAGATGTCATGGTTTTCTTCAAAGCTTCAAATGCCTTCTCCCCCCCTCTTCACTCCACACAAAATTATTCTTCATGAGTATGTTGATGAGCAGTCTTGTAATGGAAGCATAATATTTGACAAACTTCCTATCGTAACCCGTTAGCCCTAGAAAGCCCCTAAACTCGATAATAGTCTTCGGTTTGGGCCAAGCCACCATAACTTCAACTTTCATGGCATCCATCTTGACCCCATCCTATGAGATCAAATGCATCAAGTACTCAATCTCCTTTTGGTTGAATGCATACTTGAACAACTTAATATAGAAAGAGTTGTCAAGTGACACCCCCAAAACAACCTCTAAGTGTCGCAAATGATCCTCCCATGTCTTCAAATGCACAGGGATATCATAAAAAAATACCAACACATACCTCCTCAAATACGGCTTAACGATTTGGTTCATGCATGCTTGAAAAGTTGAAGGAGCATTGCATAGACCAAACGTCATCACCAAATATTTAAAATGGCCATTGTGAGTTTGAAAATCCGTCTTGTAGATGTCCCCTTGATGGACCCTTGTTTGATGGTATCCAGACCTTAAATCAAGTTTGGAGAAAAACATAAAACCTCCAAGCTCATATAACATGTCATCAATGGTTGGAATTGGAAATCTATCATTGATTGTAGTCTCATTCAAGGCTTGGTAGTCAGTGAAAAATCTCCATGTGCCATCCTTCTTCACCAAGAGAACCGGACTTGAGAATGAGCTAGTGCTTGGTCGGATGAGCCCATTAGCCAACATCTCATTGACTTGCTTTTCAATTTTGGTCTTTTGGTAGTAAGCATATCAATAGGGGGCCACATTAACCAACTTGACTTCCTCCTTCAAAGGAATGCAATGACCAAATTCCCTTGAGGGTGGAAGTGTCTTCAGGTCCTCCACAACTCTAGAAAACCTCACCAACAACTCCCTCAAATTACTAGGCACCTCAGCCCCTAACTCCCTTTCCAAGCCCCCATCTTCCACTTCATGCCCTTCACTCAAGCCCCTCGGTTGGGAAGCCAATGTGATAGCAAACCATTGCAACCCCCTCTTCCACTCATTCTCATGGTCACCTATTTATCTCCCATCATGAACTCCTTAGTCATTTTTTTTTTTATAATCCGACACTATCTTCCCTAACTCCTCTAACCATTGCACACCCAACACAACATCCAACCCAACAATAGGTAAATAATACAAATATACTACAATCTCAACGTCTTGTGTTTTCAAACATAATATTTTATATACTTTTCTACACATCAACTTCTCCTAGCTACCTTGACCTCAAATGGAGTGATAGAAGTCATAAGCAACCCCAAGCTCTCAGCCACTTTAGAATTTATGAAGTTTAGAGATGAACAATTATCAATAAGAACCATTACCTCCATATTGCCAATGTGTGCTTGTATTCTTATCGTTCTAGGTCTGACAATACTCGCCAAAGCATGAATAGAAATATGAGGGTCTCCCCCCTCAGCCTTTCCTTGCTGATCTTGCTCCTCTTGTCCTTGTTCTTCCTCCCCTACATCTTCCTCTTCCTTAGATTCCATCTCTATGAGAAAGATTTGCTTGGTTTTGCATTTGTAGCCTATAGTGAACCTCTCATCGCAATTGAAGCGAAGCCCCTTCTCTCTTTTTCATTGCATCTCTTCCCACGATAACCTTAGCCTTTTCACACCCACAAGTAAGGGTTTGGTTCCATTTGATGCACCTCTACTAGGACCTTCTGGTGAGAAGTCCTTGCCAAAAGATTTGTTTGCACCAAACTTGGAAACCATTGGGGGTGGTTTCCTCACCTCAAACCGGCTACTCCAAATCTTGAAGTTGATCTTCCTTGATCTGTGCAACCTCCAAAGCTTGCATCAAGGTCTTTAGTTTCTTAAGCTTCACTTCCACCCCCAACTCACTCTTCAAGCTGCCCACAAAGGTCCCAATGAGGGCATTCTTCGACCACCTATGTGCTCTAATAGACAAGTATTTGAACTTTTTTTTCTCTTAAAGATCTGGTTTGCTTGATCTTTGAGAGAGTCCCATGGTAATCCATATACTTAGTTGGCCTGAACCTCCTCAAAAGCTCCTTTATAAACTTTCGTCATTTCAACTCCCTCATTTGAGCTCCATAGATCTTCCTCATTCATTACTACCTCTCTCTTAAGGAAGTAGGCAGCATAGGACACTTTAGCATAGTCCTCCATGTGTCTGTGCTCAAAATATTGCTCAGCTCTATGAACCCAAGTGCTCAGGTTATTACCATTGAACTTTGGAAAGTCCATCTTTGGTTTGGAAACTTCCCCCTATGTGCTCCTCTCCTCTCAACACAGTTCCCTTCTTCTACTTCACTCTCCTCAATTGATTCCTCATTAGCACTTGAGGAATCTTGAGTAGATGAATCCGAGTCATCCACCCTCTCTTGGTGTTGGCTTCTTCTAGATCCAACAAGACCCTCGTGACTATGGGCTTTTCTTCTATGGCGCCTTCCATATCCATTCCTCATTTGATCTACCAATTGGTGGATCACCTCCTCTATCCTTCCAAGCCTTTCATTGGTGGCAGTTTGTTGTGCCTCCAAAGTGGCTTCAAGGTTCTCAATCCACTCCCAATGAGTTGATTGTTGATCGGCCATGGCTTCCTCTCCTTAGGTTGAACGCTCTTAATGAAAGCACCAATAATGGAAGCTCTACTCGTACTCACGTGTTTACGATCGTGTTAGGTGGTTGAATCAAGGATTACCTTAGGATAACACCAAGATTCGGATGGTTGAAATATGAAAATTAAGACTAACTTAGGCTAACATTTAGTTCTCAAAAACCGTAGAGAAACTCTTATTGAAAAACATAACATAATAATCCATTACATTGCAAACTAAATTTAAATACTAGAGTTCGGCTAGTCCTCTCCCAACAACAACTCCTTTAAGACTCAAAATCCTAAAATAAATCAAACTCTTAGAATTAAGGATAATAAACCCAAAACAATTCAAATTCCTAAAATAAAGAAAATAAACTCAAACAAACTAAAAATAGATAAACTTCCTAATTTAAAGGAGATATTTGGCCATCCCATTAAAAACCTCCCACTCCCCTAAAATCAAGGGATTTGCCAACAACTTGATCCTCCTCTAGTTGATTTTGTCTTGAGCACCCATAGACCCATCACCCGAGCCTTTCATGCACCTCAATGCCACACTTCTAGCCTCGACACGCCTAGCCCTTCTAGTGGCATTACGAATGACCCTTCTTGTATCTCCATCACAGTGCCATGGCTTAGCCTTGACATCCTCTTGACACTATCATTGACATGCCTGGACAACCCTCTGACATTGTCATTGACATACCTTGGCAGCTCAAGACACTGTTATTGACAAACCTTGGCAACCCCACAATATTGTCGCTGACATGCCTTGATAGTGCCATGACATATACCAAGACAGCCAGCGAGATTAGTGGCACGATGAGAACGCTGGCTGGCATTATCAGTGTGCAAACCAGCAACTCTAGCGTGAAGGCCATCAACCCAGCGTGACCAAACAGTAGCCTAGCCTGCCCAGGATAGCCCAACGTGCAGCACACCCAGTCGCACTAGTAGCACATCCAGCAGCACCATCAGCAGGCTCAGCAACATGCCAGCCACACCACCAGTGTGCCCCAGTAGCCCATCAATGGCACCAACGTGCCCATGCAATAGACCATTGTGCCCATGTAGTAGCCTAGTGCCCAGGCAGCACCAACAGGTAGCTCAACGCCCATGATCATGCCTGGGCCATGCCAGCCTTACCCCCATGCAGCCCAATAGCACCATTAGCAACACCTTTAGGCCATATGCACACCGGCAGCAAACCATGGCTAACACTTGGCCATGTCTATGGCCCATCCCATGGACCAGCCTAGGCCACCAGAAGCATGCCACTAGCAACATTTGACCATGCCCATAACCTATGCCATGCACCAGTCAAGGCCATTAAAAGCATGCCACCACTAGCACATCAGCCGTGCCCATGGCTCATGCTAGGACACTCCCATGTCAACCCTTCAGTCATGTGATGAAGATGCAAAAAGGACCATCCACAATGCCACTAAGAGGGCTCGACACGTTGATGCTAGGAGGATGGCCTTGGGTTGCTTGTAGGGTTCAGATAGGGCAACCTTGGGTGCACAAGACACGACCACAAAGGACCAACCGCTTGGATGATTTCGAGTTGAAGGCAAATCCCTTGAATTTAGGGGATGAGGCAAATTGGAGGAGTTTGAAATGTTTTAGGATTGTTTTTCCTTTATTTTAGGAGTTTTCATTGTTTTAGAATTATTTTTTCTTTATTTTAGGAATTTGAATTGTTTTGGGTTTATTATCCTTAATTCTAGGAGTTTGATTTGTTTTAGAATTTTGAGTCTTAAAAGAGTTGTTATTAGGAGAGGACTAGCGAAACCCTAGTATTTAAATTCAGTTTGCAATGTGATGGATTGTTATGCTATTTTTAATAAGAACTTCTCTATAGTTTTCGAGAATTGAGTGCTAGCATGAGTTAGTCTTAATTTTCATATTTCAGCCATTCGGATCTTGGTGTTGCCTCAAGGTAATCCTTGATTCAACCACTCAACACAACCGTAAACACGTGAATGCGAGTGAGGCTTCCATCATTGGTACTTTCATTGAGAGTAATCCAACTCGTGGAGAGGAAGCCAAGGAGGAAGGTCATGGCCAATCGACAAGCAATGCATAGGGAGCGGATTGAGAATCTTAAAGTCGCTTTGGAGGCACAACACACCACCACCAATGAATGGATTGAAAGGTTAGAGGAGGTGCTCCACCAATTGGTGGACCAAAAAAAGAATAGAGATAGAAGGCGCCATAGAAGAAGAGCCCATAGTCCTAACGGTTCCGTGGGGTCTAAAAGAAGCCAAAACCGAGAGAAAGTGGAGGATTCAGATTCATCTAATTAGAATTCTTCAAGTTTTGACGATGAATCAACCAAGGAAAGTGAAAAGGAAGAAGGAAACCAAGGTGAGAGAAGAGGTGCTCGTAGGGGTGAAGTGCTTATATCAAATATGGACTTTCTCAAGTTTAATGGTGATGACCTGAGCACTTGGGTGAGTAGGGTGGAACAATACTTCGAGCATAATCACATGGAAGGCCATGTTAAGGTGTCCTATGCCGCATACTTCCTTGAAAGAGAGGCTAATCAATAGTGGTAGTGGATTAGGAAGACCTATACAGCTCAAAGGAGGGATTTGAGATGGTGGAAATTTGTCAAGGAGCTATTGGGGCGGTTTGGACCAACCGAGTATATAGACTATCATGAGACTCTCTAAAAAATGAAGCAAACTGAATCTTTAAGGGATTATCAGAAGGAGTTCGAATACTTGTCTACGAGGGTACATGGGTGGTCGGAGAAGGCCTTCTTGGGACTTTTGTGGGAGGCTTGAAAAGTGAATTGGTAATGGATGTAAAGCTTAGAAAGCCAAAGACCTTGATACAAGCCTTGGAGGTTGCGCGAATTAAGGAGGATCAACTCCAAGATTTGAGAAAGAATAGCTACTTTGAGGTAAGGAAACAACTCCCAATGGTTTTCAAGTTCGATGCCAACAAAGTTTCTAGTAAGGACTTTTCATCAGGAGGTCCTAGTAGAAGTGCATCTAGTGGAGCCAAACCACTACCCACGAGCGTGAAAAGGCTATCATGGAAAGAGATGCAACAACGAAAATAGAAGGGTCTTTATTTCAATTGCAATGTGCAATTTTCAATGGGCCACAAATGCAAGGTGAAGCAAATCTTTCTTATTGAGATGGAGCCGGAGGAGGAGGAAGACATAGGAGAGGAAGAGCAAGGGCAAGAAGAGGAAGAACAAAGAGAAGCCAAAGGGGGGGGGGGATCCCCACATTTCTATTCATGCATTGCCGGGTGTTGCGGGACCTAGAACGATGAGAACACAAGCTCACATTGGTAAGATAGAGGTAATGGTTCTTGTTGATAATGGTTTATCCTTAAACTTTATCAACTCTAAAGTGGCCAAGAGCTTGGGGTTACCTATGACTTCTATCACTCTATTTGGGATCAGGTAGCTAGTAGGGAGAAATTGACGTGTAACGAGGCATATAAGAAGGTATGTTTGAAATTCAAGGCCCTAAGATTGTGGTGGATTTATATTGCTTGCCTATTGTTGGGTTGGATGTTGTGTTGGGTGTGCAATGGTTAGAGAAGTTAGAGAAGATAGTCTTGGAATATAAAAAAATGATTATGGAGTTTATGATGAGGGAAAATGGGTGAGCATGAGAATAAATAGGAGAGGAGGATGTAAGGTCATGAGGCCTAATGAGATGGAAAAGATCTTGAGACAAATGGGGCAATGTTATACCATCACCTTGTTTTCACAACCGAGGAGCTTGAGCGAGGGGCATGAGACACAAGGAGATGTCATGAAGGTGGAGATAGGTACCAAAGTGCCTAAAGACCTAAGTGGCTTGTTGGAAAGGTTTTCCAAGGTGATGGAGGATTCGAAGACACTTCCACCCTCAAGGGAATTTGATCACTGCATTCCATTGAAGGAGGAAGCCAAACCGATTAATGTGGCCCCTTACTAGTTTGCTTATTACCAAAAGACCGAGATCGAAAAGCAAGTTAATGAGATGCTGGCTAATGGGCTCATCCGGCCAAGCATTAGCCCATTCTCGAGTCTGGTTTTCTTAGTGAAGAAGAAGGATGGTACATAGAGGTTTTGCATCGACTACCGAGCCTTGAATGAGGCTACTATCAATGATAGATTCCCAATCCCGCCCATTGATGACATGTTTAATGAGTTTGGAGGTTTAATGCTCTTCTCCAAACTTGATTTAAGGGCCGGGTACCATCAAATAAGGGTGCATAAAGGAGACATTCACAAGACGATTTTCTGAGCCCACAATGGCCAATTCAAGTACTTGATGATGTCGCTTGGTCTATGCAATGCTCCTTCAATGTTTCAAGCATGCATAAACCACATTTTTAAGCCGCACTTAAGGAGATATGTATTGGTCTTTTTTTATGATATTCTTATTTATTCGAAGACATGGGAGGATCATTTGAAGCACTTGGAAGTTGTTTTGGGGGTGCTACTTGACAACTCATTTTATACCAAGTTGTCCAAGTGTACAATCAGCCAAAAAGAGCTTGAGTACTTGGGACATTTAATTTCACATGAGGGCGTCAAGGTGGATTTAAGGAAGGTGGAAGCTATGGTGGCTTGGCCCAAACTGAAGACCATCACGAAATTGAGGGGCTTTCTAGGGCTCATAGGCTACTATAAAAGTTCATCAAAGATTACGCTTTCATTGCAAGACTACTCACCAATATGCTCAAGAAGAATAATTTTGTTTAGAGTGAAGAGGCAGAGATGGTATTTAAAGCCTTGAAGAAGGCCATGACAACCACATCCGTCCTTACTATGCCTAATTTTGAGAAGGAATTCAAGTTACACATGGATGCAAGCAATGTGGGGGTAGGTGTGGAATTGACACAAGAAGGAAGGCCATTAGCCTTTATTAGCAAGGCTCTCGGTGTTAAAAAAAAGAGTGGAGCGTGTATGCACGAGAGATGCTTGCAATCATGGAGGTCATGAGGATATGGAGGCCTTATTTGTTGGGGCAGAAGTTCTTGATAGTCATGGATCAACAACCTTTGAAGCATCTTTTAGAGCAAAGAATCACCTCTCTAAATCAACAAAGGTGGGTATCTAAATGCTTGGGTTTGAATTTCAATTGGTGTATAGGCTGGATATGAAGAATCATGTAGTCGACGCCCTATATAGGACGGGAGATGGTGAGGTGTTGGAGGCCCTCACAGGTCCTTCATGGGAAGTGTGGAATGAGATTAGGGAGGGGATAAAATTCGATCTAAGGTGTAAGGATATGATGGAGAAGTTAGATGTGGGTGATAAGGGAGTAGAAAACTATGAGATGCTTAATGGGTTTCTAAAGTACAAGGAGAGAGTTGTGGTGCCGAGTATGGGGGATCTTAGAAAGAAGAATTTAGGCCATTTTCATGATACCAAGGAAGGGGACACTCGGGGGTGTACCGTATTTGGGTAAGGGTGGCTAACTTGTTCCATTAGGATGACATGAAAGGCAATGTGAGTGAGTATGTTAGGAGGTTCAATGGGTGAAGAGTGAGAGAAGCAAGCCCAAAGGGTTGATGCAACCTTTAACAATCCCTACTCACACTTGGTAAGATGTCCCCATGGATTTTGTGGAGAGAATGCCACTATCAAACAGATGTGATGGGGTGCTTGTAGTGGTTGATTGTTTGACCAATTATGCAAACTTCATTGCAATGGTGCATCCTTGCACGACCAAGATTATTGCTAAGCTTTATATGGATCATGTAATGAAATTTCATGGCATGCCGAGAAGCATTGTGACGGATAAGGACTGTGTGTTCATGAGTAATTTTTAGAATGAGTATTTCAAGATGCATGGGACGGATTTGGCCCGAAGCTCAACCTATCACCCTCAAACCGTAGTCAAACGGAGGTAACGAACCGGACTCTTAAGCAATATCGTAGGTTCTTTGTGCACCAATATCCGAAGAAATGGGAAAAGCATTTGGCTTGGGTTGAATTTTGGTACAACACCTCGTACCACCAATTGATCAAGATGACACTATTTGAGGCGCTTTATGGAAAGCCACCACCAGTGCTTATAGCCTATGAAGTAGGGAGTTCACCTACTGAGTTGGTGGATACAGAACTCCAAGAAAAGATGAGGCTTTGAAAGATCTTAAAAAGAACTTGGAATGTGCTCAAGACCAAATGAAGAAGCACTTTGACAAGGGAATGAGCATGGAATCTTTTGAGCCAGGAGATTGGATCTTTCTCAAGTACTTACCAAGGGAGCACAAGGCACTATCTAAGGCAGCATTGAGCAAGTTGAGGGCCAAATATGTTGTCCCATACCAAGTGTTGGAAAAGTGTGGATACTTTCTTACAAGTCGGACTTACCAGACATGGTTAACATTCACCTTATTTTTCATGTTTTGTAGCTAAGAAGGAAGGTTGGAGATCCAAACAAGGTGGTGAACGAATTACCCCTGACAAATGAAAAGGGGCGGATGGTAATCAAACGTGAGAAGATCTTGGAGTATAGGCATGTCAGGAAGGGCAGCCAAGTAAGACCGAAGTCTTGGTTCAATGGAAGGGACTTCCAACCAAATATGCTACATGAGAGAGTGTTTAAGTTTTCAAAGAGTAGTTTCCAGAGTTTGACCTTGAGGACAATGTCGGTCTTGAAGGGGGAATGATTGATGGGGAATGATTGATGGTGATGCAAGAAGGGCCATCCGCAATGCCACTAGGAGGGCTTGGCATGCTGAGGCTAGAAGTACGGCTTTGTGTTGCTAACATGGTTTGGATGGGGAAACCGTAGGCAAGACACGACCATGAAGGACCAACCGCTTGTATGAGTTCGAATCGAAGGCAAATCCTCTAAATTTAGGGGATGAGGCAAATTGGAGGAGTTTGAAATGTTTTAGGATTGTTTTTCCTTTATTCTAGGAGTTTACATTGTTTCAGAATTAATTTTCCTTTATTGTAGGAATCTGAATTGTTTTGGGTTTATTATCCTTAATTCTAGGAGTTTGATTTATTTTAAGATTTTGAGTCTTAAAAGAGTTGTTCTTGGGAAAGGACTAGTCGAACCCTAGTATTAAAATTCAGCTTGCAATGTAATAGATTATTATGCTATTTTTAATAAGAATTTCTCTACAATTTTCGGGAATTGAGTGCTAGCCTGAGTTAGTCTTAATTTTCATATTTCAACCATTCAGATCTTGGTGTTGCCTTGAGGTAATCCGTGACTCAACCACCCAACATGATCCGAGTGAGGCTTCCAACACCCTACCATGGCCCATGCCATGAGATGCCTATGTCAAGCCCACAACTATGCCATGGCCCATGCCATAACATGCCCATGTTAACACCTTAGTCGTGCCATAGTCCATGCCATGACATACACCGGACAGCCTTGTGGAGCTTGAACATTAGCAACTGCCATGAGTTGCTAGATCTGAGATTGTGAGAGTGCATGATTTGGTCCTTCCATCATCCCTTTTTCCTGACTTTGAGACATCACTTGGCTGTCTAAATGAGCATAAGAAATATTGTGATTGTTGAAGTGGCCTGGCTTTGCCTTTGGGAACTTGAAGTTTGGGGAAAATCCTATTAGTCTATAGCACTTGTCACAATTGTGTCCAGACTTCCCACAATGCGCACAAGTGAGCTCGGAATTCTTCTTCCTTATTGAATTGGTTGTTGAACACTTCCAAATCTGATAATTCAACTAGAGGTATGGTTAAAACTTGAGTTCGCCTCTGCCTCTCTTCCTGCAAAGCTAAGGGAAAAGCCTTCTCTAAGACGGGATAGAACACATGAGTATGTCCTATCCTCTAATGCCCTCATAAGAGTCATTTAGTCTCATAAGAAATTTGAATACTATTGCTCAGATGACCCCCTTGGTGAATTGAGTTATATTAAAAAATTTAATACTTATAAATGAAATACACAATATAAAATATAAATAGAATATGAAACAGTATGAAATATAAAGAGTAAGAAAAAGTAAAGTCAATATTTTAACGAGATTCAGCCCCACTGTCTACATTCTCACCTTAAGCTACCCCTTGAGAATTCTCAAATTCACTATTCAATCTCCTTTAGGTGGAGATAGAAACCTATAACACCTTTGAGCAATACCGCTACAAAGAATCCGTGTAAAATATCTTCTACACTTGTAATCATCTCACACTTGGTAATTCAACTATTCCCTCTATAGAATACATTCTACACACACAAGGGTTATACGCACCCTCTTACTGATATAAGAACTGATAGTTGGTAGATTATCAGAATACACTCCTCAATGAGTGAAATAAGAAAAATACATCGCAACTTATATCTTTCTCAAAATGAAAAAAAATTAAGGTTCAATACTTATAAAAGAGACAATGAAGGTTTTGAATGAATGATGCAAAATTTTAGCAATTGATGTGTAAGCTCTCGTTGTGATTTTACAAAATTCAAGTGAACTATTATAGGCAAATGAGTCTTTATATTCAAATTTGAAAATATTCACATGTCAAATAAGAGTACTATTTCCTTTTCAAAAAATTTAAATAAAAGCATATCCGTTTTGCATTTGTGAAATACAACATTATTGATTTTTCAAAATATTCAAATAAAAGTATTTTCTTTTTGCATTTGTCAAATACAACATTATTTATTTTTCAAAATATTCAATCAATACATGCACATGTCAAGGATGACAATCAATCATCTTATAGATTTTTAAATTTCAAATATTTAATGATGTCATGTATATGTGAAAAATACAATTTTTAAAATTAAAATTTTTAATAATGTCATGCATATGTAAAATTTAGAATTTTCAAAACTAAGACTTTTAATGATGTCATGCACATGTGAAAATTATAATTTTCAAAACTAAAACTTTTAATGATGTCATGCACATGTAAAAAATGCAATTTGATACTTTATGAGAAAAGATTAATTTTGAACCTTAATCCAATTTCATTTTTTATCAAGAGATGTACAAAATTACTCTATGAGTTTCATTTGTAGACTTATTCTCTTTCTTGTTCTTACTTAATGTTCTTGGCTCCAATGCGTAGACAATTTGAGTTTAAAATTTGAATTTATTTGTTGTCATCAAAATCTATACATAGATACGAAACTTGAAATCTTGAGTTCAACAAATATATTATCAGATTGTTGAACATCACCTACTGGGTCGAGGGCATTACAAGTACAATGATCACATGAACAACAAGGCACTGGCCTATACATGTTGAGTTCTTCCCAGAATGCATTTAATTGAGTGAAATACTCATTGATAGTTTGAGTGCCATGAATATGGTCCCAAGTTGTTGTTGGAGTTGATAATTCGTGACATTATCAGGTTGAGAAAAATGAACCTTCAGTTTGTCCCATACTGCCTTGGCCGAGCTAATGTAAAGAACATTGGAAGCTATTTCCTTGGAGATTGAGTTCAGGAGCCAAGAAAGAATGATATTGTTGGATCACAACCATGGAACATATAGAGGGTCAATTAACTCTAGAGTAACAATGGTTCTATCCAAGAATCCTAACTTGTGTTTTATTGAAATCGACAGGGTGAAGGAACGACTCCAAGAAAGATAGTTTTGGTCTATGAGGGTGGAGAAACAATCACAGAGTTAGCATTATCACTGTGATGAAGGTAAAATGGATTGTTTGGGGTTCTTCCAGTTTTGTGATGCATTGAAGTTGTGAGTTGTGTTGGAAGAATCTACCTTTGCCATGAAGAAAAGATGAATGTAGAGATGCACTGAAGGTGTTTGAACAAGGAACTAAGCGAGAATGCAGAGATGTTGTGAAGGTGTTTGAATAAGGAACTAAGTGATAATCAAAGTAGGATTGTTAGGCCTACTCTAATATCATGTTAGAATTTGAAGGATGAAAGAAAACACAATAGAAAAAATCAAGACAGAGAATATGAACGTGAGAGAAAATTTTGATTCTCATTACTTGCTTGCCAAAAGGTGTAAAAGAATATTTATATACAGACCAACATAATAGACAAAGAATAAATAATGTCCCTATCTACAATGTGTCTTATTCAGCTACATTATACTGCCATAACAGAGTAGCATTGTGGTCTTTAATGTACAGGGAAATCAGTAGCAGGAAAAGGAGATGGAGTAGCCTTGGTGTTGAGTCCTTGTATTGTCATCAGGCAGTGGACAATTTATCCTCTAATTCTCGACTGCATGGAACATTTGAATCCTTCTTCCTTCCTTTGCTTAACATTTCTTGAGAACTATGGTGTGGAGTTTGGTTTACCATGATGAGATAGGTAGCTAGATGAATGCTCTGAGTTGCTTCATGATTTTCTCTTGGCTTTGTGTTTCTCGGCGTGTGAGGTTGCACTGGCTGTGTATGGGAGATGGGTAGGGTTGGTTAGCTATGGGGTTGCCATGTGAAGGGGTAGCATGATGGTTGTAGTGCTTTCGAGGGCTAGTTTTAGCGTGCTCCAAATGTGGCAAGGACGCTGGTGGCTTTGTGGTGGCAGCGTGATTCTAGGCATGATGGTGGTTGGCTGACGACAACTTTGTGGTGAAGGAAACCTGAACGTGAGAGGCTTCGTCTTGACCTGGTGCAGGTGCGCCGTGGGTTGTAGAGTACAGAGGGCGACGTGAGTCTTGCAACGTGAGGGGCTGCAGCAGTAATAGTACTATTATGTGTAGCATAGATGTGTATATTTATAGGCATTTGGGAAACCCTAGTGAAAAAGAATAATAGAAATGTGCATGCATGAGAAGTGATACTAGATTTGAGAGTGGTTGAAGTTTAAGTAAGGTTTGAAAATTGTATTTACATCCCCCACAAGTCGCGGCTGCCTAATATACGATATAAATGACTACAAACATTAGAGAAAAGAAAGGAGAGTAGAGATGTGCATGAAGTGAACTGACATGCGAGATTGTAATCTACAAAATTTAATCTGTCAGCTAGGAGCTAAAGAAATCTAATTAAAAACAAACTATATCTTAAAACATATTTCAAAATAATAATAATATTAATAATAATAAAACAAACTTTGGTGTTCTTCTCTACAAGTCATTTGGGATTGCATTGTCGCCAGCATATGAAGTATATGCTGCTATGGAATCACAAATCTCACATACAGCGCTAGTGTTGATATCATGTTTCACTTCCTGAGCTACTCGACAATGGCCCAAACAATCTGAACTTACAAAATAGATAAACAGAAAGGGAAAACTGAGTTATGAGATCGCTCTAATGATAAATTAGTCAATGAAGGAAGTGATGATGGAAAAATGGAGAGTAAATAATAGCCAAAGTTTAGGAAAGTAACCTTTTTCTGAAGAATATGGTGCTATATATAGGATCACTCGAGTCCAGCTTATCAGCAAGGAATGGAGGGAAAGCCCTTTCTGCTAGTTTGGTCATCATTCGATTGGTGATGTCAGAACATGTAGGTCTACCTTGGGCAGTGTCACTGAATGGGGTTAGGGGATAGACGTCTCATCTCAGCCACATCGAACCCTGAATCCCATTGTTATATGATCAAGATTTCCAACCTGCATTTAATGTGGCATGAATTTGGCTTGTTTAGCATTTAATGCAGCGTGATGTTTACCTGATCCCTCATTTATTGCAGTGTTAGTTGGCGTTTTCGTCCCCTCATTCTTGGGGTTCTTTCTGTTGTGGGTACCCGACCATTTTCGGGCCGGGCATCCTTTATCTGGTTGACTAGGTCACATGAGTAGTAGAGCCCGTGCAAGTCCCACCTTGGGCCTGGGCCCTTATAATCTAGATGGGCCTCCCCTCACACCTGTATTCCCTTCCTCAATATAATAAGTTAGAAAAAACAGAAACATGGTAGGAAGGCCTGTATCAAATGGGATGGATTGCAGCAAATCGATTTCTTCATGCTCGCCTGTGGTGGTGCATGGAGACCACACGTCAATGATTGTGAAATGGGGTGTATCAAATCTTGAATATCTTGAGGTGGCGAATCTACTAGTACAACATGTGTTGTTGTCGAAAGCATTTTGGCGCGACGGTATGTGACAACCACACGTGGAACGTGAAACTAGCCGCATGTGAGTATCACGTGCCAATATTTTTATCGTAGTTATGCGTCATCCTAGTAGACCGACAGATGGGGGTTGGAGGGGTGGAAGGGTACATGCAGGCCGTCGGGGTGGGGCAAATTGAAAAGGCATGTTTATCATCTATTCTCTTGAGGTATAAATTATATACTTTTCATTATGAGTAATGTTACATACAGTCGTGGAGTTGCAAATGGCGTGCAATTAGGGGTGTTCAAGAGGGTTCCGGACCGAGAATTCGGGTCAACCCGGTCCGGAACTAAATGGCTAAAAGTGGTTTGGACTCCAATCCGGATTCATCCGGGTTGGACCCGCGTTGAAATCCGGGTTGGACCTGGAAATCCGGTTTCCGGATTTCAAACCGTTTTTTTTTTTTTAATTTATAAAACCGGTATTATTATTTTTTTCTGAGAAATTTGTTCTGAAAATATTTATAAAAATTTTTTTATTTTATTATCAACAAATTTCTTAACAAAAAAGTAATAATACAAATATTAAAAAAAAAAAGGCTTAAATCCGAAAACCGGATTCTGGTTTTTAAAAATCGGGTGAATCCGGGTCCAACCCGGATTTCAATCCGGGTGAATCTGGGTTGGAGTCCAAACCACTTTTAATATGGATTCCGGATCTAGTTTAATATGGGTTGAAAACAGGAACCAGGTATCCAGATATCCGGGTTCCGAACCGGACTGGGAAAAAAATTGGCCCGAATGAACACCCTACGTGCAGTCGCTTTAGAAAAAAGTTAACTTTTCTCACGTAGGTCTCATATATATTCACTTTTTTTCAAAGTGACTGTCGCTGCTTGCAACTCCATGACTGTATCTATCATTTCTCTTTCATTATTCATATGGTTTGGACATTAAATATCTTTTTTAATTGAAATTTCTTGATATCAACTATTTATTTTATATTAATATTCATTAATTAATGGAAAATCAAGCACGTGCGAGCAGTTTTTACTCTAAACTAGTAGATATATAAAAGGACGGCCGCCACGTGAGAATTGAGTTTCTGGGAGTGCCAACTGCATATATCTTATCCAAGTAACAATGATACGTGTACACTGCTTGTTGGAGAAGCAGATCCTAACCTAATCTCAAAGTCGGGCCACCTCGAACAGCAGCCAGAAAATCAATGCCACCATGCCCACAACTAGTGGTTTAGCTTAGCCCCTAGCGCTGCCAATTATTTGTTTTTATAGTATATGGAAATCCTACAACCAAGAGTTCAGTCCCTAGATAATCATTTTTCTGAGGCTACCAACAACTTCGATATAAGAAACTGCTCTAGAGAGCGAGAGGTTAGAGGAGAGAAGAAGAAGACATGGCAACACAAGCTCTGGTATCGTCATCATCTCTTACCTCTTCGGTGGTGGCTACCAGGCAGATACTTGGACCAAGATCACTCCAATCTCCAATTGGGTCACCAAGAAAAGCTTCCTTCATTGTAAGGGCAGCGTCCAGTACTCCACCTGTTAAGGTTTGTTAATTGTTCCTTTATTAGTGATCACTAGTATCTGATTAGTCTGTATAGATCATTTTGTACACATTTACTGCTATATATAGACCGTCCAGTTTTGCTTATATTGTACATTTTCTGTTTCTGTACATCGATTGTTTTGATTTCAGCAAGGAGCAGATAGACCCTTGTGGTTTGCATCCAAGCAGAGCCTTTCTTACTTGGATGGCAGGTAATCAATGCATGCAATATCTTTTACTTCCTTGTGCTTTAGGCTGACCTGCACCAGCGGGATCGTTTTGATTCACTTTTGTTCGAATAATGATAACAATAATAATAATAATTACAGTCTCCCGGGTGACTACGGATTCGACCCTCTAGGGCTCTCGGATCCCGAAGGTACAGGAGGGTTCATTGAGCCAAAATGGTTGGCCTACGGTGAAGTCATCAACGGACGTTATGCCATGTTGGGTGCAGTGGGAGCCATAGCACCCGAGATCTTCGGGAAGCTTGGTCTCATTCCTCCGGAAACAGCCCTCCCTTGGTTCAAAACAGGAGTAATCCCACCAGCTGGGACATACAATTACTGGGCAGATCCTTACACATTATTTGTCTTTGAGATGGCACTCATGGGATTTGCTGAGCACCGGAGATTTCAAGACTGGGCCAAGCCAGGATCCATGGGAAAACAGTACTTTCTGGGGTTCGAGAAATATTTGGGAGGGTCTGGTGACCCAGCCTACCCTGGGGGACCCCTATTTAACCCTCTCGGCTTTGGAAAGGACGAGAAGTCGCTCAAAGACTTGAAGCTGAAGGAGGTCAAGAATGGAAGGTTGGCCATGTTGGCTATCTTGGGTTACTTTATACAAGGTCTTGTGACCGGCGTTGGGCCTTTCCAAAACCTCCTGGATCACTTGGCCGATCCTGTCAACAACAACGTCTTGACTAGCCTCAAGTTCCACTAAGAGAGTTACATGTATTATTTCCTGCTCGCCTTGTTGTTTGGCACTATCTTCGTGTGCGTGCGTTTGTGTCTATGTGGGTGTGTCAGTCTTGTGCTCCTTGTGTAACTGTACGAATTGACATCATGAGGACTGAAAAACTTGTTAATTCCCCGTTATTAGACCAGCTTAGTATATGCAAGGCTGTATATATCATTGTCGAGGACTCATATGTAAGCGTTATATTTCATTTCTGCGTCCTATATATCCATCTTAATAAAATTTGAAATAATTCAAAATTTATCAATTAATATTTAAATTATGATGGAATAAGAATAGTCATAAGAGAATATTAAAATTCTTAATCCCTAACTATAATAAGATACAAACTTTTAGATTTTTTGATAGTCAAGAGTCTATAAATAATACTGAAAGATTTAAGAATTTTCACCTACAACAGAAAAGTGCCTCAAGCTATTAGGAGATATTTATGAGACAAAATTGTTAAGGTGATCATTCTCTTATAATCATATTAATTATTCATTAATAAGATAGAGAATGTACGTCTTTCTTTATTATTATTATGTTACTATAGATCATATAAAATCAAAGAACTATTTATTACTATCATGTTAAAATATTTAATATATAGTATAAGAGTTTCAGATTATAGATTTTTTATGATCTGATAAAATATATAATGAGTAAATATTTGATTGTATATGTGCTTTCATATGTGTGGTTTTGTGAAAGACTAAAAATACTGCTTGATGATATTCTTCTCTTTTATTTTTCTATGTTCTTCACGAAGATCATACCACAACATTATAGTATATGTTTGGGTTTTTCGATTTCTCCCTGCATGGACCCTTGTTGTGTTATGCATTTGCCTTTATTTCATATTTTACTTTTATGTTGTGTACTGTAAAGGCAAAGGAAATTGAGATATTCTGTAGAGAAGGACCTCGCCATGTAGCCCGCAACATGAAAGGAAATTGGGTGATAGAAGAGCACCGCGTGTGGTGGCGGTGGCTCCTCACGTTGTGGTGGTGGTGGCTCCTCACGTCGACGACGTAAAGGAGCTGAGAAACCCAATTGTCGACATGCCTGTATCGACGGTAGCTGAGAAATAATCTGAAGGTCGGCGGCGGGTGAACAAAGACCATTATCGTTCTCTCACCGTCTGCAACACCCATTGCTGCGACTGGAAGTCATGTCTTTAGGACTATTGGCAGCAGCTCAACTTGCTGAAGGTTAAAGATAAATTGAAATTAGGGGTATGTTTTGGGCCATGGGCTTTGGCCCAGTAAAGAGTAAAAAGAAAAGAAAAGCTAATGGACTACGGGCCACTGCCCAACACAATAAAAGAAGGATAACAAAAAAAGGAAAAAAGGGAATGGCTATTGGGCTGGGCTGTGGACGCCGGCCCAGTCAGAAACAGAAGAAGGCCGATTGGGCCACTGTTGCAGGCCTTATAAAAGAACAAAAAAAAAAAGGATGAAAGTTTGGGCTTCTGATGAAAGGATCTTGGTCTGGGCCTAGTTAATTGAACCAATCTAATTTAGACCAAGATCGTGACTAAAATCATAATATATTTTATTATTATTTTAAATTTTTTATTAAAAAAAAAAAAGGAAAAACAGTTAAAGTTTTGATTATTCCCTCTTATATGCATACTTCATTGTTATCTGCATGATTTATATTTTATACATGTTATTGTTGTTATTTACATCTATAAAAAGTTTATTAAATTACTATACATGTTATTATTATGTTTTCCTTGTAAGATCAAATTTGGTTTGATATCAAAATTCTTATGGACTTTTGCTGTGAGAGTGTAGATATATATATCTAAGACGGTTCTGTTTAAGAGATTGGTACTTAAACGTGTCCAATGTGACCCTCCAAGTTTACTCGGAATATTGAAGTTCTGTCTAAGAAAAAATAATCTTTCTTGAAAGCTTACTTAGTAGTATTATTCATATCTACAATAAAATTCATCAAGACACTAAAAGATTTTTAGTAAAGTTTGTTTTCTATGCATACTTTATTGTTATGCACATGTATGAAAAATTTATTAAATTAAGTACATGTTATTATTGTTAAACATGTATGAATTGTTTATTTTGGCTCTTATTATCATGCTATATATTATTGTTTATCCAATGTGGGAAAAATGATTTACATCAAAATTAAAGAAAAGATTAGTTGCCCAAAGATATAAGATTTTCTTAATTTTGGTGACAAATCATTAAACACATAATAAGGTGGATATGATAAAAGAAACAATTCGTGTGTCAAGATCTACTCCCAAAGGAGGGTCTTGATGATACTATTATTTTATCCATAAAAAATAAGGTTGGAGAGAATACTTTGTGTGTCAAAATTTACTCTCAAATGAGAGTATTGATGACACTATTAATTTATCGATCAAAAGTAAGTTTGGAGAGAACGTTTTGTGTGTCAAGATCTACTCCCAAAGGAGGGTCTTGATGACACTAATAGTTCATCCATTAAACTAAGGTTAGAGAGAGCACTTTGTATATTAGAGTTTACTCCCAGATGAGAGTTCTGATAATACAACTAGTTCATCCATGAAATTTAATACTGGATGAAACACTTCGTGTGTGAAGATCTATTTTCAAATGAGGGTCGTGATGACACAACTAGTTCATCCATAATTTTTTAAATTCTGATTATAGTTTATTAATGTCTAACTCAAAGTATGCGAGAGCGTATCCTTGAAATGACAAATTTTTTTGCCAGATTACAAACCTTATGAATGAAAGTAGAGGGGTCATTTATGTTCAGTTTATTCTAAATTCATTGCTACCTCAATATAGTCCGTTCCAGATGCATTATAATGCTATTAAAGATAGATAGAATATAAATGAGTTGGCAAGTATGGAAATTCCGGAGGAAGCAAGTTTGAAACAACAAGGACATTACTCTGTCAATTTTATGAATAAAGAAGCTGAAAAGAAAATGCATCATTATGGTGAAAAGAAATAAACTGGACCACCAAAAAGAAATAAACATGTGAAAGTTAATCAAGTTCAGCATAATAGTAGAAAATGCTAAATTTGTGGGGATTATAAACACATGAAAGCTGAGTGTTTGAAACGTAAGCCTTGGTTTGAAAAGAATGGTAAGCCATTTACCTTGTATGTTGTAAATCACATCTTGTAAAAGTTTCCACTAATTCTTGGTGGCTAGATTTATGGGCTAATGTTCATGTTTTTATAATCATGAGGGATACCTGACAAGTCAAACACTAAACTCCAGTGATCAATTTATCTTTATGGAAAATAAGAATAAAGTTGAAGTTTTAGCCGTTGAAACCTTTTATTTAGTTTTGAGTACAGGTCATGTTTAGATTTTCATAACAAAGTATATGTGCATTTTTTAGAGACAATTTGATTTCCCTATCTAAACTAAAAATTGATGGTTATTATTTTTCGTTCCGTAATGGTAATTTCAATTTATTTAAAATAATTTTTCTATTGGTTCTGGGTTTCTTTCTGATGGCCTTTATCGATTTTGTTTCGATAGTACATTTATTAAAAATACATAAACCCAGCACCATGAAACATGTGTTGGAATTAAAAGAAACATGATGAATGAAAATTCCTATGACTTGTAGCATAAAAGCTTTGGGCACATCTTTAAAGAAAGATTATAGAGATTAGTAAAAAAATAGATTCTTCTACATCTTATTTTACTAATCTTGAAGTATGTGTGGATTGTATTAAATGAAAGCAAACCAAACATACTAAGAAAGGTGTCACAAGAAGTACAGAGCTTTTTAAAATAATTCACATAGATATATGTGGATCATTCTCCACATAATGTTTTAGTGGAGAAAAGTATTTTATTACCTTTATGAATGATTTTTCATGTTTTGCTATCTGTTACATGAGAAATCTCAAGCTGTATCAATACTTTTGATATTTCTCATTGAGGTGGAAAGGCAAATAGATAGAAATGTGAAAATCATCAAGTCGGATCAAGGTGGAGAATATTATGAAAAGTATGACGAATTAGGCTATAATCTAGGCCTATGTGCCAAACTTCTTGAATAGCGATGTTGCTAAAAGGCGTAATCGGACTTTATTGGATTTGGTTAGAAGTATAGTAAGTAATTCTACCTTATCCAAATCATTGTGGGGTGAAGCCATTAAGACAACAATGTATATTTTAAATCGAGTTCCTAGTAAATCGGTTAAAAAAACTCATTTCGAGCTATGGACTGGTAGGGCACCAAATTTGAGGCATATGCATGTTTGGGGTTAACCAGTCGAAGTGAGGATTTATAATATACATGAAAGGAAACTGGATCCTAGAACAATAAATGGGTATTTCATTGGCTACTTAGAGAGATCCAAAGGGTATAGGTTTTACTATTCTAATGTAGTCTGAGAATGGTGAAAACAGGAAATGTCAAATTCATTGAACTTGGCGAGATCAGTGGGAAAATTGAGCCAAGAGATGTGATCATTGAGAAAGTCTAGGTAGATGTCCCTATACCTACATCATCGAAAAAGAAAATAGTTCCTCTAATTGATCATCACGATGATATCATGGAACAAGTAAGTGATCACTCATCTCAGAATGATAATACTACTGATGAACCAAGTTCAGAGTCACCAGAACAGATTGTCTTATACAAATCTCAGAGAGATTAAATACTTGCCATTTCAACATATTATGTGGTATACCTCTAGGAATTTGAAATTGGGACAAATAAAAATCTACTAACGTTTTCACAAGTCATAGAGGGAAATGATTATAGTAAATGGATTGATGCCATGAAAGAGGAATTGAAATCCATTGATCAGAATCAAGTCGGGGATTTCGTTGAGTTGCCCAAATGGAGTAAAAGAATCGGTGTAAATGGGTCTTTAAGACCAAACGCGACTTAAAAATGAAACATCAAACGAATTAAAGCTAGACTTGTTACTAAGAGTTGCACTCAGAAAGAAGGCATTAATTGAAAATAAACATTTTCTTCAGTATCTAAAAATGACTCTTTTAAAATTATTATGGCATTGGTGATTTTTTAGGATTTAGAGTTACGTCAAATGGATGTGAAAATAACTTTTCTAAGTAAAAGTTTGGATGAATTGGTCCACATGGAGCAGTCAGAGGGCTTCTCAGAAAAGGACAAAGATCACCTAGTATGTAGGCTTAAGAAATCAATATATGGGCTTAAGCAAGTTTTTCGGCAATGGTACTTAAAGTTAAATGATCCAATTACTGCCTTTAGTTTTAAAGGGAGCATCGTTGATTGATGTATATATCTAAATTTCAGTGGGATTAAGTTCCTAATTTTGATTCTATATGTTGATGTTATCTTTTTGGCTAGTAGTGATCTTGGTTTACTTAATGAAACTAAGGGTTTTCTCTCTAAGAATTTTAAAATGAAAAATATAGGTGAGGCATCCTTTATGATTGGAATCGAAATCTTTTGAGATCGAAAATAAGGACTGTTGGGATTGTCTTAAGAAAGTTATATAGAAAGAGTTTTTGAAAAATTTGACATGAAAAATTGTTCATTGTTGGAAAGCAGTAAAGAGGGTATTACGATACCTGTAGAGAATTAAGGATTACCAATTTACCTTAAGAAGAATTGATAACTTGTAGGTAACTGGATAATCAGACTCTAATTTTGTCAGTTTCTTTAATATTAGGAAATCACTACTATATCAATAATAGAGGTTGAGTTTGTGGTGTGCTCTGAGGCCATCGTGAATGGTTTATGGTTGAGGAAATTATTCTTAGGACTTGGAATTGTCGACTTATAGCCAAGCCACTAAGAATGTATGTCCTTAGAATATTTTTCTCTAAATGATAAGTATTTAACAAAAAATTTAATACCTAAGTATTAAGGAGAAAGTACAAAAACAAATATATCCATATCAATTGTGTGTTAATGATTACACTATAAAAGACATGTTGATAAGATGGGTTGTATATTTATATTCATGATGTGAACATCATAAAGAAATTATTGATATACTAAGTATTTTGTTACTAGATACTAAAATATATCTATTATGATTGTTTTTGTCTTCTTGTCTTTCCACTTAATATGTATATTGAAATGCGTGGAAGAATGATGACAAGATAATGTTTATAATAGACATGAATTAGAACCCAAAGGCATTACAATATTTGCCGTGATTACCCTAATTAAAGATCATGTCAAATTAAGTTACTAATATTGTGATACATATAAGAAAATTTGTTGATTATAAAATAGAAGACCGTCATAACTCGCATTGGTAGCTGGTTTGACATTGATATTACAGAACTCATTAAATGTATTTTGAGCTATGAAAAGTTTCAAGAAATGAATTTGTGCAATATGGTTAATTTCTTGTGATAAGCCTATGAATAAAAAATATTTTTTGATGGGCGTGTGGGCCAAGTGAGAGAATGTAAGAGTTTTATTTAACTCTGTGTCTCACACACCCATCTTAATAGAGTTTAAGATAGTTCAAAATTTATCGGTTAATATTTGAGTTATGATGGGATAAGAATACTTATAAGAGATAAGATTAAAACTCTTAATCTCTAATTATAATAAGATATAAACTCTTAGATTTTTTGATGGCCAGAAGTCTATAAATAGTACTCGGAGGTTCAAGGATTCTTACCTACAACAGAAGAGTGTCTTTAGCTATCGAGAGACATTTACAAGGTAAAGTTGTTAGAGTGATCCTTCTTTCATAGTCAAATTAATTTTTCATTAATCAAATGGAGAAAGTATGTCTCTCTTTCTTATTGTGGATCATAGAATATGGAAGATCCATTTATTAATGTCATATTAAAATATTTAACATCATCGACATTCAATTTGGCTGCTATGATTCTTCCTCAATCTAGGCAAGTGATCCAGACAATACTGGAGATCAAGGCAAGGGGCAGGCAGATATCACTCAACAAAAACAACAAAGAGAAAGGTGCTATATAATGCGAGTATCTGAGCACCGGCCATGGATGGCTGAAGACCATAGCTAATCTGTTATCAGATTTGCATCGATCAATTAGTTCATCTCCATGCTGTATTTTCTTTTTCTTTTTTTCCTCTGGCTCTTTTCATTTAAGTGCTGGCTGGGATCAAGAGCTTCGCCATTCAGAACTTTAGTCCTTCTCCACATACATATAGAATATTTCTTCAGTAATGTGGTTTTGTCCTCCAACTCGACATATCCATAATATCATGTCTGAGCTCCATTAATGAAGCTTACCTCAATGAATTCCTCTAATTAATCTCTTGCACAAGCCGATAGCCACCCATCAGAATAAGATCAAATGAACCACATAAGTAACCTTTCAATTTTGTTATAACATGAAGGAGAAAGTAATGGACCCAAAGTAGCTAGACTAATTCAAGATAGTCAATCTTCATTAATTAGGGTTTTAGAGGTAGAGGAAGAGAGTCAAGAGAAGAAGGAATTAGTTGATGATTGAATTCTCGTCGAAGGTTTTCCCTCCAACTCGTTCTATTTATACTGAATGAATCAAAACGACAGTGTTACACCAATTACAAAAGTAAATGCAAAACGACAACGTTCTACTAAACATCACCACTTAAAACATAATACTCAAACAACTATGTTTCTTCTTTCCTTTTAAAAATAACTACCAACAACGACCTTCCTTTCCACTTTGAGAACCATGTCTGCTTCTACAACGACCTTACCCACTACTATGCTTCCACTCCAGCACCTTCAGAGACCATAATAGAGAATACAAGAATAGAAAGCCCAAACAATTACAACCTTCTACAATAACTTAATTGAACACAGTGCAAAGTAAAGTGGATCATCGGCTACAAATCATGTTGGCCAGGAAGAATACAAAAATAAAACTATGAAGTCCTTTAAACCTAAGACGCGCTCAAAAAACTTCTGACCAACAAACAATCACACAAGAATCTTAGGGACAACCTTCAACCAATCTTTATGGATGATAATAGATAATTATTTAACAAAGCATAAAGATGCAAGGAGTCAATGGCAGCACAAACTACAATAAAATGGATTTTTTGAGACAAATCAATTTGTCTTAAAAGGTCTATTTTTCGTCCCAAAATATTTTTGGAGACAAAAATATTTCATCTCCAATTTGTCTAAAAAAGAATATCTCAAAAAGTTTTTGGAGATGAAAATTGAATCTTGTCTTTAAAAATTATTTTTAGAGATGAAATCTCACCGATAGGTCCGAATCCTTTCAGACGGGCTTTTTTGTTTAAAATGAAATTTTTCCGTCTCCTAAATCCATTCGAATGAAAGTTTTGATTGTTCGAACTGACACACACAGTTCAAATGGACAAATTTTTTATTCGAATAGATTACTACATTTGATATTGTTCGAACGAGATCAGCATCCGAACTGATCTTATCAGTTTTAATAAATAAATTAATTGAAATTATTCTTGTTCGAGTAATGTTCGAACAAACTCTTTTTTTTTTTTTTGCTTCTCGTTCGAATGAGTTTTATTTCATTTAAATGAATTTTTAAATTGTAATGTACCGTTCGAAAAGTATATTTTCTGTTCGAACGTTACTACTACATAGATTCATATTTAATTACAAAGACAATATCTTTATGAGTCGATTGTTTCTACAGTTGTGTTTTTTTTTATATAACTTAGATACATATATGTATATATATTAAATAATATTGAAAAGATTAGATATTTTATTAGTAGTAAAATAAATATTTAATCTTTATTTTAAACACTTTCAAGCTCATTTGTCTATTGTATGAAGATAGTTTTTTACTTTTTATTATAATACTTTTTGATGTTTTTATGCTATTAAAATCTTATATTTAAAATAATATGTTATATTTGGGCTTAATTTTTTATTAGATAAATATGTTAGCCCAGAATTTTATTTGTTACATAAATTCTATTTCCCTATAAAATATAGTTAAGGATTTAAATCATAGTATTTTCTTACAAATAGATTTCTTTAGTAAATAGTAAGCTTTTAATTTGGGAACACTTAAATATCCAATTTAAATATATTTTATAAAAAGGATTCTATTGTTTACCTAAATAGGTTTTTTTTTTTATATATATAGTTGGAGTATTAAAGTCGTAACTTGAAAATAAAGAAACAATAGATTAAAGATTTTTTAATGATATTACTTATTTTCAAATTTATTGTAAGATTAATAATTTTGTTAACTATAAAAAAGTGAACCTATTTTAAGAGTTGGAGTTTTCGGTACTTATTTTGATAGAAGTGAATATAGTTTGAAGTATTTCAACTATTACCTTACAGATGTAGATAAAAATATATTAATTATTAGATTGTATTTGAAAGACTATACACGATATTATTATTTAAATAGAATGTTATGACACATTATTCTAGAAACGTTAGTGACGATTTAATATTTCGTATAGGTAACAAGTTATGACAGAGAATAGAAAACAATGCTATCAAGTAAGTGAATTTGATCACAAAGTTAGGATCCTCACAATTACTTATATTATTAATAGAGCCAGTTCTTTGATAGCTTTTTTTATATACCCCTCATGTCGAACATGTCATTCAGCACAACATACGATCATGTCATTCAGCATTATGTTCAAAACTCAGCAAGTTATAGTTATTTATATTAGAATGTAAATTATGCATCTCATATCGTATAAGTCACATAAGTTATGTTAAGTTTAAATATAAAATTAGATCAAATCAGTAATCAGTTAATCAGTTAATTCAAATGGACATTCAGATACATGGTACCAATGCATATCATATCAGAGTAGATGTGCAAGCCACAAACCTAAATGTGGTCCACCATAATACGCTAAAGTACTATCAGCAGCTCCCCTTACTGCAGTGAGACATGGGACCGGTGCATAACCTTGTACACAAGGTTAAGTGTATTGGCTAATCAGTTCAATTAAATCAATTCAATTAAATCAACTTAGTTAAATCAGTAAGATAGTTTAAATCAGTCAGGTCAGTCAATTAATTCAGACCAGTTAGTTAATTCAGATAGTTCAGTCATGCATAGCATAAGTTCGGTATGCACAATCATGTTTTCAGATCTCAGCATAAATTTTATGAAAATTTCACATGATTATTATTTACACGTTGTGGTAGATTTCTTATTAAGTCATCGACTCATTTTAATTTATTTCCTGTTTTTAAATCACCCAGGTAAGGAAGATGATTAGTGCGAGTAGACAGGTCAGGAGTAGACCGAGCAGTTATTGAAATTTTAAGAATTTCTAGAAATTAGTGTTTTATGACACAAGTTTAAATTCAGTTATTTCAGTTAATGTTTTGGAAAGACATTTTTATTAGAACTTCAGTTTTATAAAATAAATTTTATTCAGTTTTGTTATAAAAATGAGATTCTTGTGCCGAATTAACAATTTTAGAAAAATCACATGACACTTCTTAACCTACGGGAATAGGGCGTTACAATTTGGTATCAAAGCCGGTCAAGATTCTTTGGGCTTTTGTTTTCAAAAAAAAAAAAAGGAAACAAATTATGCTATCTAGGATGCTACTGGCTTGCTCGAGAATTTTTGTGATAGTTAGATTAAGATAAGTTGCTTGTTAGCTTTTAGTAGGTAGGACTATGATGTTAGTGTTTTTCAAAGTTATTGCTATTATTATTGTTTTAATTTTTTCTCAATATACAAGTTATTGGTTAGCGTAGAATATGGCACCTGGCATTAGATAATTCCTTGTAGCATGGATATTAGACTTTTGAGAATATTACTTGTATTGTGAGTTATGTGTTAATGGGTTATGATAATGGAATTGATTGATGGAATGAAGGTTGAGAAATTTTATTTTGATAGTGGATCTCGTTCATGAGGATGGATGGAGATTTGTAGGAGTTATTTGAGGAAGTTAAAGATGTAGCTAGTAGATTTTAGAGTTATGACGTAAATTGTATATTGTTGGCATTGTATGATGATTGATGGAAACTATATTATATTATTTAGGTAATATGATTCTCTTGCATGGAATGTTTTATGGGAAAAAAATCACATATCTAGGAGATTTTTAGTATTAAGAGTAATTCAAAGAAGTGATGGAGTCAATATTTTTGAGGTTATTAATTATGAAGAGATCTAATTTTGATTTATGAGAAGATTTTCAGTTATTATGTTATACGGAGATCCCTACTATTTACTTGGAGTTAAAAATGAGAGATTTTAGGAGAAATTATTATTAGGCTTTTAATCAATCCAAATATTAAGGTTTATATTTATAGGCTTGAATCCTTATGGAAATTTTATTCTTGAGGATTTGAGGATGGAGTACTTTTTTTTAGACTCCAAACGTTGGAAAGTTTATGCTATTATTAATTGAGGTTATTATTTTATGTGAATAATTTGTTTAGTATGTTATGTGGAGAATCTATTTATTATTTTGGATGTGGAGATTTTTATTGATCATGGAGACTGTTACTTACTAGGTATGTGGAGTAAGATAATTATTTGGATGATAATTATGATTAAGCTTCCAATCAATTTCATACTAAGTTTTATATATTTAGGTCTTTATGGTTTCTCGGAGTGCATGATGGTTGACACTACTACGTATGTGATGGATGACAGTAGGTGTATGAACGTGTACATGTTTAAGGATTATAAAGAGAAAAATGATTGATTTATGTGCATAGATATACACATGATAGGTTTGAGATTTTGTATGCATAGTAGGAATGCTATGAAATATTTGGAGTTGATTGATGTCACTAAGTGTAATTGAGGTAATTGTTAATGGACTAGACCTTGATCTTTGAGAGTCTTATATTGATTCAAGATTATGAGCGTTTAAGGAGAATTATTTACACTATTTCATGTGGAGATTGTTACTTATTTTGGTGATATTATTAATAGGTTTCTAATTGAAGTCAAGGTTAAGGTTTAGAAGTATGATGGTAGCTACCATATGCGCATTGTGTGCATGCATTAGGGAATTGGAGATTATGATGTATAGGTATGTAGGTTGAATGACGTACCAGTAAATTTCAAGGACGAAATTTTTGTAAGAGGATAGTTTGTAATATCTTGATCTAGATATTTAGAGTTTAAATACAAATAATTTGATCTTTCGAATTTTAATATGAATATAAAATTTTCTTATTATTATTATTAGTGTTATCGATTTTATTAGATATTATGGCATTAATAAACTCACATTTTAAATACGAATTTTTATTATAGATATTATTTTAATTATATTATTAATATTTTTATATTAATTAGTTTAAATAGTTTTGAGACCTTTCATTTCATGCTTTTATACTTTTAAATAGAATAAATTTTTTAGTGATTTTCTTTTAACCGCCAATCATTAGGAGTTTTTTATTTTTTTTTCTTTAGCACCTATAATGAAAGATGAAAAAAATGGATTTATTTAATTAATAACCCCTTAAGTGGTTAGTGGTATTGAGAGTCTATGATTTGACCCTTAGGAGCTGGGTTCGATCCGTTACCTCCTTCTAACGAGGGGTTTTAAAAGGGGGGAAAAAAAAAACTCCTGATGATTCTGGTGGTTAAAAGAAATCACTAAGAATTTATTTTGTTTAAGAGGATAAAAGCGTGAAATGATGGAAGGTCTCTAAACAATTTAAACTAATTAATCTAAAAATATTAATAATATAATTAAAATAATATCTACAATAAAAATTCATATTTAAAATACGAATATATTAGTGCCATAATATATGATAAAATCGATAATACTAATACTAAGAAGAAGAAAATTATATAATAATATTAAAATTTGAACGATTAAATTATTCTTATTTAAACTCTAATAACTTGATCGGGATGTTACAGAAATTGCTTTGGTTGATGTCTCCAAAAGGCAAGAAACGATTGTACTTCTAAATTTTTATGATTAGGGATGTACAGTACCTGAGATTTCTAGTTGTAGAAATAATTAAAGTTATCATTCAATCGCTTTCTTATAACAAAGCCGCTTTCCTCCAATCTCATTCCACTCATCACTCAATGTTATTATTATTAAAAACTCATTAATTAATTTAAAGTTAAATTGAATTGATGTAGGTAGTGTTATGTCCATGCTCGACTTCTTGAAAAAAAAAATCCATATTTTATTGAAAGATTCTAAATTCATATATAAATAGAAATTACTACAAATGCAATAATTAAAGGCTTCAACGGTTCACATCATCGTTGTACTCGGTGGGTTTAATCTCAACCTTCTTCATCCTACACAACCAGAAGGTGGTAAAAGAGAGAGAGAGAGAGAGAGAGAGAGAGAGAGAGAGAGAGAGAGAGAGAGAGAGAGAGAGAGAGGGGGATATTGGGAAAGGAAGAAAGGGTTATAGGGTTACATGTTGTCTGCTATGCCCATTTTTTTACAATTTGTGAACTCTACTACGTGACAGGTAGCCATTGATTTTCGATAAATTATAGGTGTCACTTGTCCAAAGAGTTTTTGTTTAGGATTTTGACCAACTTACGTCCGGTTTGTTTTTAGAGATGAGATGAGATAAAAGTTAACAAAAGAATAAAATATTGTTGTAATATATTTTTTTAATATTAATTTTGTTTTAAAATTTGAAAAAATTGTTTTGAGATTTGAAAAAGTTGAATTGTTTATTTTATTTTGTAAAAATTTGAAAAAGTGTAATTAAATTTAAGATACGATGAGATGAGATGAGATGATTTGAGTAAACAAACCAAGCTTAGTTAAACGACTAGTATTCGGATTGATGATATAGTCTACAACAATGCTACGTACAATCATGAAATACGTAAATGAAGCACAAATATTTTGAAAAAAAATGGAATTTACTATTAAAAAATTAATTTTTTTTTTATGTGAGATCCACATTTACTCATTTTTTTCAGTACAATATTTGCATATTTCAAAATTACAAATATCATTTCTCTAGAGTCTAATACTCGACACAAACACAATTTATAAATACAAATTACCACAACATGCTCTCGTCTGGCAGAACCCTTTTCCCGCCCATCCCTCGACCATGTCTCGCATGTGGGAGAGACTGGCTGGCTACCAAGCGAACAGATTCTCAACCTTACCGTCCAAGTGCCGAGCGTGAGAAGTGATATATAGGACTTTTTTGGTTTCTATATTGCTACTAGAAAGGTAGGTACTCTACTCCCGCTTGCATTATTATTTAATATGGCTATCTGACTTCCCGCCCGATAATACCACCAAGCGAATTGCCCTCCCAGACGGATACGCGGAGGGATGGGTGGAGGATAGGAGGCCCGCCCAACAGGCCTAACCAATGTGATCTTTACCACGCAACCCCCATCATAATTCAAGGGATTCTCAACCCCGTAGCTTAAATAAGTCATTGACTTGCAAACTTGTAGGTCAGCCGATAAACAAATGCGCTGAACACAAATTAATGATGGCATAGTTAATTCAGAGGAAGCACATGTACCTATCTTAACATTGACCATTCTAGAAAGCCGAAAAGTTATTTACATATGATTTTTATACAATAAAGCAGGAAAGGAAACTACCAGCTTCTAGTCTAGTAGACTCTAGCTACTCCATAACCATCTTCTAACAGAGGACGCCAATGTATTCAAACTCTTTTCAGTTTCCTACGCTGGTCAACTTCCTTTCCCTTGCTGGATCTGCTGAAGAAGAGCAGCAGCCAGCTGTAACGTTGCTTGCAACCGTTTTTGTGGATCTGCTTCTGCTTCTGCTTCTGCTTCTGCTTCTTTCTGTGTATTACCGTTCTGAAGCAGCTGATTTCCCTGGACCCCTTGAACCATGCGAGAAACTGCAGACACATTTGATGTCCGCTGTTGTTGCTGCTGCAACTGTTGAACTTGACCAAACTGAGATGTCAAAAGCTCAGAACTCACCTGATTGTTCTGTAGAACATATTTTTGGGATATTCTTAAAGAGTTTTCAGAATCATTCGTTCTGTTTGTTGACCCAAACTCATCACCCACAGATATATGTGACGTGCTCCCTGACTGCCTCTGCTGTCCAAGAGATGATGCCAACTGCGCTAGTTGATCTGGTTGCAGGGCTGCCATAGACAAAGAAGCTGAAGTATGCGTTTCCTGAAGAAATGACTTGCCATTTCCGGATAATGAAATACCAGAAATTCCACCTTTATAATGACTAGAGTTCGTTTCTTGCCCTGTGTTTGGCACGAATGAATGGTGCTCCTGAACAATAGGAACAGCACAATTGGACACTTGTGGTACATCCCTAGGACCAGAAATTGAATTCTGCAGATGATGGGACAAGAAATTCTGACCAGACATAGGATTTCCCTGATGTAGTTGATAGTCATGCCTGTTTTCATTGTAAGAGTCAGATACGCCATTGAGAGCATGAGCAGAACCTGAAAATGATCCAAGTGGAGCTGATGTAACCACATTCCCTGAAAAAGATGCATTTGGAACTCCTAATTTACCCAAATCTTGGAAAGATGTTAATGGATGAATAGGTAGTGAGGCTGTTGATGGCTTTGTATGTGGTACATCACTGCTGATGGGCAATGAATTGGTATTTTTCTTCTCATTTTGAAGATGAAGCGACCCAAAACTGGAACCAGGATGCTCTAACCTCAAAACAACACCAGAGATGCTCAGTTTCCCAGGCACTTTCAGTACTTTCTCTGAGAAGTCTGATGGGGGTACAAGAAACAAGGTAGTTTTTTCATCCAACTTGGCAACTGCTGCTCGCTGTTTTTCTCCAAGATAATGCATCAATTCATTGTAGAATCCCATATCAGCATCACTTTCAGGTACAAAGAAGACAACCCAAGCCTTAGCTGCTTGATAGTAATGCTTTGAAAGCATGTCTAGACCAGTCCTTGCAGTGCAGTCTAAGAATTCAGGCCTGCATCATAATATTATTGTGACGGTAAGTCTAGTGGGTGTCCAACAGCTGTACACCATACTCAAGAGGGTGCTTGAAAAATGAGATGAGATAAAAATTTTGTGAATAGTAGTAAGATAGTTTGTAAAAAGTAATAAAAATAGTTTGAGTTAAGTATTTATTAGGTTTTGCAAAGGAGAGAAAAAATTGAATAAAAAATATTATACAATTAAAAAATTATTAAAATATATTATTTTTAACATTTTAATATTATTTTTATTTTGAGATTTGAAAAAATTAAATTATGTTTTATTTTTTATTTGAAAGTTTGGAAAAGTTGTATTGATTAGTTTGAAAAAATTGTAATGATTAGTTTGAAAGTGTGTATGTTTCAATGATATTTAGGAAGAAAATGAGATGTAATAAGATGAGATGGGACGTGATGTGATGAAAAATTTTCCAAACATCCCCTAAAGTTCTTTAGTCTTAAAAACTACTAACTTGCGTGCTGTTAACCCCATAGGATTGCAACATTCTATACTCTAGACATCATCTGAAACAAATTCATCTTATTCTTGTAGCAACTGAAGCAAGTCCATCTAAATTGCGGACATCATACAATATAAAAAGCTACTTATTAATATCCAGATATTTTAAACTCTTTATCATCCATAAATTATATAGATAAAGTCTATAAATTCTGTAGATTGGGCCAAAGAAGGAAACTAATTTAAATACGGTCTTTTTTCAATTGATTAAAATACAGATCAAATTCAGACAAACAGTTGAGACTTAATGAAACCAGAAAAGCTAATAAATAAAATTCAGTTCGACCAGCAAGTTTTTCCTTTTTCTTTTTTAATCCATAACTAAGATGGTACCTCATAATGTAATTAAAAGCTCACTTATGGTGGAGGAAAGTAGTGATTGCAACTAAATAGAACCTAGGAAAGACCTACTTCTTCCAAGATGAGAACACTCGGGGTAAAGTAAAACAAAAGAATAAGAAATAAAACATGGCACCAAAATAAAGACAGTAAAAAATAACAGATGATGCAACATTATGAGGAAAACCATTTAGGCTGATGAAAACTTGGTAGGCCAGACATTTCCAAAGCGTAAGCACCAATGAGTTACTTTGGCAGATGAGAAATAGAAGGGAAAGTAACAAATGGAACACAGTCAGTTAATTAGGATACTATTTTATGATGCATGCACCAGTATGTAATGCAGCTAGAAACATGAAAAGGTCATTATAGGAATTGAACAATCAGATGCCCTGTACGACAGATTTCCATGGGGCACCGCCAAAATGCACCTTGGATGAACACAGTACTTACAGTCAAAAGAATAAGAAGAAAATATCAATTAATCCATTCTCTAAGATAATATTAAATCAGAGCATCTAAGTAACTATAGAAAGAAGCAGTAAGAGGGAAGTAATTAACTAGCCGATGTCAAAGCCGCAAGTAAAGGCGAGAGGAAGCCCTTTTCACATTCCTAGTGCTGATTAAAACTTATCATGATAACTAATTCCAAAATCTCCAACCATGAATTTTGTTTATTACTTACAACATGATGTCCAGGACTTTTCCCACTGGAAAGCAGCGAGCACGACATACAGGTGTTCCACCCTTTGCAATTGTTCCTTCCCATTTCCATTCATTCAAAGAAGACTGATCCAATTCTGGCATGAATGTTTTCTTCTCAATAGGCTTTGATAGTAGAGAACCAGAACCCACTTGAAAACTATCATAAGATTCTCCCCAGTGATCACTCCTTTCTTCATGAGGCACAGCAACATTTGTGTGATCAGGGGTCTGTTTATTCGCATGAAATACAGCCTCAAAGTTTTTACTGAAGACCTCATGTCGAGGAAAATCAGAGACTACCTTTGGCAACCTATGTCTCTCTTGTTTAAGATCAGAAAAAGGATACTCTGGAAGGTCTTTCTCGGGTGGAAAGGGGACAGTCTTCAATTTCTTAGCTCCATGAAAGAAATTTATACCTTCTGATAAGTCCCATGGATCCTCAGGGTAATCAGATATCGGAGCACGCCCCTGTCTTGTAGAACTATCGCGATGTTCATAAATATCATGTGGTGGTCCTAAATCAGACCCAACATCTCCGAACCTTGCCAGTTCGCTTGCATTATTTCCACCCATCCATGAAGTACGCTTCCTGTTAAAACCACGGGCATCAGAATCTCCAGCATCCAAATCAGGAAGAAACTGAGATCTTATGCCGAGATCTCCAGATAAGCTCCCAAAATTCCGATCCTGCCAAGGGTTCCCAGAATATCCCAGGTGAATGTTTGACTTGGAATGTGGGGAAGGGGGGACATTCATTGAGCTCCTTGCACCGTTGGATGAGCCAGTTTCACTCTTTGCAAAACAAATATGTACACGAGGATTTCCAAATAATTTTCCCTGAAGAATTTCTTTTGCCCTGAAAGCTGACACTACACTCCTGAATCGAACAAAGGCATAGCTGCGACCAGGAAATGCAGTAATCTTCTCAATCTCGCCAAAAGGTGAAAAGGCCTTCCTTAAGATCATTTCATCCACCTTCAACAAGGCTGGAAACCCTATCCATAAGACTGAACTTGGCTCCACGCTTTTGTCACTTGTATTGAACTTTTCAGGATAAAAAGGATCAGGACTAGCATGTCGTGCTATAAACTCCCTTTGGGAGAAAGGAGATCCTCTCGATGCTGAATTCTCATCTTGATGCTGAGAGTAATCTTCATCACGTAATGGTGTTGATGGCTTATCCTGTGATTAAAAATCTTATCAAGTTCAAGTGCAAAACCAACCTATATTCCAAGGCCCAAGCAGTGGACTTGGCTTTATGCTTCAGCACACATTGAAAGGAGACCAAAAAATGCCACTAAGCTTCATAGAACTGATGGTTTAAAAGTAAAGGAATTGGCACTGGGCCTCTAGTATGTGAAGTAAGTAGATTGAAATGTCTAGTAAATTTGTATCACGTAACTGTGCAAATAATAATTATTATCAGAAGATATTCTGGACAGCTAGCAACCCAACCATCACAACCTAATTTATCATGAAAAATGATGGATTCTAAAGGATGGCAAAAGAACACAAACACAGCAAAAACTCCAAGCAACTTTTTTTTTAACTGCCAAGTACAAAAAAATCCTAGCAACTAAGTAACAAAATAAGTTTGTCAACTATCTCATCAGCATTTTATGCATACAACATGATCCACCATTGTTTTCTCTTTTCATAAGTTTCTGCTTCAAAGCACCCAAATTACTAAAGACTATTTCTGCACTTGAAACACCAAACCCACATGTTTTTGTTTTATTAAATGTTAGATATCCTGATGCAATATTACAATATCAAGCCCAAAAATGCCATCGACCACTCAAATACAGTCAATGTTAATTTAAAGAACTAAATCGACAACAAGAGACATTTTCAAACAGTTATAAGATCAAGAAAAAGTCTAGCCTGTGTAAACCACCAATGAAAAAGCAAACCAATGATTGAGCAAAACAATTCAGACGAATTTAGTAACACCCCTAAACAAACTAAAAAGAGGAAAACAAACAAAAGAGGCTCTGAAGGGATAATTAAGCACCCTTTTGGCATTGTCACGACAAGCATCCTCCTCATTTAACGAAGAAAGTGTCTTCAGGACAAAGGTTTGCCTGTTTGTTCCCCTGGAGTGGATAGAGTGATTTAACATCTACTTCATATACTTGAGAACTAATGGAAAAGCAAACTAGGACTGAATGAAGATAACTGGTGATGTACACCACAAGTACATCAGCAATGATACTTTCAACCCTTAAAGAAAATTTGTTTTCAGAGATGAGATGAGATGAGATAAAAGTTAGAAAAAGAATAAAATATTATTGTAATATATTTTTTTAATATTAGTTTAGTTTTGGAATTTGAAAAAAATATTTTGAGATTTCAAAAAGTGTTATATTTTATTTTATTTTGTATAGAAATTTAAAAAAGTGTAATGATTAGTTTGAGAAGAATTTTGGGTTTTGAATTTTGAATTTTGAATTTTGTCACTGTAAGCAAACCAGGCCTTAGTAAGGGTTGAAGGAATTTTCACTTTCCAAACAAGCAATGCACTCTCTTGGTAAACGAACCGTGATCAGGACTATGATTTTCCTTGATTCCCTTTTGAAAGAGGTGAACAAAGACTATCTCCTTGGATGGCAATAAATTCGTTTATTATTTTGTTTTTGTAAAACACATGCACACACAAAACACTGAAAAATGAAAAGGAGAGATGGAGAAACTCCGAAACTCAAATTGACAGGAAGCTCATCCAATTGAAAAGAACCACGTATTCTTCCTACTTCCTCTACAACGGACGCACAAATTTTAATTTCATAATTAGTGGAAACCTTCTTATGAATGAAAGTTTTGAGAAAAATCTGCTACCCTACCATGAATAACACATAACTAACAGATTAAAAAATCAGCTGCAGAGTGGAGTGGTAGCATTCTCAACAATTTGTTCTGTTAGGTAACAGTGGCATTCTAAACATTTCTCATTTATTGCTGGCAGATGACACACTGATTTTTTGCAGGGCAGATTGAAAACCTATTCAGTCACTGAGGGCACTTCCCTTATGCTTTGAAGCTGCTGTAGGCTTTAAACTTAACTTGGCAAAATCCAAATTGGCCCGTCGGACACGCCAACAATACACAGCTTGGCTTGCAATTCAAGCTGCAAAGCATCCTCCCTGCCCATGAAGTATCTGGGCAATCCCTTGGGTGCCTCTTTCAAGGCTACAGCCATTTGGGATGATGTGATTGAGAAGATGGAGTGCAAGTTGGCAGGTCGAAAGAGGTTGTACTTGTCGAAAGGTGGGTAGATTAACTTAATCAAGACCACACTCCAAACCTGCCCACATACTTTGTCCTTGTTCCCTCCAACAACTATAGTGCCTAATAGTTTTGAGAAGCTTCAATGAGACTTCATTGTGGAGTGGATTTTGAAGGAATTCAAATTTCACCTTGTTAACTTGAACAAGGCTTGTTCACCAATCTCAGATGGCGGCCTAGGGGTTTGAAGCTTGAGGGCCTTCAACCAAGCACTTCTAGGGAAGTCTTTGTGGGGCTATCACCAAGAGAGGGAGGCACTGTGAAAGCAATGTAGATTCCAAGTATGATGGAGCGTGGGGGGATGGTGTTCCAATGAGGTACGGAGCATACAGTGTGAGGTTGTGGAAGAACATTAGAAGTGGATGGGGGTTATTCTACTGATAAAAGGTTCATGGTGGGTAGCGGTTCCAGGATCAAATTTTAGCACAATGTAGTGTATGGAAAGGTCTCTATTTTATTTCATGGTATCAAAGCCAACAAGAGAATTAGGTTGCTGAAACAAAAACCCAAAACCTACTTGCTTAGAGGATCAAGCAACAGTTTGACTTGGGGGTGCTGATTTAAAGCATTATCATTGGTCTCGTCTTTTTTTATCATCAAAAGTGCACACATACCAAAAAAATATTATCATATTTGATCAAATATGACTAAAAAAAGTGTGAAAAATAGCATAAAGGTGCTTTTTGCTTACTTTTTGCTTACTTTTTGTTTAACTTTTGATGATTTACTATTCAAAAGTTGTACAAAAAGTAAGCAAAAAGCACCTTTATGGTATTTTTCACACTTTTTTTAGTCATATTTGATCAAATATGGCATTATTTTTTTGGTATGTGTGCAAAAAGTACACTTTTGATGATAAAAAAAGATGAGACCAATGAGGATACTCTTAGTGGTAGTGAGTCTGTCTTGAAAACTTAAGTATTGATAGGAATACCAGGGGTTTGAAACCCTCTCCATCCACAAAGTCATAAGTTCTCAGTCTTAAAGAGAGATCTAAAATTGTGGAATTCTCAGTCTTTTGGTGATTTAGGAGATAATAAGAAGGCTATTTGGAAGGATATACAGAAACTTGATAAGCTGCAAAAGGGTCGGCCTCTCACTCAGGATGAACAGGTGCAGAAGACTACATTGACAACAGAACTCGAGTGATTGATTTTGATGGAAGAAATTTCTTGGCGTCAAAAATCAAAAGCTTTGTGGCTTCGCGAAGGGGACCGATGTACAAAGTTTTTCCATAGAGTCGCCAATTCCCATTGCAGGAACAACAATATTGAGGTGATCAAGATTAATGGGTTGGAATGTAAAGATGAGTGGATTATCCGTGACCATGTTGTCAACTTTTATGAGAACTTACTGACGGAACAGGAGGACTGGAGACCTAACTTGGATGGTCTAGCGTTTGATAAGATTGACCCAATTGATGTCGTTCCGCTGGAGCGGACTTTTGAGGAAGCAGAGATTCTCAAGATCATTCGGAAAATGGTGAAAGACAAAACACCTGGACCAGACCGCTTCTCGATAGGTTTTTACCAGGACTGTTGGTAAATGATTAAAGAAGATCTCATGAAGGTGTTCCAGGAGCTATTCACCTTTGGAAAATTTGAAAAAAAAACTCAATTCTACATTTTTGGCGCTCATCCCCAAAAAGGTAGGGGCTACAGAAATCAATGACTTTCGACCCATTAGCTTAGTTTCCGGGGTTTACAAGATCGTCTCGAAAGTGCTTGCCAACCGATTCAGTGAGGTCATTGGAAGATCATTACTAATCCGCAAAATGCTTTCGTGAAAGGTAGACAAATTCTAGATGCTGTGCTGATAGCGAATGAATGTATTGACAGTAAACTGAAGGTAGGAGGTACGGGGATTCTATGCAAATTAGATATGGAAAAGGCTTATGATCATATTAATTGAGATTTTCTTCTGTATCTTCTCAGCAAATGTGGGTTCGGGAAAAGATGGAGGTCCTGGATAAGATGGTGTATTTCTACATCCAGATTCTCGGTACTGATTAATGGTTGTCCTAAAGGTTTCTTTCCTAGTTCGCGAGGGTTAAGACAAGGCGACCCACTGTCCCCACTACTATTCGTTCTGGTTATGGAAGCGCTCAGCAAGATGTTGTCAGCTTTGGTGAATACTAGTTTGGTAAGTGGGTTTCAAATTGGAACACCATCTAGAGGTTTTGCTAATATATCTCATTTGTTGTTTGCAGATTATACACTTGTTCTCTGTGAGGTGGAGCAAGGGCAGGTGCGAGCCTTAAAGGCTCTTCTCCTCTGTTTTGAAGCAGTGTCGGGTCTAAAAGTGAACTACAACAAACCTGAGATGGTCCCAATTGGGGATGTGCGCAATACGCTAGTGTTGGCTAGTTTACTTGGATGCAAGACTTCTTCGCTGCCTCTGACGTACTTGGGACTTACTTTGGGATCGGCTTCAAGGGTAGCAAGGATATGGAATACAGTGATTGAAAGAGTGGAATGGAAACTTGCAGGATGGAAGAGGATGTATTTGTCTAAGTGGGAGCGGGTCACTCTAATCAAGAGTACTCTTTCCGATAACCCACCTATTTCTTATCTCTCTTTCCTATCCCGGCTAGGTGGAAAGCCGCTTGGAAAGTTGCAACGAGATTTTTTGTGGGGCGGGTTGGGGGAGGGTTTAAGTATCACCTTGTTAAGTGAGAGACGATTTGTCGCCCTTTACCAGAGGGTGGTCTGGGTATTCGTAATTTGAGAGTTTTCAACCAAGTTTTGCTTGGTCAGTGGTTGTGGAGGTACCAACAAGAACCAGAAGCCCTTTGGAGAATAGTGATAGATCACAAATTTGGGAGCGAATGGGGGGATTGGAGCTCTAATGAAGTGATAGGGGCTAGTGGTGTAGGGGTATGGAAAAACATAAGAAGTGGGTGGGGGGTCTTTCTACTGCACATTAGGCTGCAATGTGGTGTAGGCACAAGAATCAAGTTTTGGAAAGATGCATGGTGCGACGATAGGCCCCTATCTAACGTGTTTCCTTCTTTGTTTCAGGTTGCAAGGGACAAAAATATCATTATGGCAGAGACACTGGAGTCAATCGAGGGAGGTCGCCACTGGAACATCAACTTCATCCAGGCGGCACATGATTGGGAAATAAATTCTTCCGTGGACTTTTATAGTCTCATTTATTCCCAAAGACCGAACATCCAGATTCAAGACTGCCTATAGTGGACCCCTGCAAGGCGAGGAATCTTCACAGTCTGCTCTTTTTATAAGGTTCTCATCTAAGGTCCTGAGTCACAATTTCCCTGGAGGAAAATCTGACACCATAAAGCACCCCAGAAAGTGACCTTTTTCGTGTGGACAACTGCTCTAGGAAAGATTCTCACTACGGATAACTTGAGAAAAATGGGAGTTATCATTGCAAACTGGTATTGTCTGTGTCGAAATGGGGGCGAGTTTGTTAATCATTTACTCCTACATTGCGAAACAGCTAGAGTTCTGTGGAACGAGATCTTCAGAAGATTGGACTTAGCCTGGGTCATGCCAGAGTATGTGGTGGCAACTATGGCGTGCTGGATTTCGATTAGGGGCGAGCGCAAATTATAGCCATATGGAAAATGATTCCTATATGCATCATGAGGTACATTTGGTATGAGCGTAATGAGAGAACTTTTGAAGACAGGAAGAGATTCCATGAGGAGCTAATAGTTTTCTTTTATAGAACTCTTTGTACATGGTCCATTGTCGTAAATTTTAATAGTATGGACCTCCACGATTTCCTTGTATCCAACATGGTCTCCTAGCTAATAGGCCATGTTTTTCTTTGTAAACGGCTTTTGCCTTTTTTAATAAAATGTTACTTATCAAAAAAAAAAAAAAAGTCATAAGTTCTCTCTTGCATGGTGGGAGTCGGCCTTGGTGTTTCTTTCATCAATCATCTGGATCTAGAAAAAATTCTAAGAATTCTTATGGGATTCTTGATTGGCGCTGAGCTAAATATAGTACACAATCGTATCTTGGTTAATAAGATCCAAAAAGTTTATCGATCTTAGGGGTGCAAATTCATAATCGGCATGTCCAGTTGTTTAGCCCTACTAGTGGGAGCCAAGAATAAATCGCAGTTGTTGAGGCATGCCTGAAGCGTAGCGGCAGCAATTTGGTTCAAGGTGACTTTTGCATAGGCCTTCGTCAAGCTTTCACCCCTTCGTCTATAGGCGGCGGCTTGACGTCGGTATTGTCATGACTTGGTATAGGGTCTGTGTAGTCGTTGGCCTTCCCACCAAAAGAGAAGGCCTATGATATAGTGGTAAGCACGATCGTCTTGCAGTCCTCCATCCTTCAGCCCTTCGCCTATAGTCTTGGTTGGCAAGCTACCTTGATCCGTCATTGGCTTTGATTCATTATGCTCAGCAGCTCCAACAAGCCCTAAAGAAGGGCCCTTAAGACGCCTTTCCTACAGTCTATAGGATTGTACAAGATCGGGAGGCATCTGTGGCAGAAGCATCGAGTATCTCAAGTGGTTCTCCACAATGGAATGTCAATTTCGTCAAGGTGGCTCAAAAATGGAAAGTTGGGGTGTTATTCTAGCTGGAAGTAAAAGAATTGGAGAGAAATAAGATGCTTTGGATTCCCTCTATGAAGAGGAAATTCAGATTATGTTCATTCTATAAGACCATCTCTAGACACGAAGACAATCCTTTTCCTTGATAGAGTATTTGGCGGACTATGATGCCAATCAAGGCAGCTTTCTTTGGATGAACAGCTTCATTGAGAAAGATCCTGACCATGGAAAATGTGGAATTATACCAATTAATTGGTGTTGCATATGTAAGAAGAATGGAGAGATAATTGATCACACGCTACTTCATTGTAAGGTTGCCAGGACCTTGTGGGACGATGTCTTTAGTAGAGTTAAGATAGCATGGATTATGCTTGGGAGCATGGTCAATCTCTTCGCTAGCTGGAAAAGTTTATACAGCATCTCACAGATTGCTGGAGTTTGAGGATTGTTCACACCTATATTATGCGGTGCATTTGGAAATAGAGGAATGACTGGAAATTTTAAGAGATGGAGCACTCCATGAACAATCTCAAAAGCTGCTTCTTCAACACTTTATTTTGAGGGCAATTGCTATAGATTTCAATGGCTTGGCTTCCACAATTTCCTTGTATCATTTCTAGCTATTGGTTTTCTCTTGTATCCATCCAATGTACTTGGGCTACGCCTATTTTCCTCAACAATATCAATTATATTTTTACCAATTAAAAGTATTGCTTCAAAATGTTCACCTAGGCACTGAATGTATTTACAGACATACACAAGCACCAAATCCCAATAATTTCTCCAAGCACCAACAAAGATACCTCAATATCATTTTCAACAAGCTTGCACAGCCTCCAGCAACAATTTCTAACCACCTACTAAATATGAATACAAAAGCAGAAGAGGAAGATGGGCAAATAAAATGTCAACATATAATTGAAACAAGCCAAAGATTATCAATTAGACCTGCAAGACCACAAAAGAATGTTCTGCCAGTTCCAATGAATGGAAAAATAATTTCAATTTAATCAAGAGTTTGTTCTTTTACAATAAGCAACTGGCTACACGGGCAGACTTGAAATTCCAAAATGGCTCACATGAAGAATAACATTATGTTACCCATGAAAAACTGTTACCTGGGAGGAAAAGCAAGTTCGGAAAGCAGCATTGTCAAACCAAAGATTTTTCCATAATGAAAATTCTTGATTTCATCTTATATTAATATAGGGAAGGAAATAAGATAAGGAGATGGGTGATAAACATCTACCTGCTTGAGCAGTCTATCTATTCATTGCAACTAAAGGCCCACAAGTAGCAGGATCCCACATTTGCATCAATGATCATGCCACAGACCATGTCACTAAAACATAACTACTAATATTCGGATTACCAATAACAGTGAAGCAGAATTTGGTTCCCAATACCCACATTTATGAATTTTGGCTATTTGTTTGAATCTTGAATAGAAGAGAAGAATAACTTGGGAGATCTTTCCCTTCTTTGACAATTAATAACTTAGGATGTCAGCTGCAGGAGGATATCCTCCCACCATCTGAAATGCACTTGGACTCCATTGATCCATGACCACAAATTTACATTAAGCAGTGCCAATGCTGCTTTTAAACCAACCCAAATCTTCCTACACTTCTGAAAATTTTCAATTAATTCAACAAACTCTGGTGGTCGTGATTCAGGTCAATAGTAGAGATTCTCCCACCAAAAGTTTATACCAAATATGGATTATGGGATAAAGCTTTGCAAACTGCCTATTATATGCCCCTTTACTTCTATAACCCATCAAGCTTCTCAATATACATAAGCACAAGACCATACAAGCATTACAAAATGAGATCATTCAAATCAAGTATGTGATAGACCAGATTGAGTATAAGATATATAGAAAGGTGGTGACTATGATCCCATGTTGCTTGGAAGAGATAAGTTTTCACAATTTATAACGATTCCAAAAGACTCCAATTGTAATCTTGACCAATCCATTTGGAGTATATGCCCAAAACTGGCTTGAGTCTTCCTTGAGTTGTAACAAATAATATCAAAGCCAATCTCAATCAAAAGTGTAGGACTTGAGCTATGCCATTTATGATGAAATAGCCAAAAGAGGACGCTAGGGATTTAAGAGGAGACTGTGATACCCCAGATAGAGAATAAGAAGTATAGAAAGGTGGTGAATGACAACCCATATTTTTTGGGAGGGATGAAATCTTACTCTTTATAATAATTCCAATGGACTTCTATTGTAACCTTGACTAGTCAATTCGGAGTATAGGCCTAGGTGTGGCTTGGATCTTCTAGTTGTTTCAAGCTATCAATTCAACCTATAATTTGACATCACACAATGTATTGGATTCTTTAGTTATGACTTCCTAGCATCACAAAGTACAACCATATAACGTATTTCTGCCACAAATAAAATGTGGTCCATAGCATGAAAAGTGAATTTTTTTTTATTTGGTACCGGGTGTCCAAGAACACCGTCTCAACTAATCCCGGGGGTGCACAGGTCCTCAACAAAGAGTTTTCCACAAGTGCATCTCGCCTAATTTTGGCATGGAAAGTGAAAAATGCAGTATGTCAAAAGGACAAGAACCATTAGGAGTTCAGATTCTATTTACAATTTATCGACATCATAACAAACACAACAAACTTGTCTGTGTGTTTAATAGGTCATAGTTGAGTAAAGGAAACCAATTAGTCCGTTGGGGCAGTACCTTGAAGTGCTCTTCACAACCTGCAGAAACTCTTTTAGCTCAGCCATAAGGAATCATTGCTACTTAATCAAATCCTTCAAAGCCTAAATTTTCACAATTTCCACAGTTATATAACATTTTTGTTGCATTTTATTAGTATACAAGTTCTGTCTAAAAAACATAAATGGTACCCAAAAATAAATAAGAAGAATATATTGCCAAGCAGCAAGATCACTAGAGCTTCCAATAAATAAATTATCTTTTAAGTTTTTTTACTAAAACTTGCACCCTCTAAGCTGCTGCTTTTGTGCTTCATGAACTCAATCATTTCTATCTGCGTCGGGTGTGTTTGTATGCCTAGAGTATCCCAAAAATTTCTGAATAGTAGTGAAATGATTTGAATGAAGATGTTTTATTCATTTTTGAAAAAGGAGAGAGAAGAAGTTGAATATGGAGTTTATGAAAGTGAATAGATATTGTTAAAAAAAATTGTTTCGATATAATTTTAATATTATTTTGACTTTGAAGTTTGTAAAAATTATATTGATTTTTGTGTTTGAATAATGATTAGGTAATGATTAGATGCAAAAGTTAAAAATTTGAAATTAAAAAGCGCTTTGTGTTTGAGTGATGTTTGAGAATGAAGTTATGAGAAATTTTTAGAATTCTCATGTTTGCCAAACAAGCACTAAATCCAAGGGCTGCAAACCACATGTCAAAACATCTGAATTCCTTTCACCGGCTGTTTTTATAGTTTACAAAAAGATTTTGTTTTAAGGGGATTCCACGTTTCCATTTAGCCTCAATATTCTGAATACGGTGTATTCAAGAAAATACAGAATCCTTGGTGTGGTGTATATAAAATTATTGCCAAACAGATTTTAAAATTGGATTTAACATAGGTGATATCCCGCTCCCAAATTGCCTTTGTCAAAGGTAGGCAAAATCTTCTCCCGGTCCTCACTTCTAGTGAATGTCTTGATAGAAGATTGATATCAGATGAGTGATAAGTAATTTGTAAACAAGAATTATTTTTTCATATGAGTAAAAAAATTTATTAATCCACATAATTAAGCATAGCACAAGTACATGGAGTATACAAGAGAAAACACCTAATTAAAAGTTAGAAGCTGGAAAGAGCAGCACAGAAATCATGAAAGCTAGTCTCATCCAATACAATAGCCAATGCCCAAAGTAACAACGTATGGAAAAAAATCTCTAATCCCTCCCAACAAACGTTCTCTATTTTTAGAACATTGTTCATTCCTTATTTCATATACACCACATAAGACATAATGGCACCATCTTCCAAACAGCCGCAATTTGAAGATTATCCTGAATTCCTCTCCAACAAGCCAATAGATCCACCACCCTCCAAGCATCACCCAGGCAATAACAAGCCTATCAAAATTTTCATCCACATAACCTTTACCACTTCATAATGGAGAAGAAGGTGGTCCACCAATTCACCATTCCTTTTGCACATAAAGCACCAATCCAATAAAAGTATACCATACTTTCTCAGATTATTTATAGTCAAGATTTTCCCATGAGATGCCAACCAACCAAAAAACACAACCTTGAGGGCACTTTGCTTCTCCAAATGCACTTCCAAGGAAAAGCGTTAGATGATTTGTTCGACATAACCTTGTACAATGATCTAACCAAAAAGTTCTTATTCCCTGGATAAATCCAAATCAATCTATCTGCCCCACCGTTCTCCATATTCAGGGCATACAACATGCTGAAAAAATCTGAGATATCTCCCATCTCCCAATCCTATACAGCCTAACAAACCTCACACTCCACCGTAAAGAGCCATTGGAGTTTTCCATATAGTCTGCCACAAAAGCACCTCAATCCAATGCAATCCTAAAAAGGCATATGATCACTCAGATTCCAACTATATTCATGAAGTGGTGGAGCATTGTCCACTGCATTCATCATTGTGCTTCTAGGTATTGGTGAATGAATCGTACTACCCCGATGTTCTTTTGTAGTAGTCAAAGACTATGATAGGGGAACCCTACCATAGTACTCAAAAGTATATTTCCTATGTACTTGGGTTATGCCTAACTATGTGGATTAATAAATTTTCTTACTTATAAAATAATAATAATAAAAAATTTTCCCTATGCTTTTTGTTATTGTTATGGAGGCTTTGAGTGGGATGATCTCTGCAACAATGTATATGGGCAGCCTGTCAGGTATTCCAGCAGTGTTAGGGATGAAGTAGGGATTGGTATGTCTCATCTTTTGTTTGCAGACAACATCTGGGGGTCACGGGTTGGAAGATTTTCTTCTTGAATTATCAAGGCGCACTTGGAAGAAACTTCTTGCCAAGGGTCTGTGCACCCATGGCAAATAATTTTTGGCTGACCATGTTCCCAGGAAAAAAATACTTTCGAGAAACTACGAGCAGACTGAAGTGGCTATACATACAAATCCATTTACAGATCTATAAGCTTCAATTGGAACTAGAAGTTCAATAACAAGCAGCTCGTATACCACCATAATTAAACTGCCTTTTCTTTTTATTTTTCGGATAGGATTTATATTGGCTTCATCAGGAGGCTCGCATAGTTTGTTACATCAGCTCCAAAAGGAAATTGGAATTGAGAAAGTTCCGTGAAGTTCATAATTGCATAAAAGGAGTCAAAGTAGTGGTTGCGGCATGTCAAGGCACTTCATGGTCCCCGTACACCCGGTCTTTCAAACCCTTTCCGATTCCCTTACCCAATCTCATGAGAAGCAAGGCGAGCTAGCCCTGCCTTAACCTATCCCCAAACCGCAAGCCCTCACCAGGCTACTGGCATTGCTAAATTCTCTACCACGAAGCAAGTTCTCCCAAATACGACAGATGCAGAAGTGGCTAAAGAAGTTGGATGAATAAAATAGGTGGGCAACTGTATCCACATGGGTACTATTAGTGCTCTGAGAATTGGCAAAATTGACCCAAAAAAAAGGGAAGAAAAGGATGCTGCGAGTGTGATAGATGTCCCCAGTTTTGAGGTTTCAACCTCACCCATTGCCTATCTTGCTCTTTCATTATGAGCTCTCTATAAAGCCAAATATGTTTGGGACAGTGTCATTGAGAAGACAAACCGATGCTTCTCTAGTTGGAAACTGTTGTCCCTGCTGAGGGGTGGTAGAATTACGATCGTGAAAGAGCATACTATTCAACTTTCCAGCCTATTATGTCTGGCTGTCTGCCTCCAGTCCCTGTAGAAGCTTCCAGTTGTCTAGAGATTTTTTCTTTTTTTTTATAAGAAGGTATTTTATTGATGCAGAAATAGGCATAACCCAAGCATACAGGAAGTATACATGTGATTACACCTAGTTAGGAACTAGAAACAATTACAAGGAAATCTTGGAAGCTGAGATCATTTGTGTGGCCCTATTCCATAATTTCCACGAGTAAGCCAGAATCCACTCTAGGGATGTTGTCCAAACAAAAAAAAGCAGCCTTAGGAGGCGCTTTACTGCACCAAATGCTTTTCCAAGGAAAGTGATTACTTGCTTGTATAGTGAGAGCATCATAGAAAGAGCAGTACAGAAAATTTTCCTCTGCTGGAAGGCAGCCACACCAACTGATCCTCCACTATAGCAATAGGAACAATGGTGTATGGCAAGTTAAGAACTCAACAAGGACACCTACTTCCCAATCATGATCCTCCCTAATGAAACTAACATTCCATTGCTGTGAACCATTATTAATTTCTCTCAAGCCAGCCACCAAAGCATCTTGTTCCTGTGCAATTCTGAAAATAGAGGGATAAGCATCCTTAAGAGCCATATCTCCAAGCCAAACATCATGCCAAAAACTGATCTATTGACATCCCCATACACATCCTAGTGTGGCTATAGAAATACCTCCAAGCCTCCCTTATACTCCCATACTTAGTATCAATCACCACCTTCAATAATGCGTCCCTCTTATAATTATATCTCCACAGCCATTTCTCAAGAAGAGGCTTACTAAAGACCCTCAAATTGCTAACCTCCAAACCGCCACCCCTCATTGGAAAGCACACATTGTCCCACCCAATTAAGTGAAACTTAGACCCTGTTTGGATTCAGAGACCAGACGAGTTGAGACGAATTTAGTTTATTTTTTAATATTATTATTGTTTTGAAATTTGAAAAAGTTGAATTGGAATTTGAAAAATGTGTATTGGGATTTGTTTTTTGTATGAAAATTTGAAAAAGTGTAATGATGAGTTTAAAAGAATGTTGTTTATTAAGGTAATCCGACAAATACAACCTTTCCACCCAGCTAGCCTTTGCTCTATCTTCCATATCACCTCATCCCAAATAATCTGGCTTTGGATGATGCTCCAGCAGAAGGCCAAGATACTTCACAGGTAGAGACAAACCCACACAGCCCAATATGTTGGCCAGCCCCCTAACATTGCGCTTATTACCCACAGCAACCAAACTAGATTTAGAGAGATTTACTTAAGCCAGAGACCTCTTCAAAACAAAGCAAGATAACCTTTAGAGATTGGATATGACCTCGATTTGCCTCACAAAATAAAATTGTCATCTGCAAACAAAAGATGCAAAATAATGGTAGAGCCTCGGTTAGTATCCCCCATCGAATAACCTAAGAAAAAACCACCCTCAACTAAAGCAGACAACATTCTGCTTAAGGCCTCCATGACAATACCTAATGACGGGTGATAATGATTGCCTTATCGCAACCCCCACGAATTGTTAAAACATCCCACAAGGTCACCATTCACCAAAACTGAGAAGCGAACCGTTGACACACAATGCCTCATCCCTATCTAAATTGCATAAAATACCTTGGACTCCTGATTTAATCCTACTATCCAGGCATTCTTTAGCAATAATGACCAAGTCCAATATTTATCTTCCTCTAACAAATGCATTTTGAGACCAAGTCCACAAAATTAATCGGACGGAAATCTTGCACCTTCATTGCACCAATCTTTTTAGGGACAAGTGCAATAAATGTAGCATTTAAACTCTTCTAAAATTTCTCAAAAGTGAACAAATCATGAAAAACCTGCATACATCCTTTTTCACCACCTCCCGACAAGTCTGAAAAAATGTCATAGAAAAACCATCAAGGTCTAGAGCTTTGTATCTATTCATTTTCCTAATACATGTTGTATCTCTTCCTCTTCAAAAGGTCTCTCAAGCCAAATCATACTTGTTTGATCAATGGCCTCAAAATATAGACCATCTAATCTAGGCCTCCAATCAAAAGATTCCGCAAGCAGCTCTTCAAAATGTCCAGCAATGTGATCCTTGATAACTGATTGGTCATAAGAAACAAAGTCATCCATGTTCAGGGTCTTGATGGCATTGTTCCTCATATGTGAGTTGGCGACCCAATGAAAAAATTGTGCATTTATTCCCCTTCCTAAGCCACAATGCCCTTGAATTTTGCCTACAAGAAATCTCCTTCATTAGAATCGCTCTTTCTAACTCCGAAATGACTGGGTTTTTGTGGGTGTTCTCTACTTCTACACCCTCCAATCCTTGCAATTCTTGTAGTAAGGTCTTCTTTTGGAGCTCTACATTGCCACATACCTGCTCAATCCTTCTTCAAAACCTTCAATTTACCTGCCAAAATAACACCCAGAGTGCCTATGGCCCTGTATCTGGTATGAACTCCACCATTGTCTAATCAGTTCCACAAACCCATCAATTTTTAACCACTTCTCAAATTTAAAGTATCTTCATCCCCTAGGATGCCTCCACAATCCAATAATATAGGAAAGTGATCTAAACATATCAGTGGTGGTCATTTCTAGCATACATCTAGAAAATGCATCTCCTAGGATGGGGATAGAAGGAACCTATCCGATCTAGACCAGGTATGATTGTTAGACCATGTAGATGTACCCTTAACAAGGGGGATGTCCATAAGATCCATCTCGAATATGAAACCAGAGAAACAAATCTGCGAATTCTTCCCATAATAACTGTCTCTCACTATCCAAACTAGGACCATAAACCCCAGCAAAGGCCCAAAAAAAACCACCTTCAAAATTTTTAAACAAACACCCACTACAAACTCACCGAGATCCTCACCACCCTTTTATCCCACACTACCAAGACCCCACCCGACACCCCATTTGAAGCTAAATTTGAACAGCCTATGTACCGACAACCCCAAATAATCCGGATAATACTTCTAGTGATAAACTTCAATTTAGGTTCCATCAAACAATTGATGTCTACCTTCCATTGTCTCGACAATTTTTTTATTCAAAGGCATTTATCTATCGCATTTAACCCACTAACATTCCAAATAAGATGTTTGGGCTTCATTTATCAATATGTACAGCCCTCCCTTTGCTCCTACCTTGGCTTCCATTTCCCTCCTTTCCTTCATAATTAATAGACCAAGATAGCCTTCTCAATTCTCTGTTTCTTTTAGACCCCATAGCTTGGTGGTAGTAACCTGCCTCAATTGCTATTAGGAGTGGAAACACTCACAAAAGATCCCTACACAATTTTGAATTTACTCCACTTTTTGAATGACCCAGTCTGAGGATGAACAGGGAGGAGCTGTAGAAATAGGGATAGGATCATCCCCAGCTTCCTTATCTTCCATATTATCAAGATGGCATGGAAACATCTCTGGAACGGGTGTGGTAGCTGACTGGGATCTAGCTTCCTCATGGTATTGTAACTCTTCACCCATGTTAGACACAAGTAGAACCAATGTTCCTTCTAATTCACCAATTGATGCCGCACTCTTAGAAACGACAGAACAGATTGTCTCAATTGCTAGGTCTTTTTCCAACATCGATAAAGTAATTTGTACTATGTTGTGATCAATCTCCTGCATAGAATTCTTCAGCAACCCTTTCTATGATTGCCCCCTTGCTTTTGACCTCCCAAACACACTGCTACCCCCACATCTACCAAACCCTAAGGCGATATCTCTATGTCCAGCATCAAAGACATCAACCACATGGTCGTGGTAACGAGAGGTAGCCCAAAGGTCACCGGCGAATTGATCTGTGACATCTCACATAGCATCGGCCCTCCCAATAGTTCAACGTGCCTTGCCCTCTGGATTTATTTCTCAGCCAGTACCGACGCAAGGTTTCCGGCACAGATGTCGATGAGAACTACCCCAAACCTTGTCAGCAGAGGAGTCAATGACACCCTTGGCCGTTGTGCTAGTGTCGTCACGGGCCCAAATGTGGACATAGATCCCACTTCAAAATGGGTACTCCATTGGGCCTAAATGGGTGTAAGCTAGTCCGTTTCCCCTTAAACCACCTTGTCTAGAGAAGATATAATGAAATGTCTAGTGGAGAGGCATGAGGACAAAGCCTAAATTCCATCTAGTGAAATGGTCCAACGTCTGTTTGTCAATTGTATAAGGTGGTTTAGGGGTAACAAATTCAGTTATGTTCAACCAAACTTTCTTTTGAAGGTGACTACGACATTATGCTTATGAAAGAGAGAGCCTTTGTACTAGTGGAGATAAAGTATGAGAATTTGGATGGATTTTACCCAATTTACTAGATTTGTGGTAGTGACGGTCCAAAATATATTTCTAGCATAATGTGAAGTGTAGAAATCAATCCTTGAAAGGTACTTTCCCAAACAAATTCAGCATTGCACATGTTACGGATGCTTATGGAGAGGATCATTGTCAACTATCGCATAATTCCTTTCAAAGGGACGGAAAATACCTATGAGAGTTAAAAAAAAACTAATTGCTCAACTTCCGCATGAAGAGGTGAATGAGGAGGAAGCTTCCCTCTTCGATGTGTTGTGGTTATTGCTTGCTAGTGTAATATTTGTGCCTATATTTCAGAAAATTCCTGGAGGTGTCGCTCTTGAAGAGAAACTTCCCTTTGAAGAGAATGACTCCAGAGCAAACATCATGAAATGTGTAGTGTCTGAGTCGAAGTGTTTTGAAGTTTGGCATCAAGGACAGGCCGTGTGCATTACAGAGAATGGCGAAGGGTGGTAAAAACTCTAAGGCTGAGTTTACACACTTCCAGGTGACTCTCGAAAGCTTTGGAGGATGGTAACAAGGCCGGGGGAAAGGGTTTCTACTCTGTGCATAGGGATGGCAGCAAAGATTACACCTTTCAAAGGTGTTTTAACCTTCAGGGTTCGTTTATGGCTCTGGTGGAGTTTTGTCGGGGAGGTCGCCGAAACTCCTTACTCATACCCAGCGACAGGAATGGTTTGGGATGGGAGAGGCTCACGGCAGTGTTGATGGAGACTGGAAGGGTGGTGCTGCCGAAAACTGGAAACGTGTTAGGGAACCAGACGTATAGGGATGTTGCAGAGCACCCTCGAGACGTGCATGGTGCAAAGAGGACAATCTCTCTTTCGGCAAGTGCTTAGGTAGGAGATGATGGAGGTGGTACTGTTGTTGGGCCAAATAAGGAAAGAATTCTGAAGGATTTAGTTGATATGCAACGGAAGATTGAAGAGTTGGCATTTAACGTTACAAGTATGATATGGTGCATTAAGGCATGGGTCGAAAGTGACACGGGCTTGGGCTCGAATTGTGGCCCAAAATCGGAATTAAAAGACGTATTGGAACAAGGTCCTCCTATAAAAGCCCAATCTCAAGCGCTTAGCAGGGGTTTGCAACGGGCAAGGGTTTCTAGTGTGTTGATTCAAGCGCATAGCAGTGGGCTTTGCAACAGGCAGCCCAAAGGCAAAGAAATACTGGCCCATGGCAGCGGGCAAGCTCAAGGGCATCTGGAGGGGAACCGAACCTAGAGAAAAAAGTTGGGCCAAGGCCCATCATCGAGCGAGCTTGTCCAGATGTTGCCAGCGCAGCTTCTGGTTGCCGCGTTGATCGTCGCAGGGTCGTCGGGAGGGTTACCGACGCATATAGGGTTGTCAGAGCAGGGGGTGTTCAAAGCGAGGGATCTAGCTCTAGCGTGCGTGGCCGTTGCCGATGTCGTTGCCGATAAAGGTATCGAGGATCCAGCACAAAATAGGTCACCGGCAACTTTGGCGCCGATATTGGTGTCGTGCACTCCAAAAATTAGAGCAGAGGACGTCGTTGCTGAGGACGCCGATCCTGGTGCCGAGAACTCGCGAGCTATTGTTATTGCAGAGGACATCAGGTGTTGGCAGATCTCAAAGCAGAACAGATTTGAAGTCTTGGGGGATCTCGAAGGTATGTCACAGTTTGAAAATGGGAAAAGTGAAGGGGAAATTGTTAGCCAGGGAGCAAGGGCTTTTGATGAGAATGGAAGTACGCAAATAGTCACTAGTGAAAGAGAGTGCCTTGAGGAAGGAGAAGTGTTACCTTCTACACCCGATCTAGGTTGGTTATTTAAGAAGGTGGAGGAGTTGCAAGCTATGTTTGGGATGTCTAGCATAGGCTTCGAGGAACAATTCAGGGCACTTATTGTGGCTATGGAAGACTACAGAATGAAAGTTACCCCAAAGAGAGAGAGAGAGCTTAAACGGCTTCAATGCTCTATTAATTATGATGGCAAGGTGGGCAGTATGGAAATAGAGAGAAGGAAGGGCAATTACATTTGTTAATAAAACCTAAAATCCTCTCATGGAATGTGCGGGAGCTTAATGACCACAATAAGCACCTACGCATAAAATCCTTTTTGCGAACATAGAAAATAGATGTGGCTTGTTTTCAAGAAACGAAATTACGAGTCATGTATAGAAGGTTTGTTCACAGTTTGTGGGGATGCCCATATGTTGGTTGGTCCTACTTAACTTTGGTAGGAGCATCAGGGGGTGTTCTTGTAATGTGGGATAAAAGGGTGGTAGACATGATAAAGGATTGTGTTGGAACTTGCTCGGGCGCTACTCGTTTCAGAAATATTATAGATGGGTGGGAATGGGCGTTTGTTGGTATCTACGGGCCTAATTTGGATAGGGAGAGGAGGAGGCTATGGGAGGAATTGACGGGTCTATATTATTTATGGGAGGTACCATGGTGTAAGAGTGGAGATTTCAACATCCCTCACTTTCTTAGCGAGCGATCGGGACAACACCGCTTTTCTAGGACAATGGAGGAGTTCACAAAGTTCATGTTGGATTTGGATCTCATGGATCTCCCTTTAACCGGGGGGGAGTACACATGGTCTAATAATAGGGGGTGGTCAAGATTGGACAGGTTTCTTATTTCTCCCTCTTGGGAAGCTTACTATCCAGAGCTATGTCAAAAAAGGTTAGTGCACTTCTGCTCGGATCATTTTCCCATATTACTAGATTGTGGTGGCATTCACAAGGGCCATCGTTACTTCAAATTCGAGAATATGTGGTTAGTAGCTGAGGGCATTGTGGAGAAGGTTCGTGAGTGGTGGTCCTTGTATCAGTTCACAGGCACCCCAAGCTTTATCCTTGCAAGCAAGCTTAAGGCTTTGAAAAAGGACCTTAAGAAGTGGAACATGGAAGCCTTTGGGTGTCTTGACAATCAAAAGAATATCTTAATGAGAAAACTTCAAGAGTTGGAGGGGCAGGTGTTGACGGGAGAACCATCTAAACAGAGATTGGGGAGGAAGAATGTTGTGATTATAGATCTGGAGAGGGTCTTGTTGATGAAGGAAACCTCGTAGAGTCAAAAATCTAGAGCCTCATGGTTAAAAGAAGGAGATAAGTGTACCAAGTTTTTCCATAAAATGGCTAACTCACACAAGTGTAACAACACCATTGAGACACTCACGTCAGGTAACCAAGTCCTGTCTTCTCCCATTGACTTAGAAAATCATATTGTGAATTTTTATAAGAACCTTCTCACGGAGCCCACCCCTTGGAGGCCAAAGCTCGATGGTTTGTCTTTTGAGTCTATTGATGTGCAGAGTGCAAGTTGGATGGAAAGACCCTTCAAAGAAGACGAGGTCCGCAAGGTTATAAGCAGTATGGCTAAAGACAAAGCACCCGGGCCAGAAGGTTTTTCCTTGGGCTTCTTTCAACACTGCTGGGAGGTGGTGAAAACAGATGTTATGCATATGTTTACGGAGTTCCACACCTTCCGCAAGTTTGAAAAAAGTCTCAATGCGACTTTTTTGGCACTCATACCGAAGAAACCGGGGTGCAACGGGGATTGAAGATTTTTGCCCTATAAGCCTAGTTAGCGGGGTATACAAGATTATTTCAAAAGTGCTTCCTAATCGGCTGAGCTTGGTTATAGGGAAAAATGCCTTTGTCCGAGGGAGACAGATACTTGATTCAGTGCTTATTGCTAATGAATGTGTGGATCATAGGCTCAAGGAGGGTTTATCGGGTATTCTTTGCAAGCTCGATATGGAGAAAGCCAACGATCACGTGAATTGGGACTTTCTTTTCTACATGCTTGGGAGATATGATTTTGGAGATAGGTGGATCTCATGGATTCGACACTGTGTCATTACAGCCTATTTCTCAGTGCTAATTAAAGGCACTCCAATAGGTTTCTTCAACAGTTCCCGTGGATTGCGACAAGGGGACCCACTATCACCTCTCATTTTCTTCATTATGATGGAAGTGCTTGGACAGTTGTTGAAGACAGTTGTGGAAAGAGGCCTCTTAGCTGGATTCTCAGTGGGTAATGGGGTTAATGGTTCTATTATGATCTCACATTTTTTGTTTGCAGATGATATTCTACTATTCTGTGAAGCGAATCAGGGCCAAATCTAAGTTTTACGTGCCCTTCTAGTATGCTTTGAAGCTGTCTCAGGACTCAAGATCAACTTTGACAAATCTGAGATGGTGGCGGTGGGGGTGGTGCCTCACATTAATAGCCTTACAGCTCTCTTAAGATGCAAAGTGTCTTCTCTGCTAATGAAATATTTGGGACTTTCATTTGGTGCCACCTTTAAAACTAAAGCAATCTGGGATAGGGTCATTGAGAAGGTAGAAAAGAGATTGGCGGGGTGGAAAAGACTGTATCTTTCTAAGGGGGGGAGGGTCACTTTGATCAAGAGCACTCTATCCAACATTCGGACTTATTTTTTATCCCTATTCCCTTTGCTTGCAGGGGTGGCAAATAAAATAGAGAAACTTTTTCAGAGGTTCCTATGGCGCAGATTGGGGGAGGAAACTAAATGGTATCTTGCAAATTGGAATAAAGTTTGTTCTCCAATCACCGGGAGAGGTTTGGGGGTGCATAATTTGAAGACCTTCAACAAAGTACTACTGGGAAAATAGTTATGGAGATACCATAATGAAGGGGAGTCTTTATGGAATGAAGTTATTGATTCCAAGCATGGAGGCGCATGGGGGGGATGGTGCACTAATGTGGTAAGGGGGAGATATGGTACGGGCCTATGAAAATATATTAGAGGGGGTTGGCAATGCTTTGTAAATCATACCCGCTTTTGGAGAGGGCACTAGGGTTAGATTTTAGAAAGACGTTTGGTGTGGAGTTAGCCCCTTGGAGAGAGCTTTTCCAGTACTTTATAACATCGCTGTGAACAATGAGGCTTTAGTGGCAGATTTGCTGTCTTTTGATCATGGTGCCCCACAGTGGAACATCATTTTCACAAGGGATAACCACGACTGAGAGTTGCCCCTTATTTCAGATTTTTTCAATTTGCTACATTTCACAAATCACAGGACGATGCAGGGGGACAAGCTCCAGTGAAAAAACATAGCCAGCAAGAAATTCACAGTAAAATCCTACTACACAATCTTGGCTTCCCAAGGACATGTAGCCTTCCCGTAGAAGAGTATTTGGCAATCCGGTACACCCACCAAAGTGACTTTCTTTGAGTGGACTGCTGCTTTTGGAAAAATTCTTACTACAGACAATTTGAGAAAGAGGGGTATGATAATGATGGATTGGTGTTGTATGTGTAAAGCTCACGGTGAATTAGTGGATCATCTATTTCTGCATTGTGAGGTGACACAGGCTTTGTGGAATGTTGTTTTCAGTCGTATGCATGTTGAGTGGGCGATGCCGGCAAAGGTAGTTAATTTGCTTGCTTGCTGGAAAGGATCAAAGGTTGTCCATAGGTGAAAGCTGCATGGAAAATAATTCCATTATGTATTATGTAATGCATTTGGTAGGAAAAAAATGAGCGTTGTTTTGAAGACAGAGAGCAAACAATGGAAGAGCTCCAGGAGTTTTTTCTGCATACTCTCTTACTTTGGTTCTCAGCCATTGTACCCTATGGAAGCAATGTGCATGATTTCTTATCTTTTAGTTCAAACTCAGAATGTAACTAGGCGTGTCTTTTTTTTTATATACTTCATGTATACTCAAACGATGCCTTGTTATATTCTCATTAATAAAGTGGCTTATTACTTATCAAAAAAAAAATTCTTTCAAAGGTGTGTTAATTTTGTTAGAGAAGCTAAGGACTAGGAATTGGATATCATTAGATCTTTTTTTAAGCCAAGGAATGCCATCTCTGTCCTATTAAAGATCAATTGCGGTGTAGTGACTAATGAATGTCCAAGCCACAACTAGTCTTATACTCCAAAGATAAATGGCATGGCTTAAACCCCACACTTCTTGTTTGGGTTTTCTCCAACACCTTTTGTAACGATACAAGGAAGACTTAACCCAGATTTAGATTTAGGCCTATAATTTAAAATGACTAATCATTGCTACAATTAGAAACTCTTAGTATCATTATAAAAGGCGAGGACTTTTCCCTCAATAACAATGTAGGATTCCATACTCGCTACAGAATATTAAATTGAGTTATGCCATCTCAACCAGTGTATCTTCCAACATGTTGGAAAGGACAATTCAGTAGTCATCAAGGTGCATTATTTTGGACAATAACCCATTGTATGATGCAACATATTTGGTGAGAAAGGATGAGCATAGCTTTAAAGATTGTAAGAATTGATTATTGGACCTCAAGTCTTTCTTTCTTAACATAATGTTTTTAAATAAAACTTATCTTAACAATTCCTAACGAGTTCCAAAACTCTCATAAAACATATGAAAATGGTAGAAAAGAACTTCTCCTTCCCCCACCTTGACAAGTCCCATTAAAGAAAACTACTTACTCAGCAGCTACTCAAATGTCACAACCGAAAGAATAAACACATTATCTAACCTTTTTCTCATCCAAAATTAAGTGTTTGTCGAATAAGAAATAATCTAAGAATTGAAAATTATAGAGAGTAATCTAAAGATACCATGTAGCCCAGCAGGAAGCTTGCTAACAAGAGTTCCCAATGGTTTTTGCATGAGGTACATTTTAGATGCTGCAGCAAAATCATCAGATGCAGCAGGCCATTACAAAAACACATCTATGTCACTCCCTCTCATGATTCCCAAATATAACACCATACATTCACGAGAAATGTACATAATGCACTACTCAGCAGCAAAAGTGAATCAACAGAACCATTTGAGCTGTTTCTTCCATGGATACGTCAATCCACACTTTTTTCAATCCAGGCACAATTGAATTAAATGTTTAAAACGAAAGATAATTCCAACATTTAAAAAGAAGCATGAAAGGTTTTTAAACTGGGAGAGAAATCTTATGAGTGGCAAACAACAATTTTGTTAAAGCATTGAGACCTGCAGGATTCTCTCACTTGTTGATCATTAGTGGTAAAGGTAGTAACTTCCATCATATCAGTTCCTCGAGGCAACTATTTGAGACTCTGGTAGATAAGTTTCTTCCAGACAAGATGCTTTTTTTCTTTTGAATTAAGAAGTTTAGTGAAGTGCTCGAGGTTCATATATGAAAAGAGAGTTCAGTCTGCTCAAGCTATTTTTTATGCTGAATGGTGGACACCCTTTGTTTCAACTCATATGAGCTTATTAACTTTCAGCATGTGTCAAAGAACAAGTGCTCCAAGGCTACCTCACAATTGCAATTTATTAAATTATTATAGTAATTAAGGATGGAAATCATTTGTTTATTTAACACGTGAAGCATCCATATCTTTCTCACTCATATGAGCTTATTAACTTTCAGCATGTGTCAAAGAACAAATGCTCCAAGGCTACCTCACAATTGCAATTTATTAAATTATTATGGTAATTAAGGATGGAAATCATTTATTTATTTAACACGTGAAGCATCCATATCTTTCTCATACAATCTTTTACTCTGACTAAGAATTGCTACCAGTGGATATGAAGCCCGAATTTCTTACATCTCATGTTACATCCGACTTGCATTGCATTTGCACTCCTTTTTTTTGTCAGCTTATCTTTTGATATAATAAAAAAAAATCGAGATTTGAATTTGTTTAAATGAGCACATCAAATAAATATCTCATCAATAGACCCCGTACAGGCTGCAGACTCATCATGACCCAGTAACTTGTTTTCGATATGTAAGAATTTTATTAATGTGAATAAAAGACTAGGCAAAGCTCGACAAACCAGTAAACTTCCTGTAACTACTATCACAATTGGCAGATTAATATGGACATGCTTAAAGGAAATTAACCCTAGTGTAGTATATTATCATGATCCTATGGCCTCTCATACTCTGTAAGTCTTTTGGATATGTTAATGCACATAGAAATTAGCAATCCCAATTGAAATTCATGATGTGGAACCACCGAATATGGCTGGTTAACAAATGCAAAGACCTTCTTTCGTCTAGTAATTGCAGCTTTACTGAATCAAGAGGATATTTCAGACAGCTGTATTGTGGAAAATGTGTGCATATCAAAAGATAGAAAGCAATACCAATTGAAGATACATTGGACTCGTGCTAGAACATGTGAAAAACTTCTCAAATGTACTGAGAGACTTGAAACAAAATTCCACTACTGGATCATAATTTGTAACTCTAGTTCCTCCATTGTTACTTATCAAAAAAAAAAAACTCTAGTTCCTCCATTGTCAAACCACTTGAAAAATGAAACGTATGTGCCTTCCTCTCGGGAATCTAGTTGTATTGATATTGAAGGATTTTAAAAACGATCACAGTCAATTGGTAGCATAATTATACGACCTTCTTCTAACAAAAATCAATTCTAAACTTTCAACAGATTTTAGAATACCCATCTCTTGTCCTATGCTATATGCTATAACCCACTACTATAGATCAATCTTTTTTGCCCATAAGGGTCCTTGTGATAAAAGTCCAACGTTAAATCAAAAATAAATTATTATGGAGTTTTTCACATCATTATACTCTTTCAACATCCCAGGAGGCACAAGGGATAAGTTGCAATGGAGACACTCTAAGAAAGGCATATTCTCAGTTAGGTCTTTCTACCAAGTCATTTCTACTCCCGGACTACATAGATTCCTATGGAATAGTATTCGGCAGACGAAAACGCCTTCGAGAGTGGCATCTTTTGTGTGGACAGCAACCTAGACAAGTTCCTTACAATAGACAACATGAGGAAACGTTGTATGGTTGTGATAGACTGGTGCTGTATGTGCAAACAACATGGGGAATTAGTGGATCATTTACTCCTATACTGCGAGGTGGCCAAGAAGATGTGGGATGATTTTTTCACAAGACTTGGCTTATGGGTCATGTCTCTACACTTGGTGGACATTCTAGCCAGTTGGAAAAGACTCTAGAGTAACTCACAGGTGGCGTCCATATAGCGTATGATCCTTATCTGTATGTGTTGGTGTATCTGGAGTGAGAGGAATGCAAGAACCTTTGAGGATTGTGAGAGATCTTTGGAGGAATTAAAAGTTTATTCTATAGAACTTTGTTTTCTTGGGCAAGATCCATTTCTTGTAACGGACTTAGTGTCCATGAACTTCTTTCGTCTTGTAACCTCTAGCTAAGTTTTCTCAGGTATACCTGGGCTTAGTTTTTTCTATTAATGAAATCCTTTTGATTACCTATCAAAAAAAAAATCAAAAATAACTTCAAACACTAAAACCATTGTGAATAATTGTTTTATTGATTATATAAGTTATATCTAAATTTGATGATCTATATCAGTTTTATGAAAATTTTCCCACATTAAACTACAAGCATGATATTTTCTATGGGAGAGATTTTTGGTTTTTTTTTTATTGGTTGGCGTAACTTATTTTCTATGGTCTATTTATAAACTACTTGTGTACTTGAGCTGTGCCTATTCTATCAATATTACTATTTTACTTATCAAAAAAACTTTATAAACTACTAAGTACTTCCGAGGGTGCGGTGCAAGGGACCGGGGTTTACTCTATAAGGGTGGGTCTAAAAGGCCCTGCCTTGGAGAGGTTCCTGACATCAAAAATAAAATAAAAATAAATAAACAACCTACTAAGTTAAAGGGACACTAGGTGCAGAAAATGCTATACTCTGTTCTAGAATTTTTTTTTTTTCTGATAAGTAAGAATCTTTATTGAATTGAATGAAACTAAGCAATGGCCACTCCATTCTAGAATTAAACCTTGACTTCTCAAGCTTGTATGTGGTTTCAACACTAAACAGCTGCAATGAAAAACCTTTCCTGCTATTGCACATACTTCTCAGGTAACCATGCAGCCGCCAATTATATGTATATTATATATATATATATATATCTTATTTCATATGTCCAAATATTTTGCACTCATTCTAAAACCACAATTAATGAATTGGAAAATCAGAAGATGGGCCTTGCCTCTTATCTCATCTTTTCTTTTCTCTTTTGAATTTCCACATGCACACTTTGCATGTGTTCTAGTGTTTATTTTTAGACTGGTCTGAGACCAGACCAAATTCGAAACTCTTCTGAATAAGCACTAAAGCCAAAAAGTTACATGCCTTGCCTTTTTGTGATATAGAAGGCACATTCAAGCCTTAATGGTAGCATTTAAGACCTAAGACTTTCTGATATTAATAAGCACACAGGGCATTGGAGTGTGAAACTTTACAATATTGCTTAGTAATTACCGTTAAATGGACAATTAAATGGAGAGCTCAGAGTGCCACTGTTGTTAACCATAATGTGTACATGATGGAGTGCATCCATTGCCTCGGTTAGATTATGCAATAAGTAGATTAACAACGTGTCATATTTCTGCTGCTATTGCTCTTGCTTGAAAACTATGAAAGGTGGGCGCCATATATTGGGGCCCTGATATTGACGAAATCAATTGAAATATTAACTGTATAAAAGTATACATAGATACATGCATACACGTATCACACAATATTTTACGAAGAAAGAAAGCGTGCCCAAGAATGTAACAGACATGATAAAAGGTAGCTGGGGGTGGGCAGGACTAACCGCCTTGGTAAACTCAATTCTAAGCGGGTTGCCGGCAATGGGAAACCCTTGAAGTGCATTGATGGCGACGAAAGCATCATCCTCCCTCTTGAAATTAATGAAAGCATAGCTACGGCCAGGCTGGAAAGCAACGCTTTCGAGATCCCCAAACTGTAAGAAATAATGGTTAAGGTCGTGCTCGAGTGTGGCGTGGGAAAGGTTGCCAACCCAGAGGTGTCTCGAGGGCGGATTCTTGTTACTGATGCTGCGGCTGCCAAAATTGTCTTCAAATCTCGAAGGCCTGCGGAATCGGCCCCGTCCTCCTCGGCCCGACTAAATACCAACACATAAATTTAAATAAATAAATAAATAATTTCTACTCTAAAAAAAATTTAACTGTTATTGCAGTTGTAACCCAAAAGAAGTATGGAAACGTGGATTTGATTAGGTGAGCTCCAATAGCCAATTCAAGCGACCAATAAAATGAGTAAAGCATGAATAAAAACCCAAAACATGAAAGCCTAAGAAGCCTTCATTTACGGCACAAACCCTAAGGCTAAGAGATTCGCTTTGATTCCAATGAAATTGATGGCCGAGACAATAACAAATTAGAGCAAATTAGTTTCAACTGAATAACTACTACCATTGTGTTGCAGTGATGTTTGTTGTACGGGAGGAGCACCACACCACCAAATCCAATTTCCAATTTATGAAACCTAACTGCTTCTTGATTTGATGAGAAAATTCGAAAGGGTCGGAGCAATAGCAAGGATCGTTGTCTCAGAGACCCTCGGTTGCTCACTTGCTTTCTCAGAGGCTCAGACAGAGCCACAACGAATTTCTTGTAGATGGTTATAGGGTTTGGGATTAAGCGGGATCAGAGCCATCTTATTAAATTGGTTAAAACTCATCTTTTAAAAAATATATTTTTATATAAATATTAAAAAATAAATAATATATTTATCAAATATAATAATAAAATATTTAAAAAATATATTTATGAATAGTAAAATTAAAATAATTGTCAAAAAGGTAAAATAATTGTCAAATTTGACAATTACTTTAGTTTTTTAAATAAAATTTTAGTTTTACTATTTATAAAAAATATTTTTAAACATTTTTCCACATATTTCATTATCATATTCGACCAAATATGACATTTATTTTTTAATATTTGTATAAAAATATATTTTTTGAATGATGACTTTTAACCAATCCAATGAGAGTGTTCTTAATTATTTATTTTCTTTTCTTTTTAACTTTTTTAAGAGTATTTTTATTAGATTGTCTAAAATTAAAATCTAAAAAGTACAATTTTATATACATATCAAAAAAATTTAATCATATTTAATCAAAAATAAAGAAAAGTTTATGGAAAAAAGAAATAAAAGTATTTTTTTATCTTTAAAAATAAATAGTAAAATTAAAAGTTTTGTCAAATTTGATCAATGTTGGACAAAATTTTAACTTTATTATTCATAAAAAATATTTTTATTCTATTTTCTACAAATTTATTTTCATTTTTAATTAAATATGATTAAAAATTTTAATAAATATATAAATTTATATTTTTTAAAAATAATTTTAGATAATTTAATGAAAGTGTTTTAAAGGTAGACAGCATGGAATTTGATCTGGTCCATTTTTTTTTGCATGGACCGAACATTTTCGATCCGATTCCGGTCCATGGCATTCCCCCCTAAGGACCGGACCGGACCGAATGACTTTATATATATATATATATATATATGTATATATAAATTATAATATTAATATTAATACAGATTAAGAGTAGCAGTATAATATATTAATATATAATATATATAGTTTTATAATATTAACATATTATAATTTATAGTAGTTGACTAGTTGTAACATAAACAATTATAATTTATAATTTTATTTTTTACTTTTTTATTGAGATTATTTTTTCTTTTACTAGTTGTTTTAAAAATAAGTTTTTTTTTAATATTTTTTAGCTTAAATATATGATAAATACGTAAATTTGGCTAAAAATAATTAAATTTGGACTAAAAATTATTTTTCATCATTGTATGATTTTGGGTTAAATTTAATCCATTAATCATATCAGGTGTCCCTGGACTGGACTGGACCACCCCTAGACCGAATTGGACCGAATCGATATGGACCGAACTCCTATTCAGTCCGGTTCAAGGTGAAAAAATCTTTTGACCGAATAGAACCGGTCCATATTTTTCCCGGACTGGACCGGATCAGACCAGACCATTTACATCCCCACCTAGAATATAACGATTGGCTGCAGAAGTTGTTGTTGGAGGTACAATAACAGAGGCTTGGAATACTTAAGACTGACGATTCTGAGGGTGGATACGACACTCCTTGATAATGTGAGCATTTTCTTGCAATAGGTATAGTATTTCTTGAGACATTTAGCAGCGATATGTCCATATTTCTTGCAATAAAAACACTGTAAGGGTTTAAAATTCTTGGGCAGTCATTTGCTTTAGGCAGCATAAGCCACATTGCTGACCCTAAACTATCACGAGATTGCTCTAGAATTGCTAAAGCACTAAGACGTTGTTTTTCACGGAATAATTCACCTAAACAAATAACAAGAGATGGAACTGGAGATTGATTCAGTAGAGAAGCGAACATGTTCAATTTTGGGTCGTAGTTTTATAAGAAACTGATCGTGCCAACTAGTTGCATAAAGATTCTGGATAGTCGAAAGAGCGGCAACAAGAACTTCCTCTATAACTAGATCAGAATATCAGTTCCAAAGAGTCAAAAATGTCGAGTAGTAGTCTTGAATTGAAAAACTGCCACGTTGGAATGTGGCAATTGCATGGTCTAACTAAAAGAGACGGGCATTATTATCTTGATGATAAACCTTTTTCAAGTAAATCCACATGGATTGAGTGGAGCGATGAGACCGTAGGTAGGTGACAATATGAGGATCCACCGAATTAAGAAGCCACGACATGATCTGAGCATCAAGGATAGCCCATGAAGGAGAAGATATTTGATAGGTTTGGATAGTGAGAAGTATTGAGAAAAGTTGTGAATAATAGTAAAAAGTATGTGAAAAATAATAATAGAATATTAAATAGTAATAAACAGTAATAAAAAGTATGTGAAAAGTAATAATAAAATAATAAAAAGTAGTGAAATAGTCTGAGAATACCTGATGTATTCTTAGTTGCCAAACGCAACTTGAATCCTTAGTGTTGGATGTTTGTGCAACATTTGTGCTATCAATATGGCCCCAAAGCTCATTTCCTTGAGAAAAAATTCAAACTGAAAGGCCCAAGGGGAGTAATTTTTTACGTAAATTTGATATACAGAGGTGCAGAATCCATTGCAAATAATATGGACGAGAGCAAAGAGAAATGACTCGAGGTTGAAATAACAAGAAAAAATAACCAAAGCTGAGAAGTAATAATAATACCAAAACAATGTTCGAAGAAGAAAACATTGTCTCGAAATATTGAAATGATAAAAAATAACCAAAAAATAACCTGCAAATGGCGTCACACCAATACTTGTTAAGGGGGTTGGCTCTCACACTCTCTCTGGTCTAACTTGATGATTTCCGACAAAACCTCCTTATCATTTCAATCCTCCTTCCGGGCGGGGATGGCTCGAAGCCTTGGCTCTAGCCATCTCCTTCCCCTCCCCTCTATTTTCCTACCACTTTTCCTTACTTTTCTTGTCCATTTTTCGCTTATTTTTACTTGGTTTTTGTCGGAGCTGTGCATAGCCAATTTGCTACTTACAGGCCCTTTACAACCCACATGCGCCAACCCACAAGCCCTTATAGTCACCGATCTTCAAGTCTTGGGAAAGGCTTTGTGGTTCTGATAGGCGCATTGCACTCGTGGCCTCGGCCGCGGGCTTTGCACGTGCGTTGCGGTGTCCTGGAGCAGCTTTGTGGTCCACACGTCCCCCCGACGGTTTCCACGGCACCTATTATCCCAAATCCAGCCACTTGTTCTCTGCCTCTACTACACGCGTCGCCGCTACTATGGATCATCTGTCGGAGATTTAGTATTGTTTCCAGCCTCTGTATGTTCCTACTTCCCCTAATCGAAAATCAAATAAAAGTGGAAAAAGAAGTCTCTCGTTGTCTGCCTAGATTAACACGGTGCAGCACGCACCTCACCGCTACGGCTTCTTATTGCAATCTAAAACTGTCTTAGGCAGTCCATCTCTTTATTAGGATTATAGGCAGAAGTCATTTTTGGCTACGCATCCCCTTTTTTGGAAGCCATCCTTTTGGCTTCATTCTTTCATATTGTATTGTGTTTTGGTTTTTTGGGACAACTATAAGGAATTATCACCCCACTGAAACTTATTTCTTGCAATTTGTTAGTTTATCTAATATCTTTAACTTACATAGAAAAAAAATGGCGTCACACAACACCTTCACATGCACAGAGCACTGTTCCGAAGACAGACACCCCGAAAGTTGCCACAAGATCCCCCAGAAAACTATTCTGACAGTTGCTGATCAACAGGGATGCCACAAAACTAGGGGAGACTACACCGACAGTCACCTAGCCGTAAAGAATACTGAGAAAACAGAGAAACCCAAGTGTCGAACACAATCACACAAACTGCAACGAGTTCTTCACATTGAAAATCTTCCTAGAAGCCATTGAAATATGGACAAAAGCCACTGAAAGGAGAAGCCCACCGAAGAATCCAAAATAAAAAAATGGCACGGGAAGTTGATCGAAAGTCCTAGAATATGCGTCGATTCCACCCAAAGTCAAAACAAAGGGGACCGAAACACCATATGAGTACCGACGAAACCAAGAAAAAAGAAAAAAATTGACGGAAGCAAGAGTGTTTAGTCGCTGGCTCTTGATACCATGCCAAGAAACAAGTATTGTGTCTAAAAATGGCTGAATTAAAGGCCTTGATATTTCTGTATCCTACATATAATCTCTACAATGAATTCTATACAAGAAAATAAATAAGTACATGCTAATTCTATCTCTATACAATCGGTCAAATATATGTAATTGTACATAAGAGTAAATCAAGAAATAATAAGGAAAGAAATATGAACAGCTTTAGTGTCCATTGACGTGCGACCATCATCTTTAGTAATAGGAAGAAAAGCTTTACGTTTGTGAAGTTCAAAGAATGTCTGGAGGGCTGTTTTGATACCATTTCTCTTTTATTTATATAATGGAATTACATGTGTATTATTTTTTATGAAATATCTTAAATTATTCTCACGCATTGAGTGGGAGCATAGTTTCATAAAAACTAGTGTCCCTATTCAATTATACGGTTAGCTACCCGCTAGGGAGTAGAAAGTTCCACTGCCCACTACATCAAAGAACAAGACCCTGAACGCGGCCACCTTAAACTAGAAGCACAGAGAAATTGAACTCGGAAAGCTAATACACTACCAAGACGAATTTTGTGCTTCCAGAACATCCACCTTCTTAAAGCTCGCTCTCATTTGACTTCAATTTTAGCGAGTCTGACCTGCAAAAATGCTTCCTTACTAAAAACAAGCTTATATTGAATCCGCTAAAAAAATCCCGTGATCCTATGTCTTCAATGAATATGCTTAGGGGGCTTGAGCTATTGTAAAACCCACTTCAAAATCCCATGTATTCAATGACCAGGTTTAGGGGGCTTATCCTCTGCAAAACGACATAATTAAGAGTGTGTTTTAGTCTAAGCATCAAATGTATAAAATTAAAAGATTCGTAGCAAAGAAAAAGGTTGGGAACATAATATTCAGATATACATATAAGAATATTATTATTCAGATATATGTTTAAGTAACTCTATAAACAGATGAGTGGACGTTATTCAAATGGCTACAAGAATAAGAAAAATGGACTAAATTCCAGTGCCATGTATTGCATGATAGAAAACTCATTTCCACTCAATATCTGATACCAATTATATATATGTAATCTGTACATTTGGGATACAGCCTGAAGGGTACAGATAACACAAGTCTTCAACTGGAATAGAATTTGCAGAAAATGTTGCCCGGAAAAGGATCGGTGATTTGTCAAATTTTATAACTTTGGAAACATAACTGAAGCAATATAAACAAGCAAAAGAAACAATACAACTTCTCTTAAATCTTTAGAGCTTGCATTTGACCATTCAAGGCGAAGGAGATGAGAACTAACCAATTGAAGTAGGGTCTATATGTACAAAGAAACTAGCAGCAACTATCAGGTAGCAAAGAATGAGCATTAGTCCTTTTAAGTAATTTGAATTTCCGTCCTGCATGGTAAAAATAAAATTTATTAGTAGAAAAATGACAAGTTTCCAGGCAAAAGGCAAGACAAACATCTGTCATGGAATTGGACTTGTCATATATGTTTTGCATAGGTACACACATATTTTTATGATCAAAAAATGCTAGGGGTGTTCAAGTAGGCTAGATATTTTTTCGGTCCGGTCTGAAATCCGGATTACGGGGTTCTGAGTCTGGTTTCCGAGTCCGGATTAAATTCATATTAAAATCCGGATTTTAAACATCCGGATTTTAAACATCCGGATTTTAAAACAAAAACTAAAGCCCTTCCTCTCTCTCTCTCTCTCTCTCTCTCTCTCTACGAATTAGAAACCCTAGCCCTTCGTCTTCGTCGACCTTGGTCTCCATGACGACATCAGCCCTTCCGAGGAGATCAATCCTCCATATCTAGGTTTTCACTCTCTATCTGAGCATGGAAAGCCATGGTAGACGTTGAGATTGCAATCCCTCAAGATCCAGTGCAGGCTCACCACGATGTTAAGCTCTGCAACCGTTGCAGCTTTGATGAAGTTTAGGTACCCATCTCTTTCTAAATCCTCCAAATCTTTAGCTTTTCCGATTTTAACTTTATGATTTTACGCTTTGTAACATCTATTTGAACTTTTTAAGAACATATAATCCAAGATGTCTCTCTATCGCTCTCTATCACTGAAATGCAATCTCTTCTCTCAGATTCGTGTTCCCAATTTTTATTAGTTCAATGATTTTGTTTCCTTTTTCTTCTGAAGTTGTTCCTCTATTTTTTTTCTTTTTGTGATCCGTTCATTCTAGACTCCAGAAGGAAATCCAAGTGATTTTGGAAGGGAAAAAAAAAAGGGTTTAAAATCCGGAAACCGGATTTCTAATTTTTAAAAAACCAGATGGATCTGAAGTCCAACCCGGATCTCAACCCAGGAGAACCCGAGTTGGAGTCTAAACCGCTTTTGGGCCTTTGGTTTCGGGCCGGGTTGACAAGGATTCCCAGTCCGGAACCTGCTTGAACACCCCTAAAAAATGTACTGTCTTTGCAAAATATTAACATAGGTTGATTATTCGTAAAAATATAAAAGAAAAGAAACCGTGCACTAGCTAACCTGCAGCATAAAAGCTACCACGAGGACAGTTATGAAAAGCGTGGCTGTCTCAAAAATTTGAAAGTTCAAGTCCATAGGACGTCCCATGGCCCAGCCAGCAACCACGCAAAAGGGAATCTGCACTCATGGTAACAATTTTGCATTTAAGTGTATACTTAACCCAAATAGGGCCACAAAACACTATAGGAATAAACCTTGTAGAAAGAAATAACTGAAATTCATCTGATCAAATGTGCATTTGATCCAAATATGAAGATGGAGGCGCAAGTGTTTCAAGCAGATCAAGCACTCCACAGAATTACTTAAAAGCTAAAAACTAAGCTAAGACAACTCAAGTCGGAATAAAGAAAGCAGAATGAAGATACACTAGCTCAGATATATCCATACTTATATTATAATAAGTAAATTATTTCTTCTACATATTTTTATTTTTATTAATTTTTAAAAGGGATAAAGCTAGGGACATCATTTTCTCCAAGTTGGAAAAATGTACTCAAGTAAGAATGGGATGGTAAGGTTGAACTTAGGAAGTAACGGCATTAAGAAGTAAGACATGACCAATGTTATAATATTCAGAACTCACCCCAAACATAGATATCTGTGTCGATGAGCCTATTGCCACTCCCAAAGATATGTCCTACATACAACACTGAGTAAATTAAAATTTTAGAGAATATAAAAGGCTTACGATTGGCCATCTATGGTTGTAATGTTATGCTAGCAGGATAAGCACTTACAAGCTTGTCTTTCATGGCAAACATAATAGCACCTGCATGCTCTGCAGCATTCCCAACAATTGGAAGTAGAATAACACTGATAAACGCTACTGGGATTTTTAATGCAACAGATGCCCCCTGAATGCATAATTACAAATTGTGAACAATGCAAGTGAAACGATCCAATTCCTTTCACCATATATGAACTTAAGAAAATATTTCAATAACTCAACTTATGGTATATGAGAAGACACACACTTAACAAGAAATGCAAATTACAAAAATTAGGAAGATGATAAGACATTTTTTAAGAACACTGGATCTCTGACGAATATAAGCCCTCAATGATAAATAATAAGTTTGTTATAAACAGATAATTAGAAACAAGAAGCAGAAACAGGGTTTCCAAAAATGACATAGACTTCCATCTTCAGAAATTGCCTATCAATATCCTGGTAGATAATATATTAAAGGTGCTCCAAAAAAAAAGCACCACACATCAAAGAACAGAACAGATTCACAGGTCAAAGTTACCTCAATGGCATCAACCAAGTATTCTGAGAGGATAGAAATCCATGCAGTCAAAATTGATAGCCATATTATTGATTCCCACTTAGAAATCTCAGGAGCTTCTTCATCATCTGAACTCCCTTCAGCCTGACTATCTCCCTGAAATTATGTCTTCATCTTATAAAAAAATCAATAGGACATCAAAAGAGAAACTTTAACAAGTGTTATATGAGAAGTGAATGGCTATACTTTCAAAACCTCGTTATTCAACCTCATATAATTTCTCAACCTCAGTACTCTTACCAATTGTGAAGCATCCCAAAACTTATCTAAACCCAAGGTGTGAATTACTAAATTCAATATAAAATAAGAACATGTTCAGATGGAATGAATACACATGTATTTCAATACAAACATGTTTAGAGGTAAATAGGTGGTTGTAGGAACTTAACCCTTTTGTTAAAGCCCTTAAACCTGCTGCAAAACATAATATCTCTACATTGGACTATCCCAATATTCCTCTCTTAATTGTTACTATGAAAAAGCCTATTTTGGTTAATTGGTTTCCTCCTCCTCGGGATAAAATAAAACTCAATGTAGATGGTTCATCTGAAGAAAACCCAAGGTGTTGCTAGCTGTGGGGGTGTAATTCGTACTTCTGGTGGTTCCTTTCTTTATGGATTTTCCAGTTTTCTGGGAAATGGTAGCAATGTATTGGCCGAATTATCTGCTCTTAAGCTTGGCCTTCTAACCTGTTATCAATTCCCGCTTTGGAATGTAATAGTAGAGACTGATTCTCTACTTATTCTTAATTGGTTTCCTCCTCCTCAGGATAAACTAAAACTCAATGTGGATGGTTCATCTAAAGGAAACCCGGGTGCTGCTGGCTGTGGGGGTGTAATTCGTACAGCTGGAGGTACTTTTCTTTATGGATTTTCCAGTTGTCAGGGAAATCGTACCAATGTATTGGTTGAATTATCCGCTCTTATGCTTGGCCTTCTAACCTGTTATCGATTGATCCAGCTTTGGAATGTAATAGTAAAGAATGATTCTCTCCCTGTTGTTAACTGATTTCAAGAACACAGCAGCCCCCTTGGCAGTATGTTGATATTTGGGATGGTATATTACAACTTCAGACTTACAGCCAGGTGGAGATAAAGCATATTTACAGAGGCTAATTTTCTTGCAGATGCTTTGGCTAACCATGGTGCTACTACTGCGCAGATTATGAGGTTTCTTTATCTACAGTAATGAGACTTCCGAGAACAGTAAAAGGTAAAATGAATACAGATAAGGCAGGTTTTCCTTCTTCTAGGCATTAAAATGTACTTAGTATAGTTTTATTTTGATAGGTTTATTTTTATAAGAGTTCTAAGAGTTTGGTTTTGGGATTTTATAATCCCAACACTCTTCTATTTGTACATGGTATTCCTCTGCCGAAAGTGAGGATAATTAATAAAATCAGGATTTGACCTGTTTCTTAAAACAAATAAGAGAGAAGTATTTCATTACAACCTTGACATATTTTTAATAACTAATACAACACTGACACATACTGTAATAATAAGAAAACGATCTTCCCTCAGCAAATTATCAATTTACAAACCTCATTAACTGGGACGTACAGGTTCTTCTGCCTCTTCAGCTGAAAAGCAAGATAGGATGCATATGCCACAAGCATAACACAGCTACTGAACCTCGATAGGGCTAACTCAGACTTCCCAAAATGTAACTCTGTGTGTGTAGAATGAAGAACAGCAGGAAATAGCAGGCCCATGACTGCCATCAACAGTAAACTAGAATCCACCGCAGCAGCTGCCTGAAAATAAATGTGGACTAATTTGAACTTTATTGTCTACCAAGATTTAAATGACACAAGAAAGAGTATAAACGACTAAATGCGATTCTTTCATTTCAAAGATTATATATGCTGCAATGGTGAAAAAAATAACCTTATTAAACACTTGTTCCCTCTCATAAAACATGAGCCCGCCACTGAAGAATGCACATCCAAGGACTAGCAGCATGTTAGACAAAATTGAACCCAGTAGTGACTGTTGAACAACACGTATCATGCCACTTCTCAATGCATGAATTGATATTATCAATTCTGTTGCATTTCCAAAAGTAGCATTTAGAAGACCTCCAACTGCAAAGCTCAAAAGAAAGTATCTCAAGTGATCAAAATTGAAAATAATCATGTCATGCTATAAAGCAAAGGAACATATAACTTTAATCAGTGGAGAAGATGGTAATGATAGTTTTCATTCGGGCTTTCACTGTAAGCAACTAAGCATAGTTCAAGTTACATCTGCGCCAAAATGCATGGGATTGTAAATAGTCGTTGGCATGATCTACCCCCGACTTATTGTCCATGAACAAGAGAGATTTCTCTTGATTATTGAAAGGTCGATGTATCGTCAAGTGAACCATGAAGAGTAACATAAAGAAACACATAACATGCGATACAAGAGTAACTTATGACACCTTTGAATACTTAAGAAAGCATAAGAATCTGGCTCAACTGGAGGGAAGAGGAAAATTTGAACAGTGACTTCTTTTTTTGGTTGATCATGAAATGAAATCACTGTTCTCTCTTGTAATATTGTTTAATAAACTTAATGCTACAGGTGCAAACTTTCATGGTAGATGAAGCGTGCAAATTTCAAGGCAGTGGAGGGTTAAATGCCAATGAGAGCGCAAGAAATGTAAACGTTTATTACTGCATTGAATGTATGGAACGTCATTCCGAATATATAGGTTCAATGATGCAATGTGCGTATCTACCCTCTTTCTAAATTATGCCATTGTTATTTTTTCTTTTCATCTCACGAAGATTAGTAAGTCCTGGCAGTGGCAGCCAACACTGTTACTGCGAACGAAGCAAAGCTCAAAAAACAAGAATAATGCCTGTAGGTCCAGTATTAAGTAATAAAGTCACCTGTAGGTCCAGTAAAGCAAGCCAGCTGCCTGCATCAAAGCAAGCCCGCGACATATTAGGTACTTGTCACCTTTCGATTGAAATAAACGCAAAATGAGCACTGCTTAAACAAATAGAATAAAGTTAACTATAAATGTGTTGCTCTCTTCCCCGTTAGGCATCTCGATCCTTCACAATCATATTGTGAAAGGCCAATTAAGTCCCGTCTGAATTCAGAGTTAATTTCAACTCATCTTCTTCAATATTATTACAATTTTTTTAAATTTACATGTTAAATATAATAAATATTTCAACTTTTTTAATTTTCAACAATATTTTATACAAATTTCATCCCAACTCATCTTTATCACTATCCAAACCTCATTTAAGGAATTCGCACAGAATTATAGTTAAGATGCGAGAAACCTTACTCTGTCGCATAACCCAGACGCTCAGCCAAAGGTATAATACCCAATAAGGACAAAAAGAATACCCATCCCTGAAATGGAATTGAAGAAACAAAATTAACAAAGCGCTTATCCAATGATTATACGGAAGATTTTATATGTACGGGAGCGTAAAAGAGTATAAAGGTAGCTCACGTGATGGCCAGAGGATTTATGGACCAAGATTGCTAGAGGACCAAAAGGGATGAGTAAGTTGATTTTAGCAGAGAGGAGTACGATCTTTATGCTGCCAATCACACTATTCGTCATGTGTTTCGGACAAAAATTCTCTGAAACACCAGCAGATGTACGCGGAGGCTCATGGAAAGAATGTTTCTTTCTAGAAATGGATGAAGGACTAACTAAGTTCTCGTCTTCAAATTCAATGACCGATCTTCCTTCTAACGACCCCATCTGTGATTAGCAAGGAAGAAGATGCGAAATGCCTTTCAGAAAAGAATCAATGCCAAAGTTTATACAACGAAGAAGAAGAAGGATAAGACGACGACGATGATGAAACAAACCTCCACAGTGGAATGAACCCGAACCATTGGTGATTTGTTGCTGTTGTTGTGGTCGTTATCATCCATGAGGTGTAGCTATTCCAAAATAACGAGAGTTCCATCTCCAAGGACAGGCATTACTGCTCTGTAGCGTTGTGCGTTGAAGAAAACATAGAATTAGGACGCGGAATAGACCGACCTCGTGAAGAATTTTCTCTTTGATGAAGTAGAACGGATGGGTTTGTAGGTTGAGATGAGCACATGAAAAACAAAACACGCAAAATATTCGGAGAGGCAATGGGTGGGAATTACCGGAGCCGGAGGTATCTGTCATTCATTCACTTCACTCATCACGAGACTGGCTATTATGGGAGCATTAAACGGCTTGATTTGATTAAAAAGATAATAATAATAATAACGAAAATAACAAGGGAAAAGAGAATGGAAGCGAAACGTATCATCCCACAGCCACACATATCCCGCCATTAATGCCGGCTACATATTTGTTCGTTTTCTTGTTTACCTTTTTCAAAGCCGGGGAGAAAAATATGACTTTATATATATATATATATATATTAATTTAACAGCTCTGTTAGATTTTTTATTTTTTATATTTTACAATTATTATTTTATTTAACTGTTTAACTTCCTCTATTACAATTGCTTTCGTTTGTATATAGTATTTTGAATACTATTATTTTTATTATTCTCCTTTTACATGTCTCAAAAATATAATTATTCACCATCTGTTTATCTGTATTCTTGAGAATGCAATTAATCTTCATAATACAATTAAAAAAAAAAAGACAATCTGTATTCGTTGGGAATACAATTGTTTTATTATTCTTCCATGCACACCTTGCAAAAGACAATAAATTCACAATCAGTTACATCCCAAGCCTACGTTTCTTCTTATTCACAAGAGTAACACTCAATTGAAAAATGACGTACAATAAATTCTATATTTATATTCATTTCAATCTGTCCAACCATTCAAAATATTCAAAAATAAAACTCCAAATAATTTCCTTCAACAAGCACAATTAACAAGACTAAAGCATGAACTACAAAAATCCCACAATAGCATTAAAAAAAGGTAAAAATTTGATTAGGCAATCTAATTTTATTTATATTTTATATTTTTTCTTGTTATATTCTGTATTCTAATTTGTATATATTTTGTTATTTTTTTATATGTTGTACTGTATTCTATTTTTGTTATATTCTGTTATTGTTATATTTTGTTCGTATTTTTTTTTTCTGTTATTCTCTAAAGCATTAATTTACTATTCAATAAGTGTTTTTTATTGTTGTTTTTTACATCTATTTTTCTGAAGATTGTTTTATGTTGTATTTTTTGTATGTTGTATTTATTTTATTTTTGCTTTTCATTCCAGTCAGTCCAACCATTCAAAATGTCAAAAATAGAACTCCAAATAATTTTGTTCAACAAGCACGGCTAAGAAGACTAAAGTATGAATTACAAAAATCACAAAATAGAATTAAAAAAGGTAAAAATCTGATTAGGTCATGTAATTTTCTCTATATTTTATATTCTATTCTTGTTCTCTAAAGCATTATTTAAGTCCAAGTTTTTTATTTTTTTTGTATATTGTTCTGTATTCTGTTTTAGTTATATTCTGCTGTTGTTATATTTTGTTCTTATTTTTTTGTTCTATGAAGCATCAATTATATATTCAATAAATTTTTTTATTGTTATTTTTCTATGTGTGTTTTTCTTGGGTTGTTTTATGTTGTATTTTTTGTATGTTATATTTATTTTATTTTTGCTTTTCTTTCATTTTTCTGTTTTCGTTGTTTACTGTAGAAGTAAACTAACCTAATTCTCATGAGATCATGAATAAATTAATGCATCCAAGATGCTGTTTAAAAACTCCATTTTTTCACATGAATATACATCAAATATTTTTAAAATGCGGTCAAAGATTTGTGAAACAAACCAATAGCCTCATTTTTGTAAACTTGCTTATTTTTCAACGTAGCTTTTATAAAAAAAAAAAAAAAAGTTTTGTTTACATTTTGTTTGAGTGTTTTTGTTCTTACTTCTATTTTGATCTTTTTTCCATCAAATCTAATAATACATTTTCAGATCTAAAAAATGTGTTTTTGGTATTCTCTTTTTATTTTTAAGAGTTGTTAGTTTTTTTTTTTTTTTTGAGGTGTGATGTACATGTGTTTTTTTTTTAACTTCGACATGCATGTTCTTCTATTTAGACCTGAACTCTATCTAAACATTCACTAAAAATTTCACATAAAAAAAAAAGTTCTAAAATCAATAAAGAGACAACAAAACAATGGAAGGAAAAACATACCCAAACATAAACAAACCAAACTAAGAACTATAAAAGAATACCCATAACAAAAATTACTAACATAGCATAAAGTTTGTAATTAAATCCTTAACTATCACCCAATCTAGACCTGAACATTGAGATAGTAGATTTGAAGAAAGAGCAATTCTAGGGGAGTCAAATTTTAGGGAGTCGAGGGGGAGTCCATTTAGTTTTATTTTTATTTTTCATTTTTAACCTTCTTTTTAATTTCTATACAAAAAACAAACCAATATAATTCATTAGATCCATGAAAACAAGGTTGAAAATGAAGAAAAAAATTTGTTTCCTCATTTTAAACATTGTTTTCAATTCCTATACCAAAAACAAACAATAGAATTCATTAGATCAATGAAAACAATGTTGAAAATAAGGAAAAAAGTTTTAAACTAAAGCCGACTCTCTCTCAACTGCCTAAAGCCGACTCTCCCTAGAATTATTCTTGAAGAAAAGGACATCGAAAAATGTGGGTTAAGTTGACCTCATTCAAATTCTTTTGAACCCCCTAGCAGCCGTAGGACAATATGCTAATCATCATCCAAATTCATATTGACTTTTGCATATCAAAAGACATATTATACATGCATGCTTTACCACCTAGACCAATGAATTGAGAAACTTAAAATAATATACAAAATAGAACCTTGATTAGCTCTTATTAAGCCACATCAATTACTTCTATGGTAGTGTGTGTTTCAGATCTTTAGGGGTGAGGGGCATTGGATCTTCTTGTAGGGTTCCGATTCCAAAGCTGCTTCTTTCTCTCATTTGGGGTTTTTGGAGGTTTTAAAGGGGAAGGTTTGAGCTCCATACGCCAGGAACGCGAAGAGTAGCTTATAGTTGGGTTGGGTGGCAACCACGACTCAAATAGCAACGATTTTGCAAAGGGAAGGGGGAAAAGACGGTGTAAGGGCTCACCAGTTGGGGGTGTGAGAGGTGGTGTAGGTCGTGATGGGTGGGTAGGCTGCAAGAAGCAGAGCTCTAAGAGAAGTTTGTGGATTAAGATTTCGGTATGGGTAGAAGAGAAGAAGGGGAGACAAGTAGGGGTAAAGGAAGAAGGGACGAAAAGAAGTCGGGGGTTATGAGGAGAAGCTTTATGGCTTTATATGTATACAACGCCAAAAACAGCGTCATTTTAACATTATAAGGGGCAAAACTATAGCCACGGTTTGGGCCCATCACAATCACTTAAAGACTGACCCAAAAAATTAAAAATACAGTAAATATACACGCACAAAGCCCAATTTGAGTAAGAAAAAAATATAATAAAGAATAATATAATAATATAAAATAACCAACCAATAAATGTAATTAATATATACCATATATTTGTTTTATATTTATAATATATGATCAGATTGATTTACATATTTAAGATTAAAGTTTTATGCTTTAAATTATAATATAACATTTTTTTATATAATTATAATTTATATTATCTATAAATTTATATATAATATAAAAATACGATTTATCACTTTAAAAATGTTTAATATGTTATTAGAATTTCTATTGATTCTTTTTTTTTTAAGATAAATGTAAAATAATAAATTAGTGCCCATTGGACTAACCTTGTGTTTAAGCTCTATCAAGCTTATCTCAAACAAGTTAGCTAAAACTATAAATTATGTCTACTTATGTGACTATCATATTGTTTTAACTAATGCTTTTATTTTATAATATATGAAAACGTATAATTATTTATCATCTACTTAATTATGATTAACTATCAAATTTTTGTTAGAAATTATATTTTTCCCTAATGCATTATATTATTAATTAGAATTTATTTTTAATAAAAATAATATCAATTCTTAAAAATAATCTCAAAATTAAATTAGGCAAACGTAATTTGCACATTGATCCTACCCACTATATATATATATTACCCTTAAGTCGTCTCATCTGACATTCGTGGGCAGAGAGCAACCCATGCTCGTAATCATGGCTGGTGATTTTTCATTTATACGATTCCATCGATTTGAGACTAGAAACGTACATGATAAAGTCGCGAAAAATATTATACTACATTTTAAAATTTATTATAAATTTGAATTAACATAATTGACTTGTTTAATTTTTTTTTTAATTAGACTTGTTTAATTATTAGCAACATCTAAAAATTATGATAACATGAATGACAAGATTTGACCTCTAATAAACTACTTGAGGTTGCTTTAAAAGGAAACAAGAAAATAGAAAAAACTACTCAAGATCAATGTAACACCCTTATTATTTGTCTTCTGATATATAACGTAGTTCTATAAAAAGTTGTGTAAAGGTTTGATGAAAGAGAGACGTTGGGGGTTGGATGGGTTGTTAGGGCTTAAAAAATAGCTCAATAATAAAAATTCGACACGTCGCCAATCATAGAAAAGAAACATCGAGCCAAACCACACTCAATGAAGTCTGAAAAATCTCCCCCCCTTTCTATCAAACAAACCCTAAACAAATTTTGGCACCCCATTTCCCTTTGCACGACCCTCATCTTTGAAAATCTATCCCTTATTATCATTGAACAAACCCTAAACCAATTTCAACCATCATCTCGACTCCACCCCATTTCCCTTCGCACGTCCCTCATCTCGACTCCACATCTGACTGGTTGTCAGATTCTTTCTTCCCAACTCAAGGTAAGTATATTTCTACGTTCAAAAGCGTTTCTTTTCGTCAAATTTTGTTGATGTTTTTCCCTATTTGAGGTTACCGTTGTTTGAATTGTTGGGAATGTTTCCATGTCAGGGTTTTGTGATTTTAGTATTGTTAAGCTCGATTAGCGGTAAAAATGCTCGTGTGAGCTCTATAGAATTATTTATAGGATCTGTTTAACTGAACTCACAAATAAAAGGTTACATTTAGTAGACTTCGTGGTGTATTCATAGGATCTATTTGACTCATCTGAACTCCTCCTCCTTTCTCCTCATTCAGAGCACACCTGTTTTCAACCCCAACCGACTCAAGGTAAGTATTTTCTTTGTTCAAAAGTGTTTCTTTTTGTCGGATTTTGAAATGTCTACAATTCACACTCTATTCATTTTGAAATTATGGGATTTCTATGTCTTTGTTTTTCACTTTGCTCGTTTTGAATCACTCTACTCATTTGGTAAAGATGCTCATGTGAGCTTTGTAAAATTATTTATAGGATCTGTTACTCTGAACTCACAAATAATTTAACATTGTTTCTCTCCGTAAGAAATTAAAGTCCTTGTTTTGAATTCACAATCCAAAAGCATCCAATTGAGGTTAATGCCTTGGTGTAAAGATAGGCTTGCTTGTTTAGGTTTTTATATAATTGGAAGGAAAACTTTATTCAAATTATTTGAGGTATCTGGATCTAGCAAATTTGTGGTTGGAACTTTAAAGTTCAATCATTTTAGTTGCATGAGTTTTTTATGATTGATTTGCTAGTATGAGACTACTGCTATTGGGGGTTTTAGGTTGCCAATATTAAGATCTCTTTATATATTTTGTTCATCACTGTGTTTCAAGTTTTTAAAGACAATAATTCTAAAGAATATCATATTCTAAGCCAGGTGCCTTAATGAGAGAGTGATATTGTAAATTGACCTGTGCACGTTTTGTTAGTGAGATTCAACTCAAATTATGTTTCCTTACCCCATAAGATATGAATGAATGTTAAGGTTGTGTCTTCAAGATCCATTGCTTGTGTGTATCACATCTTTAACGAAGGATACAATGGGGGTTATCACACTATTAATAGTGCACGTACAATCTATATATGTTTTGATTTTCTGTATTGTTAATTATATGGTAGCTACGCCAAATCATTGGCTAGTTTCCTCTATTATGAGTCTTTTCTCACATAACCTTTTTGGGTAAAGTTTCAATATGTTATCTATGGCTGGTTGAGATGATAAAGTGGGTGACTGAAAGGTCATTTCATATGCTACTGGTATTGATGTTTTTTTTCTTAAATCATGACTGGTCATTTACTTGCCATTGTTCTTAAATCATCTTAAATCATGGATGACTTTTCAATATGATAACAGAAAATGAGAAGTTCGAGTTCCTATTTTGGTTCAAATTCTTGGATTGCAAGAGGGGAAGACTAAGCTAGTTTGGAGACTTCACTTTGTTATCATGGCCACCTAGAGAAGTTACGAATTTCTAGAAGATCTCATAGTTTAGATAGAAGAATTTATAACCATCCTAAGTCTAATAATCAATGTGGTTTTTTTGAGTAGGTTGATTTTCGATGTGAGCAAAACAATTGTTATAAGTTGACATTGGACTTAGCTTAACGGAGGTACGATAGGGTACTATGTATCGAATAATCCAAATTTAAAACAATATAGAAGAAGTATAAGGGAATCATGAAATTGTTATTCTTGTCACGAGTTTTTTTTTTTTTATAATAGTTTGTGGTGTAATTTTTATGTTTCTAAAAAATGACAATGTATCTCAAACAAGACTACGCCCCGTGTAATCACCTGTACCTTTTCTAAGACTTTAGTTAGGTTACTACTATTATTATAATATTTGTGGTGTGATGTTTTTTAATGTAATTTTTTTGACCACAGAGATTATTATGCAAGTAATGTATGTTGTCTCAACTATTGTACTTAATACGAACGATTTTCATGACTTCTTACAACTCTTTATAGCTTGATTTTATAATTAGGTGCTCTATTTTATATTACTTCTGTACACGGACTATGTCCATTTCATTATCATTAATAAAACCTGTCTTGTATAAAAAAAATTATAAAAAAAATAAATTGCAAAGCAATAATAATGCTTTCTTTTTTTTTCGACAATAATGCGTAATTATATAATATACGCTATTTATTATTGATATATTATTTAGTATTAAAGTGTTATTATTGGTTAATTACACTTTGTTCCTTTCAATTTTTACATAATTTATAATTTATAATGTATTTTCTGAACTAAAAATTTTAATAATTACTCCCAACTTTTAATTTTTTAACAATGTTACTCTTTTGTCTATCAATAGCATCAAACTTAATTGGAAATTGAGTTCATGTACACCTCACGTACTTTGTTCTAAAACTCAAATGGATAAAATGATAGTTTGCTCAAACCTTCCCTACTATCTACGTAAAAGTTCACCTAAACCTCCCCATATATGTAGTTTGCATCCGAAAATTTTATTTTCCTTCAAATCCTCACCGCGTTCAGTTACTTTTTAAACCTCCCAATATCCCATATATATATATATATGTACACATTAAGGTTTGAGCAAACTTAATGGAAATTGAGTTCATGTACACCTCACGTACTTTGTTCTAAAACTCAAAAGGATAAAATGATAGTTTGCTCAAACCTTCCCTACTATCTACGTAAAAGTTCACTCAAACCTCCCCATATATGTAGTTTGCATCCGAAAATTTTATTTTCCTTCAAATCCTCACCGCGTTCAGTTACTTTTTAAACCTCCCAATATCCTCACCGCGTTCAGTTACTTTGTTTTTATTCTTTTGGTTTTTCGTTGCCCTTATATTTATAGAGTCACGTACAACCCCCAAGCTCGAATCTTTTGGAAACCGAATCGTACTTTGGGAATATACTCTGATATATTTTTTTCGCATCAGTTTCCTTTTTAAACTAAGATTGCCTTCATCGAGTCCTCTTCTTCCGCTTGCACGTCTTCTATTAGGGTACGCGACATCATTATATATATAGGCAAGTCACCGAGCCTATCTTGCACGTTGTTGTGGTAACCCAAGTTCAGCCTCCTCTCAACCCAGATCTCACCTTGTTTCTCTTGCCGTCGTCAGCCACTACGAGAGTCACGTTTAGCCACTGTGTAAGGCTACTCTGCCCTGATTCTCTATCCTCCGTAGTGTTGCCCAAACCTTTGTGCATCCCCTGTTTTATAAAACCAAAACAGAGCATCCATTTGTTCCTAACTTTGGGTGCGTTGGGTGCCACCAGCCACGACGGTGAAGCCAGCGACGTCGGCAGCCATACACGTCGCCTCCACCGACCCAGATGGTGCTGTCGAGCATCTTTCGTCACTCTGTAGTTTCCTGCACGTGCCATGCCGTCGCGCCTAGCCACTGATTGCCTACCCTGGCTCCTCCGCACGAGATCCGTAAGCTTACTTTATTTTCCCTCACTTGTTTCGGTTTTCAATTCTTCTAACATGTTTAATAGCTTTGCTTTAATTGCTAAAAAATCCTTCAAGTTAGTCCTGGTGTTCCTTTCTTTTTTTGTTTAAATCTTTTGCATGGACTGTCTTTTAAATACAAGTTTTTACGAAGCAAATAAATGAGGTTTAAATTGTATTTCTTTATATTATGTTTGATTTTAAATGTTGAGTTCGTATTTTTATTTTTAATATTTAAATTTGATTAAGTTTACTAAACGGATACAAAGAATTTAAACAAAGAATTTTTAGATGCTTATCCCTGTTTTTGACTCTCAAAACAGGGCACCCATAGTCGTCCTTGCACCACCGTAAGGTGAATCTACTACAAAAACTAACCTAAACAATCGACGTTGATTCACCTTCCTAGCCGTGCACCTCAGCCTCCATAGACTGCCTAGCACCTTTGGTAACCCACCGCAAATGTTAGAAATTAATATACTTATAGAGATTGAAAGAAAATAACAGTGAGATGATTGTTAATCTGTCTCTTAGATAAATATTACCTCTCACTCGTATAGAGTTCTACAAAAGAGAATCATAAGTAATTATGTCTTTAATATACAACACTGTTTATATAATGTGTAGATTACAAATTCTGAACACTAACCCTTTGAACGAAAAGATGCAATAGCAACAGACATGACATTTCAATATAAAAAAATTGTGACAGTTATTGTATGAAGAGTTACAAAAATAATTGTAATTGACAGTTAATCACAACTGTCAAAATAGTGATCAGACACAATATTTTGCTTAGCAAAAGAATTCCGTCATTTGCGACGATACATATGTGCGAAGTGCAAAGTGCGAAGTGCTAAGTGCATCTAAAGCATCAATGCGTCTATGCGTCGCGCGCGCGTGCATGCGATCAGTACTTCGCACTGGGTGACGCTTCTAGAGTGTCTACCCTTTTATTTATTTTATGTATAGTGAAATACATTCATTTATAAACCATTAAATATTTCACTGTCTAACCAATGTGGGATTAAAAAAAAATACATTAGAGAATTTTTTAAAAAAATAGATAATTTAAAATTTTGGATAGAGTATTTGAAATAATATTTGAAAATCAAATTTGAAATATAATTTGAAATAATCTAACATTCCCCCACTTATTTCAAATAATGTATATATTTTTTAAATGCTGCTTTTAAAATTATATGTTGATACATAAATGTAAGTACCTTTTGGTTTTGAACTTCCATGTAGCATATGATTATCAAAGTTTTATCAATATGATAGTAGACATAATATCTTTGAACTATCATATCTTGTGATAAAACCGGAAAATCAATACATGTCAACACATATTTCCATCGTTCTTAATAGCCGCGTATTAAAGACCATATGCGTTATCCCGACTTCATGAGTGCTATAGGCGGTTTATCAAACCCCGACAAAAGCGGCCTGACTTTACACTCACATAGGTAGAGTTCTTCTAGGTGCTCTTGCATAAAAACACCTTTTATACGAATTCACTAAGAGCCATGCTCAACCTTTCCTTTTTCACTGCAAGACTAGCACTAAATCATAATATATATATATATATATATATATTTTATAAATGACGGTCTAATTTAGTGCTATTATCATCATTGATAAGACTTTGTTTTTTTCATTGAACCTAAAATTTAGAATTCTAAATCTAGGTTAGGTTGCCATCTTTTAGTGATCTATTTCATAGGTTTTAAACCCATCTCAAACGATGTTTTACGAATCAGATCCTTATTTAGGCCTTTTGTTAGAGAATCTGCTAAGTTCGTACTTGACTTTATATAGTCTATTGTGATTATGTCTTCTTTCAACAATTGTCTTACAGTATTATGTCGAAAACTTATATGTCTTGATTTTCCATCGTATGACTTGCTATACACTCTTGATAATGTAACTTGACTATCACAATGTAAGAAAATAGGAGGCATTGGACTTGGCCACATAGGCAAGTCTATTAGGAGGTTTTTCAACCATTCAGCCTATTTTCTAGCAGCTCCTAAAGCCACTAATTCAGACTCCATTATTGAGTGAGTTATGCAAATTTGTTTCTTGGATCTCCATGAGATGGCCGCGCCACCAAGGGTAAACACCCACCCATTTGTGGATTTAGATCCATCATCCACACAATTTCAATTAGCGTCACTAAAACCCTCAATTACATATGAATAACCTCCATAATATAGAGCATAGGACTTAGTTCCTTTCAAGTAACCCAAAATAATGGAAATTATTTTTCAATGTTCCACGCCTAGACAACTTGTATATCTATTCAATTTGCCCACGGGAAAAGTTATATCTGGACGTGTGTAATGCATTACATACATCAGACTTCCAATAACATTAGAATATTCATCGATATTTGTTTGGTCCAAGCTTTAAAGCAGGGTTGTATGGAACCCGAGATATTTTCTCATGTAAATGATTAAATTTACTCAAAATTTTATCAATGTAATGACTTTGTGATATAGCATAAGTATTTTCATTCCTATATATTTTAATACCAAGTATGGTATTCGCAACACCCAAATCTTTCATATTAAAATGAGATGACATGAATAATTTTGTATCTTTAATGCATGAACTATTATCACTTAATATCATCATATCATCTACATATAAGCATATTATCACAAAATGATTATCACATACTTTAGAATAAATGCATTTGTCTGCTTCATTCAAACAAAAACCATTAGACAGAACTACATTATCAAATCTTTCAAGCAATTGTTTAGAAGCTTGTTTTAAACCATACAAAGATTTGACTAATTTACAAACCTTATTTTCATGACCCGGAACAATGAAACCCTCTGGTTGCTCCATATATACTTCTTCATCCAAATAACCATTTAAAAATATTGTTTTCACATCCATTTGATAGATTTCAAGATTAAATATAGAGGCCAAAGATATCAAAATTCTAATTGATGAAATTCTAGCTACAGGTGCATATGTATCAAAATAATCTATGCCCTTAGATTATCTAAACCCTTCGGCTACTAATCTAGCCTTATACTTATCAATGGATCCATCAATTTTTAATTTTCTCTTGAAAATCCACTTACAACCTATAGGTTTAAAATCGAAAGGCAAATCTACAAGGATCCATGTATTATTAGACATTATAGATTCCATTTCATTATCAATAGCCTCATTCCAGAAAGTAGCATCCCTAGATCTCAAAGCTTCTTGTAAAGTTGAATGGTCATTTTTCAAATTGTAATACAAACCAAAATCCTGTAAGATTATTTTAGAATTTCCTTCTATAAGATATGTTACAAAATCAGGATCAAGACTTTTTTCTTTTCTTATTCTTTTGGATTTTCTAGATTCCAAATTCTTTTCATTTTCTGAATAAGTCTTTTCAAGATTACTATTTTTAGAGGAAGTGTTACCTTCAAAAGATTTTAAAAAAAGTTATTTTCAAAAAAATCTGCATCTCTTGATTCAATAATTACATTAGATTCTTGATCCAGAAAGCGATAAGTTTTACTATGTGAAGCATATCCAATAAAAACACATTTTGAAGTTCTTGGTCCTAATTTAGATCTTTTGAGATCAGGTAATCTTACATATACTAGACACCCCCACACTTTAAGATAATTTAAGTTAGGTTTATATTTAAACTATAACTCATATGGTGACATATTATTCTTTTTAGAAGGTACTCTATTTAAAATATGAATTGCAGAAAATATAGCTTCTCCCCAAAGATTGTCAAGTAGGACTGATTGTTCAAGCATGACATTGACCATATCCATAAGTGTTCTATTTTTTCTTTCTACTATACCATTCTGTTGTGGTGTATAAGGTGCTGTGCATTGGTGTATAATATCACTATCTTCACAAAAATGATTAAAATCATTATTAAAATATTCACCTCCTCTATCACTTTTCAAAATCTTAATGTTGCAATTAAGAAAATTTTCTACCTCTGCCTTAAATATTTTGAATTTATCTAAGGTTTCATCTTTAGTTCTAAGTAGATAAATGTAAGCATATTTTGAAAAATCATCTATGTAAGTAATAAAATATCTTTTTCCACTCCTTGTTAATTTACCATGTAAATCACATATATCTGTATGTATCAACTCAAGCAAAGTTGAAGATGATTTATTAATATTTTGAAAGGGTTTTCTTGTTAATTTAGTCTTAACACAAGTCTCACATTTATTTCTATCATCATGTAAATTTGAAAGCAATAAACCTAATTTTATCATACGAAGTAGAGAATTATAATTTACATGACCTAATCTAGCATGCTATAATGAAAAAGAATCAACAAAATAAACAGAAACATTATCATTTATTAAATTAAGTCTGAACATCCCATCAATAGCGTATCCTTTACCCACAAACATGTCATTCTTTGTCAATACAAATTTATCAGACTTAAATACAAGCTTATAGCCATGTTTGGACAAAAGACCGCCAGAAACCAGATTCTTATGAATTTCTGGTGCATGAAATATATCAAGTAAAGTGACTATTTTGCCAGAAGTAAACTTCAACTTGACGGTGCCTTTTCCAACCACTTTCGTGGTAGAAGAATTTCCCATATATAGTTCGATCTCATGCGTGCTTCTCATATTTCTTGAAGAGATTTTTGTCTCCACAAATATGACGATTTGTATCGGTATCAACCCACCAACTAGAAGTATTGAATACCATGATGACTTCAGACACTACAGCAATAAGATTCTCTTCAATATTGTTTACTTGCTTTTGCTTCTTTCGAAATCTACATTATTTGATGTAGTGTCCTTTCTTTTTGCAGAAATGACAAGTTCCTTTCTTTTTGAAATTACCCTTACTCTATTTGTTAAAAGCACGAGTATCAATTCTAGGCTTCTTTCCTTTCTTGTTGTCTGTTTCAACAACATGAATTGATTTATTCATTTCAACACTTTCTTCAATTTTATTCCGCAATCTCGACTCCTCTTCAATTTGGAGTTGTCTTTGAAGACCTTCAAGAGTGAAATCATCTCCCTTTCTCTTCAAAGACTTACGGTAATCCTTCCAAGTTGGCGGTAATTTGGCAATAATAGCACCCACTTGAAGTTTCTCATAAATAGGAATACCATCAGAAATAATTTGTTGGACGATAAGTTGTAAATCATGCACTTGATCAAGTATTAGCTTGTTATCTACCATTTTAAAATCAAAATAATTACTAACGAGATAACTTTTGTTACCGGAATCCTCGATTTTGTATTTATTTTTCAGAGCATCCTATATGTCCTTTGCATCTTTCTTTGGAGCGTACATATCGAATAAAGGATCAGTAAGAGTGTTGAGAATATTCCCACGGCGTGTGTAGTTGTCATCTTCTAATTTTTTCTTTGCTGCAATTTCATCTTCTCGTGGATTTTGAGTTGTTGGAAGAACTGTTTAAGGGGTATCCAACACATACTGCACTTTCAAAGTAGTAAGTAAGAACTCAATTTTCTCCTTTCAACGTCTGTAGTTGTTTCCATCAAATCGATCCAACTTTGAAAGATCCTGTGATACAATGCTTAAAGAAGTGATCGCAGGATTTGCAGAAGAAGATGCCATAATATTTGTCTAAGAATTGTTAGAAATTAGTATACCGTATAGAGATTGAAAAAAAAGAACAGTGAGATGATTGTTAATCTGTCTCTTAGACAAATATTGTCTCCCACTCGTATAGAGTTCTGCAAAAAGGAATTATAAGCAATTATGTCTTCAGGATACAAAACTGTTTATATAGTGTGGAGATTGCAAATTCTGAACACCAACCTTTGAACGAAAAGATGCAATAGCAGCAGACATAACGTTTCAGTTTAAAAAAAATGTGACAGTTATTGTCTTAAGAGTTACAAAAATAACTGTAATTGACAGTTAATCACAACTGTCAAAATAGTGATCAAACACATCATTTCGCTTAGCAAAAGAATTCTGTCACTTGCAATGATGCGTTCGTGCGAAGTGCTAAGTGCGTCTAAAGCGTCAATGCATCTATGCATCGCGCTTGCGCTTGCATGTGTGCGTGCGATCAGTGCTTCGGATTGGGTAACGCTTCTAGAGTGTCTACCCTTTTATTTATTTTATGTATAGTGAAATACATTAACTTATAAACCATTAAATATTTCACTGTCTAACCAATGTGGGATTAAAAAAAATACATTAGAGAAATTTTCAAAAAAATAGATAATTTAAAATTTTGGATAGAGTATTTGAAATAATATTTGAAAATCAAATTTGAAATAATCTAACAGCAAATGCTCTTTTCCCTCACCGAAACAAAGCAACCAACTTACCTCCCACCTCCCACCTCCCAACTCCATTAGGTGCCATCATCAACGTCACGGTGCAACCCAGGAAGAATCGACGTAAACCACTAGAGGCACTACAGAAGACGTTGGTGGAGCCACCCCATGTCTGCTATGTCCTCTCTCGGTAACCCATGACTTACTATTTTCCCCCACTATTATTCACTATTTTTCTCATTGTTATTCATCACTCTCTCCTCTTTCTCATCACTCTCTTCTCTCTCTCTCTCTCTCTCAGTCGTCCAGTTTCACTCGTTCCTCCATAGGTCCATAGCCTCCTCTCGATGAGTTCCGTTGCACTGAGCTATGTGTCGTAGTTACCTACAAACAAAGAAAAAAAATGGTATTTTGTAATTTTAAGGGAACTTTTACATAGATGATAGGGAAGGTTTGAGTAAACTACCATTTTACCCTTTGAATTTTAAAACAAAGCATGTGAGGCACACATGAATCCAATTTCCGTTAAGTTTGACGCAGTTGATAGAAGGAAGAGGGACATCGTGAAAAATTAAAAGTTAGGAGGACCAATTGTTAAAAATTTTAGTTCAAGAGGTACATTGTGAATTGGGTGAAAGTTGAAAGGGACAAAGTGTAATTAACCTTATTATTATATTATTTAATAATACTTATCATTAACTATAATATATAGTATTAGTACTAGATTAGTACTAGTATACATTTATAGTATAAACTATAAATTTGTAGTAGTATAATGTATTAGTATAGTTAAACTAACTATAATAGTATAATATTATTATTTAATTCAATGTATAACTATTAACTATAATATATATTATTAGTATATATTAATATATTAATAGTATAATGTATTGGTATAGTTAATTTAACATGTTAGTATAGGTATAAATTATAGTATATATATAGTATAATGTATATATAAATTATAGTGTATTTTTAATATATAATATTTATACTATGGTTATTATTTAGTATCAAAGTATTATTATATTACTTAATGTTTAATTATTAACCATAATATATAATATTAGTACTAGTATACATTAATAAATAAAAGTTATATTAACTATTAACTATATATTAATATATTAAATACTATTATAAATTTATAATAGTTATAACCTATACTATTATAATATTCTTTTATTATCATATTTTTAAAATTTTGCTATATAATTTTGATGTTCTCTCATTCTCTAATTAATTTTTATGATTGGGTATAGTGCTACTATGTGTAGTACTACCATAATCTATAGTACTAGTATATATAGTATAGTAACTATAATATACAGTACTCTATAACTATAAATTTATAAATATATAACTATTAATTTATAAATTAATAATCTATAGTATAGAAACTATAATATATAGTGATATATTCAATACTATTATATTTTTATATTAGTTATAATTTATAGTATAGTTAAATTAACATTGTTAGTATTAAAACATATAGTACTAGTACTATATATAATTTAGTTAAATTAACATTGTTAGTATTAAATACCATATAGTATTAGTACTATCTATAGTATAGTAACTATAATATATAGTACTCTATAATTATAAATTTATAAATATATAGCTATTAATTTATAAAATAATAATTTGTAACTATTAACTATAATATATAGTTACTACTATTATATTAATATATAATAACGTTAGCAATATAAATATAATATTAAACACTAATACAATAGCCAATGGCTCTGATACCAAATGCGTGTATTATAGGTAATATAAACAGAAATATAATAACGATTTAGATAAAGGTCAATGTTGCTAAACAAAATAGAATTCATTAAACACATTATACTTACAAGGAGATTTATTATTGCTAAGAGTGAAGGCAAGAGAAACCAAAGTCATGAAAGATTGAGAATTTCGAGAAAAGTTGCAAAAAGATTACAAAAAGATTTGGGAAGGCTTCATATGAGAGTTTTTTTTTTCCTGACTGCCCTCTCCCTTACTACAACTTTCTTATATAAGCACACAAAAGTAACTTTTTTACAAAGTGATTGATAATGGACAACTAATATCTCTAAGTAGAATCCAGTATAATCTAATAATTCTTATCTTCATGCATTGCTGGCACTTGAAGAGATAATATTGTTGACAGTAATAGATAATGGTGCCATAGTGTTTCTGAAAAGTAATGTCATAGTACTAGAAATAATTTGTCTGAAAAACAAGAGTCACATGCAGAACAATTAAGAGCAATAATCTTAAGTCACATGTTGAACAGTTGAAAACAATAATCTTCTGAAATATGCTGGATAATCGTGAAGAAATAATCTTGTAAGATCATATACTGAACAATTAAGAATAATAATTTTTTGGAAATTACATAATCAATTGATGATCATAATCTACAAGTTTCAGATCAAAGGGGTCTTAAGAATCTATTAATTGCGGATGATAAGTCTGACAAGAGGAGGAAGAAGCTTACTATTTATGGGAAGGAGAAGCATGCTGGCTTGATAATGGTGTGCTCTGCTTTAACGAAGATAATTTATTTTGAATAGTGTCTTCTTCATCGTCATTGTCTGATACTTGAGACATTGTCTTAACTAATTTTTTAAGATCATTTTTGCTAGAAATTGAGGCTAATTGGGCTTGAAATCTGCTCTGTCATACAAGAACTTCTAGAGCTTTTGTAACTTGAGAAAACATCTTTGTGACATGATCATAATTGTATTTTTTTCACTATTTAACAGAGACTTGTCGAATTAAAAAGATAATGTTGGTGAAGGAAGGATGTGGCTGAATGGCATATTCTCATTTCATAATCCAGTTTAATTTTTTCTTTAGGAAGAAAAGAATGAGTAATGGGCAGTGATTAAATGAAAGTGGATAATCATTTTGAGAAGAAAAGATTTTGAAATTTTCTTGGAGAGGAAGAGGAAGAATAGAAAATTTGGATTCATAATGTTCCCACCATAGTGAAAACAATCTGGGAAGAGTCTTAATTTCTTATAATTTGTTGAAATGAAGAAACCAGGAACAACTCAAAATTTTGTTTTGTTTTAGAAACATTTTGGTTCAGGCTAGCTGGTAATCATAATAATCGTAACAAGGTAGATCATAAGGCTGAGAAAATTTTCTAGTTAGATAGGGACTCTTTCCCCATTGTTCTAAAGTAAGAACTTACTTACTAGTGACTTTGTGGAAAGCGATAATTGGGACTACTGATGGAGAAGGTTGATTTTGAAGAGAATAAAGGATTTCAGAGAATATAATTGAATATGTGTGTACTAATACAAATTCATATAAATTCTGGATCTTTTTAATATTTTGGGGAGCATAATGTCAATCAGGAGGAGGAATGCATCAATTAATTTCTGAGGATCGAATGACAAATGCTGAATTTATGGTTCTATGAAAAAAGTAGGGTACCTATGGGATTTAATAATTATAGAAGATGTAGAAGATTAAGATAGAATGAGAGGATTAATAATCTGAGAAGGAGGAAATGAGAAAGAATGAGGGACTGCTTTAGAATAAGTTGGTAATTTGAAAGAGGCTAATGATAAAAATTGATTATAGGATGGCCTAATGGGTGATGGTAATGTTCCTAATACTGTGTAAGGTCTTGGTGTTGCATAAGGACATGGAAAATGATAAAAAGGAGATGGAGGATCGGCATAAGAAGATTTAGATTTCACTTTGAATTTTGAAGAAGACATGATTTTTCCTGTAAGAATTCTCGAGATTGGAAATCAAGAAGAGAATTAGAATCTCCTTTAATATGTCATTATTATATTATTTAATGTATAATTATTAACCATAATATATAATATTAGTACTAGTATACATTAATAAATAAAAGTTATATTAACTATTAATTATATATTAATATATTAAATACTATTATAAATTTATAAAAGTTATAGCCTATACTATTATAATATTTTTTTAATATCATATTTTTAAAATTTTGCTATATAATTTTGATGTTTTCTCATTCTCTAATAAATTTTTATAATTGGGTATAGTGCTATAAACTTATAGTACTACTATTAATTTATAAATAAAAAATCTATAACTATTGAATACCATAACTATAAATTTATAAATATATAGCTATTAATTTATAAAATAACAATCTTTAACTATTAACTATATATATAGTTACTACTAATATATTAATATATCAAAAACTTTAATTAATTTTTAATAGTTACTACTATAATAGTTTAGAACCACTATAACATATAGTAGTTACAACATATTGTACTACTATAACATATAGTATAGTAACTATAATACATAGTATCATAACTATAAATTTATAAGTATATAGATATTAATTTATAAAATAATAATCTTTAACTATTAACTATAATATATAGTTACTACTATTATATTAATATATTGCATTCTATTATATTTTTATATTAGTTATAACTTATAACACAGTTAAATTAACATTGTTAGTATTAAAACAACAACATCTACTATATTTGTAATATATTATGAATATTAATATAAATTCTATTGACTATATGAATTACTTAATAGTTATAGTATTGGACTATTAATACTAACTATATATAAATCTCAAATTATATACTAATAGAATAATGTCAAAAAAGGCGTGTGTTTTTTTTAATATCATATTTTTTAAATGTTTTTGTACAATTTTGATGGTCACTCATTCTCTAATTATATTTATAGATATTAATTAATTATAACTATTACTATATAGTTAATTTAATTATATTAGTATATAATACTAGTATATATAATAGTATTAATTAAATTAGCACATTACTATATAGATTAATTATAGCTAAATTGTATTTATAGCAATTAACTATAGTATATAGTACTAGTATATATATTAGTACTAAAAAGATATGTATTTTCAAATTAAATTTCCACTTCATTAAAAGAAAAACAACCATGTTTCCACATCATTGTTACAATAAACAATGTTTCTGCTTCACTGTTATAATAATAACCATGTTTCTACTTTATTATTACAATAAATAGTGGGGTTACAAAAATTAACTTTTTAATATTTTTAATCGTCATTCATTTTTACATCCAAAAAATAATATTTATATTTTTACTTCATTGTCAAAACTCGTCATTCATTCTAAACAAATTTCAAAAGATTAACAACCCTCCTGAAATATGAAAAAAATATGATTAGATTACAATGCATATTTCAAACATATAATTACTAAATTTATTTTTGAACATTGACTTAAGCAAACCTCTATTAGTGCGTAGGTGTCGCAAGTTCAACATGTGCCTCGTACGTTGACATGCTAACACAGAATGTAGTACAGAAGAATGTATGCACCCACTCATCTCGTCGTACATAGAGGTTTTATAACCAAGTTTTTTCGAGAAGCTCATACTTCATCATAACACGTGCCCATTCTTGCTCGAATTCATCCATAGTAAGTGTTCTATGGATGCTTTGTAGAATATTTGGGCGTCATCGACCGCCTCAAATTCTATACCAATGAAGGGCTCAGGTGGACTGCCATTGAATGAGGAAATCACATTCACTCTAGTTTCGACATTGACACCATCGTCGACAGGAATCTCATCACTAACATTAATCTCATCCTTGACATTCACATCATCATCGACATTTAAGTCACATTGAATGTTACTTTCAGCCCGATCTTCATCACTATCAAGATTATAAATTGGTACCTGCCATAAGAAAAAAAATATGTTAACTGGTAATTTATATGTTATTATTGAGTAATAAATAATGATGTCCATATATAAATATTACACATGATTTATTAGCTACCTGTAAATTGTAATCAGTTTTCCCCCATTTGTTTTATAACATTTTCCCGATAATCTCTTTCTTATGCCTTACAATTTCTTTCTTATGCCTTGTTATCTATTTTTCGTTCAACTCACACAGGCATTCAGCTCGCATCCATGGTTGAAGACGCCTGATGGTTATAGGCCTCCATACTAGTAGTTGTTATTCGATTCTACATGGGGCTCTCATTTGAGATACTTATTGCCCTATGTCAACTTGAACTTGCAAAGAAAATTGAAGCACAAAAAATACAGCGGATAAAGTTTAGGTATTTTGTTTTTTTTCTACTTCCATTTGAGTTTTATTAAATGTGACTTCTTTGCCTTATTACTCGGTGCATTTTTTTTTTTAGTGTTTTTGTTTTCCCTCTCTTGTATAATCATCTTGTAAAATGTTAACATTGGAATTGGCTATTGGAAATTCATTATATTAAATTTCACTCTTTTGTATTTGATAGGTTTAATTTTTTCAATTAATTTGCTAATTGGGAACTTGGGACTTGGGGTGTTAGTGCAGGGTAATCTTTTTATGCCAAGTGGAACTAATTTTTTTATTTTTATTTTTGGATTCAAATCCAAAATTGAATGATTAGAGCCGTATGTAAAATGTTAGTTTGAGTTGGTAACCATTTTTTTTTTTGAGTTGGGTAACAATTTAATTTCCATACTTTTAGCTTGCATCTAAATTGGATTTTTCAAATGCATTCTTAGATTTTTGTTGCTCTAAGAGCTAGTGGGAACTTTTGAGAGGACAACCACAAAGTTAAGAATTAAGCAATGAACTTCTAAGAGAGGATGAAATACGAGAAAATTGCATTAAAAGTCAATTGGGTTGCACATATAAAGGAGAAACTAGAGGAAGAGAGTTTATAATTGTGTGTGCCGAAAAAGTTGAAGGCTCTTGAGAAAGAGAGGGAGGAAAAGGATTGGGAATGCAAGAAATTGGACAAGAGTAGCCATCCATTTACTATTGCCACCCTAGTCATAATAAAATCTCCCAAGAAGAACAACAATAGATTAACCCACAACAAGGAAAAGAAAAATGTTTAGTGCCATAAAAAACCACCATTGCCACCAATTGAGTTTTCTCAATACCAAGTTACCAACTGGGTAGCCATAGTTATATCTTTGATCATTGGTTCTTGATTATCTGCAATTAATTTTAAAAATATAAGTAATTTAATATCATAATTAACAATAGCTCTTGTCACAATAGTTTCTTAAGCAAAACCAATCAATTTGCAATGTCTCTCTCAATTGCCAACTTACCTTTTAAGGATTATTTAACCATCATGATTTTAAACTGAAGTATTTATTTGGATAAAAACATAAAATGTGGCATAATAGTCTAATAAAAATGTAAAATGTGGGAGTCCTTATGTTTTGCTTCTTCCTAGCCTTGTTATCCTGCTCTGTGCAATGACTATTGGCAATACTAAATAATCTTTTTTTTCCCTTTTAAACCTGTTTGGTTTTCCTTTATAGTATTGATTTATGTTATTTAAGATAAAAGGAAAAGGTTTGGGTACAACATAATGGAGCATTTCAAGACTAATCCCATTGAAACATTCTGTCAAACACAGTACATGTCAAAGATAAAAAATATCTGAGGGACATCGAGAGCACTGACCAGTGGTAGTGTGTGACGAACTCGTAAGGTTAAGTGAGGTGCGACTGAAGGTTGGCTGCGACAGAAGGGGCTGCGACGGAAGGAAGCTATGACGGTTTGTGCAATGGAATTCTTGGCTGGAGTAAAAACAAGGACTTCGTCTATGGAGGAGGGGTCTTCGTCAATGGAGGAGAGGTCTTCGTCGATGGACCCTTGCGTGTGGGTGGTCTCACTATTAGCAGATTTGGTGTGGGTGGTTCCTTAATGTGTTTTGTGCATTTTCTTACGTGTTAGTCTATCGTTGGCTGAAATTAGGAGGCTGGTTTTGGGACTTAATAGCTTGACCGGTCCCTAGGAAATCCCTAGATGAAAATGGCAAATGGCTCACTTCATGAATACCTCTAGAGATAAAAAGGAAGAAAGAGAAAAGATAGACTAGATAGTGATTGTATTCTCATAAAATATGACAAACCAAATAACATGTCTGTTGATGTCGTGTTTCGCAGCTTGGTTTACTCAATGATTGTCCAAACAACCCGGACCTGCAAAAGAGTTACAAAGCGAGTGGGGGTTGTGGTGTGTGACCACTCCGATGCCAAAGTCAAATAGGTTGGAAAAGGTAAGAGTGCCTGGTAGTATAAGAGATTGGAGGGTTGAGAACTTCACCTAAACTCCATGAGGCTTCTCACTATATATAGGTAGTCCTGTATCTTGTTTGCTCTAGAAGCACAGGGGGATGGGTGTCCTACATGTCCTTCTGGCCATCATTCCCTTTGTCGTGTCTGGGCGAGTCGTCCTGCCACAGTCAGGGTATGCAGTGAGTTGTCCCCTCCAAGCTGTGCGAGTCCTTACTTTACACAGGCGCGTGCTTGGAATTTCTAACTCGCATTTAATGCATCATGGTGCTCGCCTACACTGCATTTAATATGGAGGGGTGTGCAACATGCTTCAGCTACGCCCGCATGTAATGTGGCGTGGTGCTCACCTGCACTGCATTTAATGAGGAGGAGTGTGCGGGATACTTTAGCCATGCTTGCATTTAATGTGGTGTGACTTTGACAGGCTCTTGCATTTAATGCAGGGAGGGGCAATGCGTGTTGCTTCCTGACCTGGTGTGTTTGTTATTTGATGGGTTGCACACGTGTTGTTCCTTCTTACTTGGTGCAACATCCTTGTGGTGTTATGTCAGGGGTCGCCTACTTTTCGAGGACAGAGTCATACAGTGGGGGGTCGGGCTGACCATTTCCCAAGCTGGGCCTACCAAAGTTTCACCTTAGGCCTGAGACCCGACTTGTCCCAAGTGGGCCTCCTCTTATAGTACTCCGCGAATTCTTATTGAAGGGATTTCGATGGAAATTTTTCTTGCTTTTTGTAATAGCCCAAATTTTCTAAAGTAAATTATTTTATGGATATTATTATAAGAAAATTTATTTGATATATTTATTTACTAGGAAATTAGAGTGGGAGATTTAATTGAGGAATGTGAGATAACACTTGGTATTGAGAATTATGTATTCTCGGATTTATCTGTCTAGTTTTAGTAAAATGGGCATAAGTTATTCATATGAGGTCCAAATGAAGTGATTCTAATTGGCATAGAACCTTGAGAGATAGATCTAAAACTTTTATGTTTTAAGTTTTCTGAGATTTGGAAGGGATCAATAACTTATTTGGGAATCAAGTAGGCAGCTCTGGAATGGGCTTAAATGGAACCCGAGTTGGATGAATTGAACTAATTTGGCGCATGTAACGAATTAAGCAATTGGTTTTGATATTCTCTGGGATTAGGACATGTTTAGGGATAGTTGGAAATGGATGGAAAGTTGATTTGGAAGCCAAGTAATTAGTTAGTGTGATGGAAATACAAAGGGAACCAAAATCTAGTTGATAGGTGACTAAGTGGATCAAATTTGGCTCTACCTTAACTAAACTAAGAAGTGGCCTTTTATAACTTGTTAAATGGAGACTTAAGGGAGTTAGGAAGTAACCAAATGGGTGAAAAAATCTGGAGAGGGACGTGTGACACAAGGAGAGGGCTGGAGATGAGAGGTGCATGCATGGTTAGGTGAAATGCCACCTCACCTCTTATCCCTTTAGCTCACTTCTCAGCCATGGATCAAAATGGGCAGCCAAAATATCTCAAATGTGAGCCATTGGATGACTAATCCAGCTGCAAAGTCTAGGATTTGGGAGGCTTAATCCTCATCATGAGATTTGCTTAGATAGACACCTTATCATCCATGCAAATCTGGCAACTAGTGCACCTTAGGGTATTTTTCCTTTTCTCTCCCTCATGTTGGTCGACCACCACCCTATAAATAGAGCCTTGAGAGTTTTCTAAGCTCCTTTAGAAGGAGAGAACACGTTCCCCTTTGGAAGATACACCAGAAAACCCTCCCAAAACCCTTAAAGAGTTCATTTGTGAGCTAAGTGAGTGAGTTTGGAAGAAAGCTTGCATGAAGTTGGTTGGATCCATTCTCTTAAACTTTGAAGAATTTGTAAGTCCATATTCTAGCTTAACTTAAGCATGGAAATGATTTGTTGAAGTGATTGAATTATGTTTACTAGCATTGAACTCTTAAGAACATGATTAAGTGACAAAGTGACATATGAGTAAGGTTGGTTTTAACTTGTCTTGTAAAAATATTCATTATAATTGTAAGAACATAGATTTAAGTTTTTAAGAAGCCAAATAGAGTATAGTAAAAAGATTGGCATGTTTTGAGTAGAAAAACTCCTAGAGCCGTGATCTTGCTCGACCCTCGCTCGACATGTGAGTCGAGCGAAGGCAAAATATGACCCCTCGCTAGAGTTTCGCTCGATACTCTGTTCAAGCGAGTTCCAACCCGAGACTTCGCTCGATACTCGCTCGACATCCCGCTTGAGCAAGATGCTCTGTTTTGTTTAGATTCAGGGTTTTTCCCGGAATAAAATTGGTGTTCCAAATAGAAAGGTTATGAGTGAGAAACTCATATGAATAAGAAAGGAACAACTAAAAAGAAAATGAAGTACAAGAATAAGTTAGTCACGTCGTGACGGAGACGGCAAGACGTAACGCCTGGATGACGGACGTGCCTACAGGGACGGCGATACGTAACGCCTGTCGTGTTATAAGAATGTATGGTTTTCACGGGGACGGCGAGACGTAACGCCCATGAGATTGATCAGAATAGTGGGGACGGCGAGACGTAACGCCCGTGAAATTGATCTGAATAGCGGGGATGGCGATACGTAAAGCCTGCAGTGATATCGGTATATGATCTGTGTCAAGACGGGAACGGTGAGACGTAACGCCTGGAAGATTAACACGAGACTCATCACAACGGAGACGGCGAGACGTAACGCCCGGATGATTGATGAGTGTATGTGATGGGACGGCGAGATGTAATGCCCATCAGTGATAAGAAAGAATAAGAACTTCTAAGAAAACGGTGTAATTCAGTATAAGATTATGTATTCGGTTGAGTAAGAAAAGTACCAGTTAGACAGTGGTCTTACGAGGTGTGTCTTAGGGTAAATTTCCCTAGTCATCAGTGGTGATAATATTATAGTTGCTTTTTCCCTGTTTCCTTTAAGCTGTTTATGTACTTACTGAGATTTCAAAGGAAATCTCACTCTTTTGTGGCTCTATATATTTTTGTGCATATCAACTTTATACAAGATTCGATGACCAGCAAGGGGACGGCCCCGACGAGGTAGGAGACTTCGGGAAGTCTTAAGGGACTCTCCGACAATAGTCCTTATATGAATATTTTTTTTGTTTCCTTCGGACCTCCTATCAGTAATCAACTTACCGGAGTTTGGAGCCTTGACGCATCTACTTTTGCTGAGGAGAGGCGACGTACAGGATGCTGTTTAACCTTAGGACTTGATGACTCATTGTCCATATGTGGGGTTTGTGTGACTCCACAGGGACAACTACTCCAGCGAGACTTTAGTGTTAGTATGGATAGGTTTCGCTATGGGAGAGAATTCCCCGAGGTTAAGAAGGAAAAAGAGTGAGGTGAAGGAAAGTATTTTGGATGAATGTAATATAGTTTGTTGTTAACATGCTACAATGTGGGCCTTGTGTATGTAAATAAGTACAATGTTAAGTTTTAATGAATGTTGTGGATGTTGTAAGTATATTTCTCATGTGATCTTTAGAAAGTTTTATATCTAAAACCTGATCCGCTGCGAATTAAGTAATATATGTATTTTATTTTTGTTAAGTACGAGGGTGAATAGCCAAGTGTTACTTATTCAGACACCTTAATTTACGTTAAATCCCAGACATAAATTAGGGGCGTCACACTTTTGCCTCTCAAGCCCTTAGCGACAAAGGAGGTGAGAGCTTGCTCCCTTTGTAATTATCATAGAGGACGACTAAGCGTATTGATCGCCTATGTTTACCTAGGGGTCTTACTTTCATTCACTCAGCTCTTGAGTTTTTTCAACCGTAGCCCTGACAAGATTGCGGCACGCTTTGCCTTCCTCGGTTGGTATTGGCTTGTCAATAGTTATTACCTCGTCTGTGCACGCATGTCCCTTCGATTTTCACAACGACCATAACATAAGGAAGGTTGCACGTCCCACTTCCCCGAGCCTTGATTGGTCCATGGTCCCAATGCTTTAGGCAAGGATTACCATACTCGAGATTTTTGCCCACACTCCGTGAGTCTTATTGGGTCATAGTGATCACGCGCTTGGCAGCCACCCTCCCAACGATTACCAATCAATCAATGGCCTGTCATGTTGTTTTGTTTCTCGCAAGCATTTATTTCTCTCTTCAGTTATAAAAGGGTTGTCACTCCACCTTCGTTCCTTCTTCGTTTTCTCACTCGCACTTTTTCTGCCTCATTCTGCTCCACTATTCTTTGTGCCCCTGTTTCTTGTGTCCAATGACTTTTCTTCTTCCTCATCTCGCTCTCTTTTTACTATCCATGACTTTCAGTATTTCTATTTTGTTTACCCCGGCAAAAGCCAAGATATTAGCTTTCTACCAAGGGTATGGTTCGACTTCGATTTTTTCTGCCGGCATGATTGAAGCGCTATGTGCTCACTACAGGATCTTTTACTGGTTTAAGTTGAAACCAATCAGGAGTGTAAGGGGTGTCTGTGACTCATTTGGGAGGTCGGAGCACGTACTACTCTTCAAGGCGATGTTCAACAACGGCTTGCACCTTCCGTTCATTCGGCTGATGCACGAGATCCTTCACTGCCTCGGGTTGGCACCCACGTAGCTACTCCCTAACATGTGGCGCCTGTTTATGGTTAGTTGTGTCACATTCCAGACCGCCCTTTTGGAGTAGGGCAATGTTTATCCTGACCTGACAGCTTGGAAATTTTTGTCGCCATACAGCCTGCTTCGCCGTCCCGAGAACATAGCTGGTTTCTAGGTCAAAAATGGCGAGCAGAAGTTGGCTCATATTGAAGACAAACACTCTCACGTGAAGGACTATCAAAAAAATACCTTATTGGTCACGGGAGGCGAGTGACAATTTCCTGAAGGCGAGACTCAGGGGGAATTGCCCGTGTAGTCAGACTGGAGACTGCTTCCACTTGCGACCAGTCTTGAGATCGAGCTCTCTCCCATGGAGCATGATCGGGTTGGGGTCATTGTGGCCTAGGCCAATCGACACCCTGACGACCTGGCGATAACGTGCTGAGGCACTTGGTCTAGCCAGATAGGTCTTATGCTGAAGGCCAAAATCTCTTGGGGATTCTCGAGGATTCTCCGACTCGGCCTAGCAAACGGGCTTCTAGTCGTCATCGTCCCCAGGAGAGAAGAACCAAGGCTTGGCATGATCTGAGCACTTATGCTTCCATGAGGCCTCAAGACTCCTAGGTGCGCCCGGGAGCTTGTAGCCATGGCCTGGAGATTAGTGACGAGGTCTAGAGGTTGGTGGCCAAGGCTCAAGCGGAGGCTCGCCGGATGGTGGGGGTTGATCCCCCTTTGGCTCCTTCAAGCTTGTCTCTCGAGGTAGAGGATGACGTGGAGCTCTCTTCTTCGAATCTTTAACCCCCAACCCCCCCCCCCCTTTGGAGCCATGGGCTTCCAAACTTTTAAGGATGCCATAAACCAGGTGTTAGAAGACTGGAACGTTGAGTCGACTTCCTAGGTCTCCCAAGGAGGAGGACACTTTGCCCCCTTTTTTCACAGGTGCTTATTTCGGCTCCCAAAAGGATCTAGGTTGCCCAGTGTCAATGCCGAGGACCGACAAGGGAGGTCGAGGGTGGTAGGAATGCTAACCAAGAAGAAGTGGACTGCATGGAGGTTGCGACTGTGAGGGCTATAGGAGAAGGGGCTGGAGGTGAAGGCATTATTGGCGAGGATATCCCCGACCGTAATGTCGTGTTTTGCAACCATGATGTCATGTTCCACTGCTTGGGCTACTTGGCGATTGTCCAAATAGTTCAGGCCTGCAAAAGAGTTACAAAGGGGGTGGAGATTATGGTGTGTGACCACTCTGATGCCAAAGTCAGATGGGTTGGAGAATGTAAGAGTGCCTAGTAGTATAAGAGATTGAAGGGTTGAGAACTTAACATGAACTCCGTGGGGCTTCTCACTATTTATAGGTGTAGTCTCGTATCTTGTCTGCTCTAGAAGGATGGGGGGAGGGGTGTCCTACGTGTCCTTCTGGCTATCATTCCCTTTGTCGTATTTGGGCGAGTCGTCTTGTCACAGTCAAGATATGTGGCAAGTTGTCCCCTCTAAACTGTGTTAATCCCTACTTTACACAAACGTGTGTCTGGAATTCTTGACCCGCAATTAATACAGCGTGGTACTCGCCTGTGCTGCATTTAATGTGGAGGGGTGTGCGGCACACTTTAGCCACGCTTGCATTTAAAGTGATGTGACTTTGGCAAGGCTCTTACAATTAATCCGGTGAGGGGCGTGTCGTGTTGCTTCCTGACCCGACATGTTTGTTATTTGATGGGTTGCACACGTGCCGTTCTTTCTTACTTGGTGCAACGTCCTTGCAGTGTCATGTCAGAGGTCGCCTTCTTTTCGACGATTAAGTCATATGGTGGGGGGCTGAGTTGAACATTTTTCAAGCTGGGCCTACCTAAGTTTCACCTTGGGCCCGGGGCTTGACTTCTCTTGAGTGGGCCTCTCTTAATAATATCTTTTATAATTTTGCTACATGCGGTTATTCTAACATATTCTTTATGCATTTCAAATATGATTGGTTACTTCACTTTTTTTTTTAAGATATAATTACATCATTGAAATGCATAAAAAAATATGTCAAGATGATTGGACATGAAGTTTTTACTCATATCAAGGCTGACACACGAAAAACATAACAACCAAGATTCCCCTTCAAGACTCGTACCACACAATAACAGATACTAACAGCTGGGCTGACCGACCCATTGAGCTCAAATTATAAAGGACTAATGAAATAACAACAAAAACCCAAGACATAATAACAAGACCCAAACTTTATTGAATTAGTGAGAATTTTATAAAAAAAATTTTTTTTTTTATAAATAACAGTGAGATAATATTTTGAATTATGTATTTATTGAATTGTAGGAAAGAATAGATAAAAAAATTTAACTAAAATATATTATAAATTTATAATATTGTTATAATAAAATTCTCAATATATTTTTTAGAATTAAAATGTTGAATTATTTTTTATTTGAAAGTTTAAAAAATTGTAATGATAATTTAAAAAAGTTATGATGATTAATTTGAAAGTAATTATATTTGAGTAATATTTAAATAAAATATAAAATTAATATAAAATAAAATAAGATTAAATGATAATTATTTTTAAACATTCATCTTCTATATCAAAATTGCGGCCTTCAACTTCTCGCATCCTCTGACTTTCACCAATAACGATCATGCAACCTTGACATTTCTTGAGGCTTCGGAAAGAATTTTGGCCCGGTTTGTTTTACAAATTGAATTTTACTATTTACAACTCATTTCGTACTTTTAACTCATCTCAACCACTTATTTTAAATTTCAATTCATCTCAACCACTCATTTTATTACTATTCATAACTCATCTCATCTCATCTCTGAATCCAAGCAGACCTTAATTAGTAATTTTTGTGGTCGATAAATGTAATTGGGCCTTGGACCTTTTTTACAAATTTGGACCAGACTATTAAGATATTCTTAAGAAGAGTTAGTTGTCACATTTTAGATATAAAATAGTTTTATCATATCATATCATATCTTATCTTATTATTATAATTATTTTAAATTCTTATAAAAAGATAATAATAATTTAAAGTTGTCAGATCTAAAAATAATAATAATACTAAAAAATAATATTTTAATAATATTTTATTCAATTTTCAACTTTGATATAAAATTATCTTATTTCATCCCTAATCCCACTATCCAAATGAGACCTTATGGTATACATTTTAAGCAATCTTTTATACTAATCATCAAAATCAAAAAAAAAATTCAGAAGTAGCATATCAATTCATTCAAGTAGACATAACAAAATTAAGGACAAATATATATACATAAAATGATATTATCTTTCAATCGGGTATTGATGAAAAATATCATGAAACCAATAGTAATTATGAATGATCTATATATAGTTATTTTTATATTATATATGAAGATTATATTAATTGAGTCAAATAAATATACAGATCATATAAATCCATTAACATCAAACAAATTCAAGGAATAGACTATGTTATGTTCAGATTAACCCAATAAAAATGATTTATTGAATGAATTATACGAATTGTGTTGTGTAAGCTGTTATTAATTAAATAGTCTGAAAGGTTTAATTAAATAGATCGTGTTGAGATTGATCCATATAGTCGGGATTGACACGATACAAATACAAACCAAAAACACAGATTACTGCCCTAATCTTAGCAATCAAAATTGCATAAAGATGTCATTTAACAAGAGATGGCACCTTAAACACGGTCTCTAAAACCAAAAAAGTAGAATTTTGGAAACCATGTGGTAAAAAGATGACAATTTGGGGGATACAAAGAGTATTTCCCCCCCCCCCCCCCCCACTCCAGTTCTCGTAGCGTTTCATCCATTATCATGTAATGAAAGGTACCATTCACTCATTCATCTATTCCCGATAACAATATTCAACATTACCCAAATGAAGAAATATTATTTACAATCAGGTTGGTTTTATATACCTTAACAGTTTGTTTCATTCAGTATATTATTACAATACCCGGCTTGCTCATTCCTGCAAAGTGCAAACCCTCCAAAATACAGCAAAATATTTTATCATATAGGTGTTTGACGCATAATTATGTAGATAAAATGTAAGAAGGGGGAACATGGAGGCTTGTATTGACGAGCTGCTTATTTGAGTAGACAAAAACAGAGTAACCTTGAGGTCTCTTCCTCTATTAAATTACAATACACTACCGGAAAATATACATCATAATCAGAAAACAGCAACCGCAGAGGAAGTAGATTTTCCCATAATAGCTTCTCAAACCAATATCTAGCGAGAAGCTTCATAGTCGGCAGGAACAGGTACAAAAGTGTTTCTAAATTACGGTTCCACTTGGAATCAAGGCGTCCTTGATCACCGTGACAATCCCACTCTTAATGAAATAGCCATCCGTTTCCCGTGCTGCTTCTTGCACATTGTCGCCATTAATAATCTGAAAATATTTGTAGCACATGTTGAAATCAAATTAACTAATATATGTACATATATGTGTCTATACATATATAGATTCATCTTTTAAGTGCTTAAGACACCGACCAAAAAAGAAAGCAAGAAGTTTAAAAAAGAAAAAAAGAAGAAGAAAGAAAATAGAAGAGGTAAAGGTTAATCAGCAAACATGACAAGCATAACATTGGATACAGTATGCAAGTGGAAATTCTGAAGAGAGATGTGTGCACGTTTCTGTCACTACAAAAATTCTCCTCCCCATAACAATTGAAAACTGGGTAAATTTTGATGTTTCATTCTCACTTTCAATAATTCTGTTGTCTTTTCAGCTGAGGCTAACCATGAACTCCAACGACTAGGTTAAATAATAATAATGATGATAAATAGAGTAGCCAATCTAAAACAGACATCAAATTAGGCTTTGGCTTGCTTCCCCAAAAATAAATGTGAAAAGATACATAAGAACAGCCATGAGACTTCATAGTAGAAACAACATTAAAAGATTGGCGGTAAGTTAAGCTGAAAAGATCCTAACCTTCACATTGTCCCCAATCCGAGCATTCTTGTCAATTATAGCTCTTTTGATGTGGGAGTTCTTGCCAATACCTATTGGAACACTACCCTTTGCAGCCAGGAACCTCCTGTCAGCATCCGTCTGGAGGAAAACAATAACAAATTAACAATTACAATCAGTTCAACATTAAAATCCATTCAACTATAATGTTAGCAGACCCAGCCCAAAGTTTCAACGTTTAGCTACCTATCCCAATATACACAGAAAATAAAAAATGGAAAATAATATCACATCACCACTTTAAAAAAAAAAGGTTGAAAACCCTATATCAGGTATTACCTCATAGTAATCAGCTCCCATCAATAGTGTGTCTTCAATGACTGCACCCTCTGATATACAAGAACGAAGCCCAACCACAGAATGGTGAATTTTGCAGTTCTGCATAGGAGTGTAAATTATTTGGTCACAACCAGATTTCTTAGTTTTTTCAAACATTGAAGAGGCAAACAGACAAGCATGTGATACAATAAACAACCAAGGCAACTACAAACTGTAAGTAGGTTGCAAACATAACCTTTCAATAACGTACCTTTATTACACACCCCTCACCAATGACGCTGTCCGTTACATCAGCATCAAGCATTTTGGATGGAGGTAAATACCGTGGTTGGGTGTAAATGGGAGATGAACGATCATAGAAGCTGGAATAGAAAGTCCAAAACAATACAGACATACAACGAGTCATATGGGTTATCTATCATATGTAAAATACATAAAGAAAATCATGATATCCACGAACAATATTAGTAGAACAAGAACAACCTAAAATCTGGTACTGGTTTTTTGGTGATCCCCAAATTTGCATTATAGAAAGCCTCAATTGTACCAATATCTTCCCAATAACCATCATACAAGTAAGCTTGCACCTATAGAGGCAAAGAAGCAAGACAATTAATCCTCTAGGAGTTGCAATTCCGTAGAAGTCAAAGCAAAAAGAGGATAAAACTAATTCATATTGAAAAACCTTCAGCAAGCGATTATGCATCAATTTGTTATGCCAAAGTTTTGAAATCACAAAATTGCTCTCATTTTCTAGAATGAGATGATAGTGGCCATGAATTATGAGACTATTGGTGTGGCCCATATTGCTGATACCATAGAATTCACTAGAACCTAGGCAAATACCAAAAGGCTTTTTATCTCCGAAGGGCTACACAGGGCAAGACAACCCACAAATGCTTCTAACTCTGCATGTTTCCTTATGCATTATATGCAAACCTATCTGCGATGGCCATATAACATCATGCATACAAAATACATGCGTCAAAGTAGGATGGCTTCAGCATGGATAAATTGGCAAATAAACAACCACTTCTTCATTGATTCAATTTAAGAGAGAAGAATGACTAGATTAAAACAAAAGGATGCTACATACTCTCATCCCAATGGAAGTTGCACCAGGAATAACTTCACTTCCAAAATCGTTGGCTCCAGGGAACTTGTCTCGAAGCAGATCCAACATGACATTTTTGCTGACAACATAAATACCCATACTTGCGATGTAAGGCATCTCCTTTGCTCTCTCATCATCCAGACCCAAAATAGTTGTATCAACCCTCATGGCTTTGAGTTGGTCTCCTTTGGGTTTCTCAGCAAACTCAACAATGCGGCCTTCTTCATCAATCTTCATCAAACCAAATGCAGTGGCACGCTTTTCATCCATGGGGAGTGCAGCCACAGTGATATCGGCATCGGTCTCCCTGTGTGCTTGTATAAACCTCTCATAATCCATCCGGTACAAATGGTCACCGGCAAGAATAAGGAATTCCAACACATTGTGCTCCTCAAACAGCCACAAGTACTGCCTTACGGCATCAGCAGTACCCTTTATGCATTGTATGTAATTCGAAAGGTTAATACACAAAAAAAAAGAAGCTTTGATCATTGAGGTAAAAATACAAAACAAACGAAAGCTAGATGATAAATAAATAAAATCTGAGCTAACTCTAATAGTAAATCTGATATTATGAGGGGGTGATAAGAGTCTCCCGAATCTTTTGAAGGGTTTAAGTTTTATCAACCATTCACTTGCACTTATAATTGTCACAATCCCACTCAACCTGGGTTTAAATGCAATAACCAGTTCATATTATCCATGCGCTCGCCACTACTGCTACTGGATGAAAGACTAAATCAGTCGCGCGCTTATTAAAGTGTACACGTTATTTTGAAAAATGTAGGGAAGATGAGTTTGTAAGAGAAACCTGGAACCAATTGGGATTCTCGGGGCTCTGCTGGGCAGCGAGAACCTCAACAAAGCCCTCGTTCTTGTAACCCCCCATGACGTTGCTGGCATAGGCCCGGGAGAGGTGGCGGTTGAGAGAGGCGGAATTGAACTGTGTGAGCACATAGATCTTGGAGATGTTGCTGTTGAGGCAGTTGCTGACGGGGATATCAATCAGCCTGTAGTTGGCCCCCAAAGGAACCGCCGGCTTCGCACGCTTCTTCGTCAGCGGATACAGACGGGTCCCAGCTCCGCCTCCGAGTATAATCCCCAGAACACTCTAAATATTACATGATTAAATAATTAAAAGATCAATCAGTTGAGTTAATGAGTGAAACAATCGAGAGAGGGAGAGAGAGAGCTGACTCTGCTGGCGTCGGGGTCGAGACAAGTCTGAGAGTTTTTGGAATCTGAAACGGCTTTGGGAGAGACAACGTGGGGAGTGGGGTTGGGGTGATCTGTAGTGTGCCGATGGAGGACTCCAAAAGCAGCGGTCTTGATGTCGCCGGAGCAGAGATGAGAAGCGGAGAATGAGAGAGTCGCGGCTTTGCGCATACGGCCCTCATGAGAGGAGGATGTGGAAGAGGATAGATAAGCGTTGGATCGATTGGAGTATGTTAGTGTGGGGACTACGGTGGCAGCCATGGACGCCATTATCGCGTGAAGAAGAAGAAGCAGAGGAGTAGGATGAGATGTGGATGTGAACTCGACTGACGAGCAAGGGAGTAAAGTGGAGACTGGGACCCTCTATAATAAATAATTTGACCAATTTGTCCTTAGCTACTAGCTAGTATATAACCTTTGGGGAGGCGGAAGGGGATGCAGCCTCGGGAATCGTTTAAGGCCGCTCGTTTCCCTTCTCATTACGCAATTATGTCACGTTTGTTTTTCCTTTTTTCGATGACTTGGACGATGGAGATAGGTGTCCTCTCAATTATAATCTTTAGGTCCCATCTGAACGTTGGAGATGTTTGGGATGTATTAAATTTTTTTTATAAATAATATTAAATTAAGATAATAAAATAAATTTTATAAGATTTATTTAAAATAAGTTTATATATATTTAGATATTATAATAAATTTAGGTATATTTATAAAAAATTAAAAAAAATTAATCTCATATTTAAAGAAGTATTAAATTTAAAAATATTATGAATTATATGTATAAAGAAATTTTAAATTGAGATAAATTTAATGATCTAAAAATTTAATATTTAGATATTTAAAATAAGATTGAACTAAATTTATTTTAAGTTCTAAATAAGACTTTGGTTTTGTTTGATTTCGTAAATGAGTTGAAATAAGTTGAAATAAAAATTAAAATTAAATAAGATTATTAAAATATATTTTTAATATTTTTAATATTTTGAAATTAAAAAAAAAATTGTTTATTTTATTTTTGTAAAAATTTAAAAAAATAGTAATAATTAAATGATATATGTTGTGAAAACAAATTTAGATTAAGACTTCCACTAAAGTAAAATATCATGTTAATAAAATAAAACATACTTTTTTTCAAAACAACATTTCATTTATAATAATGAGAAGAAGAAAAAGTTGTATGCCTCATATTAGCAATACAAATTAAAAATTACAAATCGTAAATGAGTCTTTACCACCAAGAAAGTTTAACCTCAAAGAAGGAATTGATATAAGAGGTATGCTTTTGTAAAGATTCTTGGAAGCTACCTATTGTGCAATATGACGTGTGCATCACTTCAGATTTTTATGAGTTTTCCTAGTTTGCTAGCTTTGGAATGAATGTAATGCATTTCTGATATCCTGGATTATAGGTTGTACAGTCCAATCTAGGATGTTGTCTGGATCATTCATTGCTAGCAATGTGCCCAATGAATTTCCTGCAATCATCATCTTCTCAGTTTTTTTTTTGGCTTCCTATAACTTATGAGCATTATTGTAGTTTCTCCTGGATTTGGGTTTAGATTTTGAATGAATTTAGTGTGAACAAAGATTGGCGAGCCATCCTTAACTTTGCATATGGTTGTTGCCATGCTTCCTAAACTTCTTACTACCACATCAAATGTTATGATGTGATGATCTCTTGGTATCACACTTCAATCATGGTTTATGTCAATCTGTTTATTGTCCAAAGCATCACAGTGTTCTTTGTAAATTTTTAGAGTTAAAGAGACAAAATTATCGAGATTGGGTATAAAGGTTCTTTCAATTTGAGACCATGTAGGTGGAGGATAGATGTTGCAAATCTATGATTGAATCTGCTTGGAGGAGTTGCTTGGGGGATAGTACCATGGAAAGTGTCATGAGACAGATTAAGGCTTGTGGTGAACAACTTTAAACTTGGAAGAAAAATACATATGGAAATGTTTAGCATAAGCTCAAGAAAGCAAAGATGCACCTGCAATCAATCCAAGACTCAGACCCTACAAGTTACATAGTAGAAGAATCACAGCAGGCTCGATTTGAAATGCAAAAGTCGTTGGGAATGAGAGAAATTATGTGGAGATAGAGATCAAGGGTGTCATGACTAACTGAAGGAGATTGAAACACAACTTTTTTCCATCACAAAGCTTCTTAGAGAAAGGCAAAAGATCTGATTAAAGGCATCAAGGATTCTGCTGGAAATTGGCAAGTGGATGCAACTAGGGATGTAGATATACTCTACTACTTTCAAAACCTTTTCTCTACATCAACTACTTGAGGCAGTATGAAGTTTTTAGACGATCTGAGGGAGAGGGTGACTATTGACATGAAAGAGCAGCTTGAGCAGGAATTTATAGTTGCAGAAGTTGAAAAACTAGTGAAAGAGATGCATCCCACCAAGGCTACTGGTCTAGATGGTATGACACCTTTATTTTATCAAAAGTATTGGCCTATAGTGGGTAGAGATGTTTCTAGGGCTATGTTACATGCTTTTATCAATGGGAACTTTCTTGCTCATTTAAACCACACTTTTGTGATACTTATCCCCAAAAAGAAGAAAGTTGAATTAGTTTATGATTATAGATCCACAAGCCTTTGTAATAGGATGTACAAGTTGGTGTCTAAAGTGCTAGCTAACAAACTGAAATGCATACTACCTGATTGGATTTCTAAGTCTTAATGTGCATTTGTACCTAGAAGATTGATTTCTAATAACGTACTTATTGCTTATGAAAGAGTACATTTTATTAGAAAAAAGAGACAAAGAAAAAATGGCTTTATGTCACTCAATCTTGATATGAGTAAGGCTTATAATCGGTTAGAATGAGATTTTTTAGAAGTTGTCATGATTCAAATGGGCTTTTTGTATTAAATGGATTGATTTAATCATGCACTGCATAAGAACTGTATCTTTTTCCATCTTGGTGAATGGGAAGCCTAAGAGACTAATTTATCCTACTAGAGGAGTAAGACAAGGGGATATCATCTCTCCCTACCTATTTCTACTTGGTACTGAGGGCCTTATATCACTCTTAAAGCAAGTTGATGTACATGGTGCGATATAAGGGATTCGAGTGGCCAGAAGTGCTTCTAAAGTTAACCATATAATGTTTGTATATGATAGTTTCTTGTTTTGCAGAGCTACCCCGCAGACTAACATCAATATTATTTAACTCTTGGAGATATATGATAAGGCATTTGGACGACAAGTAAGAGAAGATTATAATAGTTTTTAGTGGGAATGTGGCTACAACTCAACAAACAACCATTATGCAATTTTAGGGTGCTTAACAATGCCAGAATTACGATAGATATCTGTGGCTCTCATCCATGGTGGGTAGAAACAAATCTCAAACTTTCAAAGAATTAAAGATAAAGGTTTGGCAGAAAATGAAAGAATGGAAGGAGAAGATTTTATTACAAAGGGGAGGTACTCGTCAAGGCAATAGCACTTTCTATTCCTACATACACAATGAGTTGTTTCAAGCTCCCTCATTCTTTATGTATTGAGATGGAAAATTTAATTGCTAAATGCTGGTGGGGATAGAGGCAAAAAGAAAATAAAATTAGATGGATTAGCTGGAAGAAGCTATGTAGTCCAAAATATAAAGGAGGCTTGAATTTTAAGGATTTGAGCACTTTCAACATGGCTCTCCTAGCCATAAGGGTGGAGGATTGTGAAAGAAGAAGATTCTTTACTTTACTGGATTTTTAAGGCTAGAAAATTTCCCCATTCAAGTTTCAAAGGGGCAAAGTTGGGTGCTACACCCTCATATGTGTGGTGTTGAATATGGGAAGCAAAAACACTGTTATTACCGGGTTGTAGATGGAGGGTGGGTGATGGTAAGGTTGTTAACACTTGGACAAATTATTGGTTGCCTGATCGTAAGTTACGAAAACCTTCAGCTTTTGTCTCTAATTCTCTCAAGCGTACTGGAAAGTTTTTGAGTTGATTGACAACACTACCAGGAGATGGGATACGAATAAATTCTAAGTCTATTTCCTCCTGCTGAAGGTTATATGATCCTTAATATAATGCTTGCTTTTGATAATAGACTTGACAGTTTGGTATGAGAGCATGAGAAGAGCGGATGTTTTACAGTGAGAAGTGCATTCAGATTCTTTATGTCTATGAAAGAAAACAAACATGATGGGCAAGTGTCTTATGGAGAACAACAAAAGAGAAGGTGGAAGAAACTATGGAAGTTGCAATTTCCTAATAGAATTAAAATCTTTGCATAAAGGGTTTGTCAAAATGGTTTGCCTACATTCAGAAACCTGCTAGCAAAAAAGATTATCACAGATATGTAGGTGGTGTAACATAGAAGATGAGTGTAATAGCCCAAATTTTTTCTAAGGTAAATTATTTTATGGATATTATTTTAAGGAGATTTATATGATGCATTTATTTATTAGGAAATTAGAGTGGGAGATTTAGTTGAGGAATGTGAGATTACACTTAGTATTGGGAATTAGGCATTTTCGGATTAATCTGTCGAGTTTTAGAAAAACGGGCATAAGTTATTCATATGGGGTCCAAATGAGGTGATTCTAATTGGTATAGAACCTTAAGAGATAGATCTAAAACTTTTATGTTTGAAGTTTCCTGAGATTCAGAAGGAATCAATAACTTATTTGGGAATCAAGTGGGCAGCTTTGGAATGGGCTTAAATGGAACCCGAGTTGGATAAACTGAATTAGATTGGGGCATGTAACTAATTAGGCAATTGGTTTTAAGATTTTCTGGGATTAGAACATGTGTAGGGATAGTTAAGAATGGATGGAAAATTGATTTGGAAGTCAATTGAATAGTTAGTGTGATGGGAACTCAAGGGGAGCCAAAATCTGGTTAATAGGTGACTAAGTGGATCAAATTTGGCTCTACCTTAACTAAACTAAGTAATGGCCTTCTAGAACTTGTTGAAGGGAGACCTAAGGGAGTTGGGAAGGAACCAAATGGGTAGGAAAATCTGGAGATGGGCGTGTGACACAAGGAGAGGGCTGGAGATGAGAGATGCATGCATGGTTAGGTGAAATGCCACCTCACCTCTTATCCCTTTAGCTCACTCCTCAGCCATGGATCAAAATGGGCAGCCAAGACACCTCAAATGTGAGCCCTTGGATGACTAATCCAGCTGCAAAGCCTAGGATTTGGGAGGCTTAATCCTCATCATTAGATTTGCTTAGATGGACACCTCATCACATGCAAATCTGGCAACTAGTGCACCTTAGGTGCATTTCCTTTTCTCTCCCTCATGTTGGTCGACCACCACCCTATAAATAGAGCCTTGAGAGCTTTCTAAGCTCCTTTAGAAGGAGAGAACACTTCCTCTTTGGAAGCCATACCAGAAAAACCCATCCAAACCTTTAAAGAGTACATTTGAGAGCTAAGTGAGTGAGTGTGGGAGGAAACTTGCAAGAAGTTGGTTGGATCAATTCTCTTGAGCTAGGAAGAATTTGTAAGTCCATATTCTAGCTTAATTTAAGCATGGAAATGGTTTATTGGCATGATTGAGCTATGTTTGCTAGTAGTGAACACTTAAGAACTTGATTAAATGGCAATGGGACACATGAGTGGGGTTGATTGTAATGTGTCTTGTTATTATGTTCAATAAAATTGTAGAAACTTAGATTTAAGTTTTTAAGAAGATAAATAGGGTGTATGGAAGAGATTGGCAGGTTTTGAGTAGAAAAACTCTTAGAGCCGTGAGTTCGCTCGACCCTCGCTCGACATGTGAGTCGAGCGAAGGCAAAATATGAACCCTCGCTAGAGTTTCGCTCGACACCCGCTCGAGCGAGTTCCAACCCGAGACTTCACTCGATGCTCGCTCGACAAGCCGCTCGAGCGAGATGCCCTGTTTTGCTTAGACTTAGGGTTTTCTTAGAATAGAATTGGGGGTTTCAAATGGGAAGAGTTATAAGTGAAATAACTCATGTGAATAAGAGAGAAATAAAAGAAAGAAAATAATATTTATAAGATTAAGTTAGTCACGTTGTGACGGGGACGGCGAGACGTAACGCCCGGATGACTGACGTGCCGACAGGGACGGCGATACGTAACGCCTGTCGCGATATAAGAACATGTGATGTCCACGGGGACGGTGAGACGTAACGCCCGTGAGACTGATCTTCACGGGGACGGCGAGACGTAACGCCTGTGAAATTGATCTGAATAGCGGGGACGGCGAGACGTAACGCCCGCAGTAATATGTGTATATGTTTTGTGTCAAGACGGGGACGGCGAGACGTAACGCCCGTAAGATTGACACCAGACTCATCATAACGGGGACAGCGAGACGTAACTCCCAGATGATTGATGAGTGTATGTGATGGGGACGGCGAGACGTAACGCCCATCAGTGATGTGAAAGAATAAGAATCTTAAGGGAAATATGGTGTAAATTAATATAAGATCATGGGTGAGTTAAGAAAAGTATCTGTTAGACAGTGGTCTTGTGAGGGGTATATTAAGGTAATTTTCCCTTGTCATTTGTGGCAATGACTTTATAGTTGTTTTCCCTGTTTCCTTTAAGCTGTTTATGTACTTACTGAGATTTCATTCGAAATCTCACTCTTTTGTGGCTCCATATATTTTGTGCATGTTATTTTATTACAGGATTCGATGACCAGCAGGGGGATAGCCCCGATGAGACAGGAGACTTCGGGGAGTCCTGAGGGACTTTCCGACAATAGTCCTTATATGGACATTTCTTTTGTTTCCTTCGGACCTCCTATCAGTAATCGACCTACCGGAGCTTGGAGTCTTGAAGCATCCACTTTTGCTGAGGAGAGGCGACGTACGGGATGCTGTATAACCTTAGGAGTAGATGGCTTATTGTCCATGTGTGGGGTTTGTGTGACTCCACAGGGACAACAGCTCCAGCGAGACTTTAGTATTAGTATGGATATGTTTCGCTATGGGAGAGAATACCCTGAGGTTAAGAGGGAGAAAGAGTGAGGTGAAGGAAAGTTCTTTTGGATGAATGTAAAATATTTTACTACAGTTTGGGTCTTGTATATGTAAAAAGTACAATGTTAAGTTTTAATGAATGTTGTATATATATTTCCATGTGATCTTTAGAAAGTTTTATATCTAAAACCTGAACCGCTGCGGATTAAGTGTGTTACGCTTTTTATTCTTGTTAAGTACGAGGGTGAGTAGCCAAGTGTTGCTCATCCAGACACCTTAATTTACGTTAAATCCCAGACGTAAGTTGGGGGCGTCACAATGAGGATATCAACTATGTCCTTCTCTACTATTCCAGATTACATAATGTGATGCAGACTCAGTTGGATCTTCTAAAAAACAATGAGGTGCCTCAAAACATAGTTCAGATTATGGATCAAGTGGTTACAAGAAATCGATATGGGTAGCTTGAGAAGTTGTTTAGTTGTTTCTGGGGCATTTGGTATAGCAGAAACTAATTCATTTATGAAAATAGAAGAATCAATTCAAAAGAAGCATTTGATCATACTTTCTAAATAAGCAATGAATACAAGGTGGAAGCATCAGATCGAAAAAGGGAACAAAGCCTTAGTGTAGTTGGACTCCTCCACCTAATGGCAACCTACATCAAATATTAGTGGTGCCTTATTTCGTGATCAATATCGATCTAGACTAGGCATGGTTCCTCAAGATGACAAGGAATGGATGCTTTTCAAACCAGAGGATGAGATAACTGACCTTATGGAAGTTGAATTGTTGGCACTATTAAGGGGACTGCATATTTTTTTACTACAAGCAATAAATGAATTGTATGTGGAAAGCGACTCACTATTGGTGGTGCAAGAGATCGATTCAAAGAAGGAGTCCATGTCTATTTAGGGAATATGGTCTCTGAGATTAGGAATTTATTAAATCTTTTCCTTGATGTTTTAGTTCAACACAAAAGCCATAAAATTAATTATGTTGCTCATTCATTAGCAAGAAAAGCTTGGCATATTGATGACTTAGTGGTTAGGTAGGGCTCTTTTCCTCAAAGTGTCTCAAAGACCATTTGACATGATGCTCAGTTATAATTCAGTTTCAATTTGATGATGAGTGAAATTCTATTTCCTATAAAAAAAAATGGCAAAAATTTCAAAATGATGTTCGTCTCTACTTGGAATGTTGAGACACCTTGAAGTACTGATTATGCATTCCATCCAATGGCTAATATTGTTATTATCAAAGCAAGAGATGTTTAGGGGCCAAAGGGAGTGCCTCCATATAATCCTTGTGAAGAGATGGTTCTGACTTTCTTCTTCAGTATTATAGACTAGGCACTGGATATCCTCATTGTTTATGTGAAGAAATCTTTTCAGTAATGATCTTCTAAGAGTGATATAGAGAAGAATGAAAAAGCCAACATGTAGCTATTGAGGAATTTCAAACAAAAGAGCATCAGCTAGTCTTGGATGTTGATTTTCTAGAATTTTTCCAAGTACTAGACTATTCAGATGAGTTTTTGTTGTGGTTTATTGAAATAGCTACATAAACCGATTTGTCATCGGATTTTCTAGAAGTAGATGAGCTTGTCATCCAAGTTGTGAAAGTTAGTCTGTGCAAGGGAGATTTTCAAGATTTCATTCACAGTCTTGATGGAAAAGAGCTTGTAGTATGATGATATTCTATCTTTTAGATTCTTCCATGGTTAGTTAAAAAATTTTAAGAGTTAGGTTCTTCTGAATTGAGGCATCTTTTGGTGTGGGAAGGAAAGAAGAGGTAATGGGCATCCAAAGATTTAATCAAATCTTGTGCCAACTTCATTGTTAATCTGGTAGCACACACTATTTTTGAGGAACTTCTTTTGTTTTAAGATGCCTTTCCATATCCATGAATTAGTGGACTTTGGATTGGTTGCAAAGAAAGAGGTGCTACTCAAATATTTTCCAATAAGCACTTTATTCCAAATAGTAGTGTCACTATTGATCATTTGCCAACCAATTTTACAGTGAAAAGTTTTGTTGAAATCCAAGGTTAATCTAATGCCAAGGCCATCAAAAGATTTGGATTTGCATATAGATTTCCAAACTTTAGGAGTGAAATAATGGGTTTTTTAGAAGGGAACCCCCATCAAAATCTTATGACTTTCCTATCCATGTTTTTGGTCACATTTTCAAGAATAGAGATAGTTGAACATAAGGTAAGAGGGTATAAAGCTAGCCACTAATCTAATTAAAATGGTTCTACCAGCTTGTGAAAGTAGCTTAGCTTCAGCTCTGTTAATCTCTTAACAATTTTTTGGTGTACCTCTTCAAAGTGAATTTCATTTAGGCATTGAATGATAGGGGAAGAAAAAGATATTTGATTTTTGAGGAGGCACTTTTGAAGTCAAAGATTTCTTTCACTTATCTTTTGAGCTAAAAGTGTTGCCATGGAATTGGATTGAGAAATTTCCAGTATGAACTTTCTAACTTGACCAATGAGAGTACTTATCTAAACAATTCTTGAAGCTTTGAGCATTTTAGCTAGAGTCTTTTCCAAAAAGAATGAAATCATCTGCAAAGAATAGGTAGAAAAATGGGATGCTATTCCTACTATAGAGATTCTCTAAGATGACCCAGATCCTCTTCTTTTGTTATGAGTTTTGTAAGAACTTTAGTGCTCAAAATAAAGAGAAAGAGAAATAATAAACCTTCTTATAACCTCTGGATAGATGGAAGAAGTCACAAGGGTTGCCATTAATGAGCACAAAATAAGAAACTATCGTAATGCATTCTTGGATCTAGTTGATCCATTTGTGGTAGAAACCAAGGCTTGTCATTATCTTAAAGAGAAAGTTCCATTCTATAAAGTTAAAAGCTTTTTTTTATGTATATTTTAATAGTCATAAGACCCCTTCTCCCTTTATTTTTGAGACGGTGAAAAACCTCTTATGCTAAAATGGTATTTTCCTGAATGATTTTACTAGGAACAAAAGTTGTTTGATGAAGGGAAATGATCCTAGAAAGGATTTTCTTAAGTGTGTTAGCAAAGATTTTGGCTATTACTTTATAATAGACATTTGATAGGTTAATTGGCCTAAATTGATAAACCATGTTTGAGTTTTTTTAATCTTTGGAATAAGAATAATGTGAGTGTTGTTTACTTCTTTGAGAAGCTTCTTGTTTTTAAAAAGTTTTTGATTGCAGCATTTAAATCAGTTTTGATGACTCCCAATAACCCCAGTGGAACAGTCTTATCAAATCGTCAAGCTCTAAAGCTTTTTTTTAAAGGTGTTTATTTCAAAGGAAGTAGTTTTCAAACTTAGAGATCCTTTTTAGGAAAAAAGTTCCTCCAAATCAAAATGAATGCTTGGGTTGGTTATTTGGAATATGTCACTAAAGTGGTTTTTAGGATTGATATTAAGGCTCTCAATAGAATTCATGCTCATTCTCATGTTAGTTAGCATATGAAAAGATTTTGAATTTAGGTCAGTATTGGTTACCAATACAGTCTACATTTGTTTCCAAATGATCACAAATCCAGAATAGTGATCCAAGCATTCAATCCATGATGATGGAAGCTGATTTGAAGGAATTATTATGAAATCTTCTCCTCGAGGTATTTAATAGAATGGGTGAATGGTAAGAAGCATTACTAGGAAGGTGTTGAAGGTTGGCATTAGGGAAGAGGTCCATCCAAGGGTGATTAGCAATACCCCTATCAGGAAATTCTCTAATGTTTCCTAAGCCTTGTCTATTGTTAGATTAGGTATATTTAGGTCCATGAAAACCTAGGCCTACCATCTCATTCCTATCCATGCATGCTCTAAAACCATTTGTGTGGGAGGAACAAGCATATAGCCTTCCTCTTGTTTTCTCTTTTTTGATTCAAGATCGAATTGAAATTTCCTATGTTTAGTTTGGGGCCCTCAAAATTGTTGGCAAACTTGTTCATTAAGTCACAAAACTTCCATTTTTTACTGCTCACTATGGGAAGGGTTCGAGTACACAAATATAGATATTAAATTAGAATTTATAAATACAAGTTCTATATCCAGTCCATTCAATAAACAAAAGACCCCTACTTATCAATTGAGGGGCATTCATATACAAAGAGAAGCCTAGTCTATTAATAATGGCTGATATATTCACATTTATCAAAATTGTCTCCAAGAGGAAGACTACATCTGTAATATCTCAAAATTTCTAAGATGAAGTTTTATTTAGATTTCTTTAAAGGATTATATTTTGGGTATATTTTCTAGGAAAATAGAATTGGAAACCAAAATGAGAGTATTGGATTTAGAATAAGTGAGATAATGTATTAGAGAAAATATTATGCAGAAATCTTTGATATTTGGAACAATGTGTCAACTAGAGAAATTCATTTTAAGCTTAGAAGGAGTTGAATTCTCAAAAATTTGGATGTAAATGCAAGAGGAAGTGATTGAACCAAAGATCAAACACTTGGAGCACATTCTCGAATTAAACTGTCGAGTTTTAGTGTAATGATCATAGGTTACTCATATGAGATCCAAATGAGGTGATTCCAATTCATATAGAATTCCAAGAGATATATCTAAAACTTTCATGTTATTAGTTTTTGAATATTTGGATAGTATCAATGACTTATTTCGGGAGCAAGTAGATAACTCTGGACTGAGCATAAACAAAACTTGAGTTGGAGAATATGGATCCAAATGAGATTCTATCCTAACTAAATCAGGAAGGGGCCTTCTAGAACTTGTTAAGTAGAGTCTTAAAGAGGTTAGAAAGTAACTAAATGGGTTAGGGAAGGTTAAGGGGTGTGGCTAACTAGATGAAGGCTGGAAAGGGAGATGCATGCATGGTTAGGTAAGATGCCACCTCATCCTTTATCCCATAAAGCTTCTACCCCAACTATTGATCAAATGGTTTGTAAAAATATCTCAAATACTGACCATTGGATGATCATTTCAGCTGCAAAGCCTAAGATTTTTGGGAGATTTAGTTAATCATGAAAAAAGTCTTAGGAAGGACACCTCATCCCTTGCAAACCAGAAACCTATTGTCTTTACCAAGTTGGCCCTCTTCTTTCCTTCACATGAGTCTACCATCACCCTTATAAATCGACATTTGGGAGTCTTCTAACTCTCTTTGGTAATGTAGCACACGAATCCCTTTAAAGGAAATCAAAGAAAACCCTTCTCTAGTCACTTAACCTCCATATACATCCTAAGTGAGCTTAGCAGACATTTAAGGAGAAAGTTTGTAAAGATTTGGTTTGATTATCTTCAACCAGATTTAGAGAGTGTGTAACTTCATATTCTAGATTAACTTTAGTATGGAGATGGTTTATTTAAGTGGTTGGACTGTACATGTTAGTATTGAACCCTTATATTCTTGTTAAAGTGTTATAATAAATCTAAGTGTTGTTTGAAGTGATTTTTGTTAAGGGAAATATGTTTAATGAAGTTAGAAGAACTTAAAACTATGTTATAATAATTAAAAAATCAAATTTATGTGAAAAGATTGCGAGTTTTGGATTGAAAAATTCCATACTCTGTAACTTCGCTCGACCATCGCTTGACCGAAGGATCGAGCGAAGAACAACTGTAAACTCTCGCTTGACTCTAGCTAGATGTTTGGCTCGAGCGAAGTGCAATTCGAGACTTCACTCGACGCTCGCTCGATGTCTTGTTCGAGCGAGTTCTAACCTAAGAACTTGCTTGAGTCTTGCTCAATATCTTGCTCGAGCAAAATACCCAGTTCGCTTGAATTTCGCTCGATACCCTGCTCGAGCAAGTTCCAACCCGAGACTTCGCTTGATTCTCGTTCGAGCGAGATACCTAATTTTGCTGAAAATTTAAAGCTTTTGTTTGGATAAAAATGGACATTGAAATAAGAAAAAATTATATGTGCTATCTAAGTATTTAGCTAGTGTAAAATACTTTGCAGAATTTAAAATACATACATATGTGAGCATGTGATATTTAAGATTACATGCATGTTCTAGTATGTGGTGTGAATTGAGAAAAGTGATACATCATGTATTTGAGAAACATTCATAAGAATAAGAAAGGAACAACTAAGAATAAAAGATATGGATAAGTTAGTCACGTCGTGACAGAGACGGCGAGATGTAACGCCTGAATGACCGACGTGCCAACAGGGACGGCGATACGTAACGCCTGTTGTATGATAAGAGTGATATGTATTATCACGGGGACAACGATATGTAACGCCAGTAGAAGTGATATGATTAGCGGGGATGGCGAGACGTAATGCCCGTTATGTTACGTATGTTCCGTGTCAAGAAGGGGATGGTGAGACGTAATGTCCGGAAGATTGACACGAGACTCATTATAACGGGGACGACGATACGTAACTCCCGGGTGATGGATGAGTTATATGCGATGAGGACGGCGATACGTAACGCCCATTAGGAATAAGAAATAAATATCCTGTAAAAGAGTTATATGCGATGGGGACGGCGATACGTAACGCCCATTGAGAATAATAGTTAAATAAGTTTTTAATAAGATGTTGATGGTTAAGAAAAAGGAACATAAAATGTCGTAAGAGTGTAAACCTGTGTAAGTTATGGATAAATCACATGAAACATATTTTTGATCATGTTTTGTTAGTTTCTTTTCCTAAACAGATTAATGATGGTCGTGTCTATATTTTGTTAAACTAATTATGTACTTACTGAGATTTCTAAGGAAATCTCACTCTTTTGTGGTTTTATATTTTTTTTTTGTATGTATAAATTATATACAGGATGTGATGGCCAACATGGGGAAAGTCCTGATGACGCAAGAGATTTTGAGGAGTCCTGAGGGACTCTTTAAATACAGTCTTTATGTAGATTTTACTTTTGTGTCCCTAGCATTTTCTATGTATGATCAGCCAGTGGAATTGTGGTATCACAGTACCCCCGCTTTTGCTGAGAAGGAGCAGCGTATAGGTTGCTGTTTGACTTTGGGATTGGATGGTTCCCTATCTATATGTGGCGTTTATTCGACACCACAGGGAAAATATTTTCAGCAAGACCGTTGTCTTAACTTGGATATGTTCCGTTATGGGAAGGAATTTTTCGAAGTTAAAAAGGAACCTAAGTGACCATAGGAATGGTCTTTTGATATGTATTATTATTTTGTAAACACTGATAACTATTTTGGGCATGTATATATAACAGTACAATATCTGATGAATGAAAGGAGAATGTGGAAGTTGGAAGTTAAAATTTGTCATATGTGATCTTTAAAATTTTTTATACTTGACCTTATCTACTGTGTATAATAAAATTCATATATTTTATTTATTAAGATCCTGATACGTATGAGGGTGAGTAGCCTAGTGTTACTTATCCTGACATCTTAACTTATGTTAAATCCCAGACGTGAGTTGGGGGCGTCACAGAGTGGTATCAGAGCTATTACGTCTCTCGGTGAAGTCTACACTGTCCTAGGAAAAAAGGGATCACATGGCACAAGAATAAGTTTAAATCTTTATAAGATTGGAATTGGAGTGAGATGGACGAATAATTTGTACTTTAGAAATTTGGAAGTTTCTAAAGTAAATATAGCTTATGATGGAGTTTGGTATGTTTTAAGAAGATAAAAATGACAAGAGGTCGTCCTGCTTCAAAACGAGTAGAAACAGCAGCACCAAATCTTCCCCTGGTTACTCCTCCAAGGATGGCAGAGCAGATGGCACCAAACCCACTTTTGGAAGGGGGACCGATGGCTCAGAACCCACCTCTGGGAGGAAGACAAGAGGTGCAAAATCCTCCATTAGAAGGAGGCTAGACGATAGCTGAAAGTATTCGGCAGATGACTGAGGTGGTGAGAAATCAGGTAGAGCATAGTCGTTATTATCAGCAAGATAAGAATAGAGGAGAAACCCAATGATATCCGTATGAAAAATTTCTAGTTTACCGATATCCGCATTTTATAGGAATGGAATGAGTATTAAAGGCTGATAGATGGATGATTGACCTGGAACGTATTTTCAAAGTTAATGGTTGTACTGAAATTCAAAAGGTGCAGTATGCGGGACATTTGCTGCAAGGAGAAGCAAGATTATGGTGGGACACGAAATTGAGGCTACTGAAGCTAGAGTTAGGAGAAAATGTAGTGCCCTTATGGGAACGGTTTAGGAAAGAATTTGATGATCGATTCTTTCTGGAATCAGTTAAAGTGCATGAAACATTAGAATTTACCACATTGGTACAGGGTGGCATGACGGTGGAACAATATGCAGCTCGATTTATGGAACTGACAAGATTTGCCCCACACTTAGTGGCTACTGAGAAGATGAGAGCACAAAAGTTTCAAGAAGGATTGCAGCCACAGAATCGTATGCAGGTGGTGTGCCTACAAATGGTGAATTTTCAGGAATTAGTGAACATAGCAGCTATAGCTGAGGCTGAACAGAGGAGCGTGATGGCGGAAACTCAAGTAGCTGGAAAAAGAAGATTTCCTTATTCCGGAGGAAAAGATGCTGGGAGCAAACGAAATTTTAGATCCATGGATGGAGGAAAGGGAATAGCAGGTAATTCAAATGTACCGATTCTGTTTCCAATATGTACCAAATGTGGGCGTCGACACAAGGGAGATTGTAGAATGGATACTAGGGCTTGCTTCAGCTATGACCGGCCAGGACATTTGATCAAGGATTGTCCACAGAATGTTCCTCAAGGCGTAGCTTTCCCAGGAGGAAAAACCAAGGCGCCCCTGAAAGCTAAAATTTATGCAATCACGCCAAGTGAAGTGGACATAGAGGCTGATGAGACCATAGATGCTGATGTTATTACTGGTAAGATTAAATTGAAGCAATGCATGGTATATGCTTTGTTTGATTTGGGAGCAACAAGATCTTTTATTTCATATATGTGTGTCCAAAGATGTGAATTAGAAGTGGAACCCTTGGGCCAAAAAGTTATAGTAGTCATGCCTGATGGGAAGATAGCAGGATGTCACCGAATTGTAAGAAATTGTTCTTTGGAAGTTTGGAGTTCTCAGCTAATCGTTAATTTGATATTATTCCATTTAATGGAATTTGACTTAATTTTGGGAATGGACTGGCTAGCCAAGTATAATGCTAAACTTGATTGTCGTAAAAAAGAAATAGTTTTCGACTTACCAATGAAGGAGAAGTTTTGTTACAAGGGGGAAATAATTGATTATGTTTCTTCCATAGTAACTGTCAAACGAATGAATAAAAGTATTGAGGAAGGGGCAAAGGTGTACATGATAATAATGTTAAAATCCTCAGAAGTTGTTAAGAGTATCAAAGGCATTCCAGTTGTGGAAGATTTTCCCCAAGTCTTTTTTAATGATCTGCTAGGATTATCTCCTGACTGGGAAACAGAGTTCGCTATCGAATTAGAACCAGCTACGTCTCCAGCTTATAAGGCACCTTATAGGATGGCACCGGTGGAATTATAAGAGTTAAAAGTCCAGATTAAGGAACTTTTGAAGAAATGATTCATTAGACCAAGTTCGTCTCCATAGAGAGCACCAGTGTTATTTGTAAAGAAGAAAGATGGAACAATGCGGATGTGTATAGATTATCGAGATTTAAATAAGGTCACAATCAAGAATAAGTAACCGTTGTCACGAATAGATGATTTGTTGGATCAACTAAGAGGAGCTGCAGTATTCTAAAAAATAGACCTTCGGTCTGGTTATCATCAGCTGAAGATCAGGGAGCAAGATGTACCCAAGACAGCTTTTCGAACACGATATGGGCATTTTGAATTTTTAGTTATGCCATTTGGATTGACAAATGCGCCAGCGGTATTTATAGATTTGATGAATTGGATATTTAGACCTTATTTGGATAATTTAGTGGTAGTTTTTATTGATGATATTTTGGTTTACTCCCAGAATGATGAGGATCATAAAAAGCATCTGAGAATTGTAATGGAGATCTTGCAGAAACATCAATTGTATGCCAAACTTAGTAAGTGTGAGTTTTGGCTACGAGAAGTAAAATTTTTGGGTCACGTGATATCGAGTGAAGGAGTTTTCGTGGATCTAGCAAAAATAGAAGCAGTAATGGATTGGCAGCAACTAACCAATGCACACAAAGTACGAAGTTTTCTGGATTTAGCTGGATATTATAGAAGATTTGTGAAAAGATTTTCCAAACTATCTGCGCCTTTGACAGCACTAACTTGGAAGAATGCTAAGTACGTTTGGAGTGAACAATGTGAGAAGAGTTTCCAAGAGTTAAAAAGAAGATTGACTACGGCACCAATTTTAGTTTTACCAGAACCTCACAAACCCTATGTGATATATAGTGATTCCTAAAAAATGAGACTGGGGTGTGTATTAATGCAAGAAGGAAGAGTAGTTGCATACGCATTCTGACAGCTTAAGGATCATGAATAGAATTATCTCACTCACCATTTGGAATTAGCAGCTGTGGTATTTGCACTACAAATTTGGAGGTACTACTTATATGGAGAGAAATGTGAAATATTTACGGACCATAAAAGTCTCAAGTATCTTTTTAGTCAGAAAACTCTGAATATGAGATAAAGAAGATGGATAGAGACTATAAGTGACTTTCAATATGAAATAAAATATCATCTTGGAAAGGCTAATGTGGTAGCAGATGCTTTAAGTAGGAAAACTCAGATTGAAGAATTATCGGTGCTAGCAGCGATGCGAGAGATTCTTGTAGACAAGTTATCACAAGAACTCAAGTTAATAGTGATTCAAGAAATTGTTCCTTTAACAGATGAGGAAATTAAGGAAGGACAACGTAAGGATGCTAAGTTGGAGACAATAAAACAGCAAATGCTGGAAGGAAAATGGTCTTCACACTACATAATTTCAGGTGAGGGGATGTTATACTTTGGGAAAAGGAAAATAGTTCCCGATAATTCAGATTTGAAAGAAAGATTGATTAAAGAAGCTCATGGTACACCATATACTGCCCATCCTGGAAGTACTAAAATGTATCAGAATTTAAAAGAAAAGTTTTGGTGGGAAGGAATGAAGAAAGATATTGCAACATTTGTAGCCAAATGCCCAGTATGTCAGTTAGTGAAAACTGAACACCAAAGACCAGCCGGTAAATTACAACCCTTACCAATTCCTGAATGTAAATTGGAGGATATATCTATGGATTTTGTGGTAGAATTACCAAGAACATCAGCGGGAAAAAATGCAATTTGGGTAATAATTGATCGGTTGACAAAGAGTGCTCACTTTTTGCCTATTTCAAACGCGGATTCTATGGAAAGATTGGCAAAAATCTACGTAAAAGAAGCATGTTTGTCTGCTTTCCACTAGAAATGTTGCATTTGCTAGACTTTTTGTTCAGATAATTAAATTACGAGTACAATTTCCTGAGTATCCAATTAAGACCATTCGATTGGATAATGCAGGTGAATTTTCATCTCAAGCTTTTGATGATTATTGCATGTCAATAGGAATAGATGTTGAACATCCTGTTGCCCATACACACACAAAATGGTTTAGCTGAATTTTTGATCAAAAGACTTCAGCTAATCGCTAGACCTTTACTTATGAAATCAAGACTACCTGTTTTTGCTTGGGAACATGCTATACTTCATGCAGCATCTCTAATTCGCATTAGACCATCTGCATATCATAAATATTCTCCATTATAGCTTGCATTTGGTCAACAACCAAATATTTCTCATCTTCGTACTTTTGGATGTGCTGTATATGTTCCAATTGCACCTCCACAACGTACAAAAATGGGCCCTCAACGTAGACTTGGGATATATGCTGATTTTGATTCTCCATCTATTATTAGATACCTTGAACCCCTTACATGGGATATGTTTAAAGCACGTTTTGAGAATTGTCACTTTGACGAATCCAATTTTCCATTAATGGGTAAAGAAAAGTCGGTGCCTGAAGCACGACAAGATATTACTTGGGATAATAAGACCCTGTCTCATTTTGATCCTCCTACAAATGAATGTAAACGGGAAGTTCAGAGGATTATTCATTTATAAAATATTGCAAATCAATTACCGGATGTATTTACTGACACTAAAAGTGTAGTAAAATCTTATATTCCTGCTGTTAATGCTCCAGCAAGGATTGAAGTCCCTGAATGAGAAATTTTCAAAGCAGCAATAGGTGAATCTAAAACACGCCTGAAGCGTGGAAGACCTATTGGTGCAAAAGACAAAATTTCCAGAAGGAAAAGAATACAAAATGAATTTGGTGTTTCTGAAGAACACGTACCCACAATACAGGCTACAAATATAATTGGTGCTCCTAAAGAGTTCAAATATTCTATTCCAGAACCTCCTAAACAGGAAACTCCTGAAGAGTATAAATCTCCTGAAAAGGGACCTCCTGAAGAGGTGTGTCATGAAATGTTTTCCCCTGAAGAGGAACAGGTACCTGAAAATAATGAGATCTCAATACATTTCATGAAAACTGGAGAAATTCTGGATAGAAATAAAACTGTTGTTGACAACATATTTTCATATAAAATGGCCCTTGACATTACCAGAAGTAATGAAGAAAGTGAGCCAAAAACCGTCGAAGAATGTCGACGTAGAAATGATTGGCCAAAATGGAAAGTAGCTATTGAAGCTGAATTAAATTTGCTAGCAAAGCGAGAAGTATTTGGACCTGTTGTCCAAACACCAAAGGATGTAATGCCTGTTGGATATAAGTGGGTATTTGTACGAAAACGTAATGAGAAAAATAAAATTGTGCGGTACAAAGCACGGCTTGTTGCACAAGATTTCCTGCAGAAACCCGGAATTGATTATGAAAAAACATATTCTCTCGTTATGGATGCAATCACATTTAGATTTTTGATTAGTCTGGTTGTCACAAAAGGATTAGAAATGTGGTTGATGGATGTGGTAACTGCATATTTATATAGATCCTTAGACCATGACATATATATGAAAATCTCTGAAGAATATAAAATGCCTGAAGCATCTACAAGTACATCTAGAAATATGTACTCAATCAGATTACAAAGATCTTTATATAGGTTGAAACAATCCGGACGCATGTGGTATAATCGCTTAAGTGAATATCTATTGAAAGAAGGATTTGAGAATAATCCTATATGCCCATGTGTTTTTATTAAGAAATTAGAATTCGGATTTGTCATTATTGCGGTTTATGTTGATGATTTAAATATTGTGGGAACTCTTGAAGATATCTCAAAAACCGCTATATATTTAAAGAATGAATTTGAAATGAAAGATTTTGGCAAAACAAAATTTTGTCTCGGCCTGCAGTTCGAGCACTTGCCAAATGGAATTTTTATTCATCAGTCCATGTATACTGAGAAAGTCTTAAAACATTTTTATATGGACAAATCTCATCCCCTGAGTACTCCAATGGTTGTTCGAACACTTGATGTGAAGAATGATCCATTCCGTCCTTGTGATGACGATGAAGAAATTCTTGGTCCTGAAGTACCATATCTCAATGCAATTGGAGCTTTGATGTATCTTGCAAATTGCACTCGACCAGATATTACATTCTCAGTTAATCTGCTTGCAAGTTATAGTTCTGCATCAACTCGAAGACATTGGAATGGCATTAAACATGTCCTTCGTTACCTTCATGGTATGGTTGATATGAGATTATTTTATCAACGTGGATCAAGTCCAGAATTGATTGGGTATGCAGATGCAGGTTATCTTTTAGATCCACACAGAGGTAGATCTCAAACTGGATATTTATTTACTTATGGAGATACTGTCATATCATGGAGATCTGTTAAGCAGACACTATCTGCTACTTCTTCAAATCACTTAGAGATCATTGCTATTCATGAAGCAAGTCGAGAGTGTATTTGGCTGAGATCAGTTATTCAACATATCCAGGAAAAGTGTGGACTTCCATAATCAATAATAGCCTAACAATCTTATATGAAGATAATACTGCTTGTATTACTCAAATCAGAGGAGGATATATCAATAGTGATAGAACCAAACATATTTCACCTAAATTATTTTATACTCATGAACTTCAAGAGAAAGGTGAAATTGATGTCAAGCAGATACGATCAAGTGATAATCTGACAGATTTATTCACAAAGGCGTTACCAACTTCGACATTCAAGAAGATTGTGCATAACATTGGAATGCGAAAACTCAAAGATCTATAATCATGCACTTTTCAGGGGGAGTAAAAGACTTGTGCTGATTGTACTCTTTTTCCTTCGCTGAGATTTTGTCCCACTGGGTTTTCCTCTGCAAGGTTTTAATGAGGCAATCTTAAAGCACTTGTGGATACATAAGAAAACTGTACTATTTTTCCTTCGCCATTGGTTTTTCTTCCCACTAGGTTTTTCCTTGGCAAGGTTTTAACGAGACAGATTTTTTATGTGTGGTCATTCAAGGAGGGATATAATGAAACGAGAGGAAACGAGAGGAATTGGTGGGACGGCAACTGCCCCCTGTTCCACCATTAAAATTATGTAAATGACTCCACTACTATTATTTTAAATTCTGCATAGTGACTTACATAGTAACTTGCATAGTAATTTCAAAGCCTATAAATAAGAGTTTCAGTTGTAATGAAATTCATAAGAAAATATAGAGAAGGAATAAGTTTTAGAGAATTTTTTTTTATATTTCTCTTGTAATAGTAGTAGTTTTCTTTTTAATTTTATAACATAGCATAAATTTTCCTTCTTTCTATCTATGCATTTTTTATTTTTATTTTTATTCTGTTTTCGCGGTGATGTCACATTTCCCGTACACGTATACAGCACATACATGCACTCATACCACGCACATACATGCACTCATACTAAGCAAATTGCAATCACAGACGGAGACACGAGAGTTGCTGCAAAGGTCTTGCTCGTTGGGTTTCTTTTATTGACTGTATTTTTTCTATAATTAATTAGAGACTGAGCTCTTTTCCGATCTTGTCCACTCTTTTCCGAACGGTAAATTTTTCTTTTTTCTTTTTTCTTTTTTCTTTTCCATTTGTGCTCTCTGGTTCTCTGTTTTGTTCTCTGTTAAGTTTATTCCTTGTTCTTCTTTGTGGGTGGGATGGTGTGTATGTTGAGCACACTGAAAAACTATCACTTGGGTCCTTTATTTTTCCAAACTTCAGAGTTGATTTTTGTCGTGTCTCTTATTCTGAATTTTGGAATGAATTATTCTTATTTAATTTGCTTTTAGGAGGAAGCTTTCGTTTGATTCTATATTTTTTTTCTTTATATATATATTTATAATTTGTTTTCAAACCACATTGCAGGTTTGATTCTCTCCCTTTTTTGCTATTTAATTTGGATGGTATCATCATGTTCTTGTGGCTTGATCATAGAGCTAATTTCTTATTTTGATGATTGGCGATTATGAATAAGAAACTATCTCATCTGAGCTGTATTTCATATTTCATCTACCTATCCAAACACTAGAAAACAAAATCTTATCTCATCTATGATTTTTCAACTACTGTTACAGTAATGCTACAGTAATGCTAACTAGGACATTTTTAATAAATATAATTATCTATTAGAATTTTTTATTTATTGTAATATATAATTAGAAATTTATTTTGGTTTTTATAAAATATAGTATAATAAATAGGTCATAGTATAATAATATAAATATATATTTTGAGAAAGTCAAAATATTTATGAGTTTTTAAATTAATAATATATATTACTTATTTTTAATATAGTCATTTATTTTCCACCCAATAATTAAAAATACTTTTCAATAATTGGTGGAACCACCACTTTATCAAATTCTCATAAAGTTAAAATTATCTCATATCGCTTTCCAAACACGTTTTTTTACCCCTCTCATCTCATCTTAACTAAAAAATCCCACTACTATTCAAAATATCTAGTCTCATCTCATCTAAACTGTATAACCAAATAAGGCAAGTATTTTTTCCTGGACCCTTCTAAACATTTCAACTTTTGAATTCATTCACTTGTGAAGAAGATATGATTTTATTTCCTTTATATGATTTATTGTTTATGGATCACCTTTTGTAGTTGACAAAAGCATATTCTGTTAATTGTAACACGTGCTTCAAAGATCTCTCTCTAGTTTATGCGACCTCAACAGTTACTGGTTTTGCCTACTTTCATTTCTTTCTTTGGAACTTCTGGAGGAGTGTAAATTTCATCTGAAATTGACCTTTTGCATCTGTGGTATAATCCCAATTTCTTATGAATAAAAATGCATTTTTATTTTATATGAGCTAACCTATTGCCTTTGTTTCTATATGCATTATTTGAAGGTTGTAAGGGCACCAGGAAGAATTGTGGTTTGTGTAAGTAGCTGCTTTTGGCAAGCTACTATATAAATTGGCTAGGGATTTTGTAACAAGACAAGTATAAATTGAGGAATGCGTTATCTATGTGATTTTTGTGGGGATCAAAAGTCCATGGTATATTGCTGGTCAGATGCTGCATGCTTATGCCTGTCATGTGACCGAAGTGTTCACTCTGCTAATGCCTTATCCAAACGTCACTCGAGAACATTATTATGTGAAAGATGCAATTCACAACCTGCATTAGTAAGATGTGCCCAAGAAAGGGTCTCTCTTTGTCAGAATTGTGATTTAATGGGTCATGGCACTTCTGGCTCAACTTCAACACATAAGAGACAAACAATCAACTGTTATTCTGGGTGCCCCTCAGCTGCAGAACTTTCTTCAAACTGGTCATTCGTATTAGATTCTCCTTCTGTGGGTGAATCTACTTAGGAACAGGAACTAGGATTGATGAGCATAATGGAGAACAATGCAAAAACTGCTTTGAGTCATTCAGAAAACAACATGAGTCAAAATATATTCAGTTCAGTTGAATTGAATACTGTGCACAGCTTGAAGAAGTGAAATGTCTGGGTTGGATCCTCTCAGCCTCACATTCTGGACCAACTGGCTGGTTCTTCAAATGCATTCTTGCCCAAGGTTTATATCAATTGTCTCATTTACTCTTCAGCAGAGAAAATTTACGGTTTATGGGAAAAACTGCAATAAAATCACTGCAGTCTTGCTGGGTACTGGGATTTTTCTCTTTCAATTTTCTTTCTCTGTTTATTAAACCTGCTTAGCTTGCTGATTATCAAGTCATATAAGGTAGATGCCAATTAATAACTGGAGTTACTATATGCTGCAAAGCCATAAAAGATTTTGTATACTTTTGTGGTTCCACCAGTTATGATTTATGTACCATTCATTCAAATGTCCAATGCTGCACTAGCTAGATTGACAATGATACTCCAAACATTTCAGACTTGGCAAAAGCTCAATTGATATTGGCCCTCCATACACTCTAAACTTGTTAAAACCTGACCACTGAAGCTAAAGTAGTTTGGGAGTGGAGTAGACGTGTAATCTTGTGGTTCCACCAGTAATCTTCTTGCTGGGATTAAAGGTTCCAATTCTCCTTTGTGTTTCATATAATTGACTTTTCTAGTCACTTTCTTAGTACAAGATCAGTTTTATGGTGGCCATACCTCCCATTTTCATTCTTGTGATGACTTGGGATTTTGAGCTTTACATCTTCGGGTAATCTTGTGGTCCCAACAGTAGTCTGCCTGCTGGAATTAAAGGTTCCAATTCTCTGTTTGTTTCATAAAATTGTCTTTTCTAGTCGCTTTTTTTATTACAAGATCAGTTGTATGGTGCCCAGACCTTCCCATTTTTCATGGTTGTGATGACTCGGGACTCTATTTGGGCTTTACATCTTGAAGATGTTGAATGAAACAATTGGTATCTGTCATGCGGTTTTTTTTTTTGTTTTTTTTAAGTTTTTTTAGCATTCAAAATTAAGCTAAGTTGCATGGTTTATTGGAATTTAAGAATTATATCTGGTTCTTCATCAAAGACATCCAAATTTCACCTTATTAACATGCAGTTATGCTGTCCTGGTAAAAGATCCTGGACTCTGTCAAGAAGATGATCTGTATGAAGATTTCAAAATGGATGAAGTGGATTTGAATATTGAAAACTATGAAGAACTCTTTGGTGTATCTCTCAGTCATTCTGAAGAGCTTCTTGAAAATGGTGGCATTGGTTGCTTGTTTGGGACAAAGGACATGTGCTACCGATTTCCGTTGTCAGGGTGCAGTTGCTGCTGAGGTACTCATCTCATATCCTCTTTGAAATGTAGGCTTCCTGCATAATGCTTATTGGTGCTTTGCTTGTTGTGTCTCAAAGTCTGTCCATGCCTGGTTCTGAAGTTGGTATATCTTAGGCCGAGTTTGGACAGAGAGATGCTTCCACTTCATCCTATATCATCTCATTTCATCTCATTTCATCTCATCTCTCAATATTCAGATACCACAAACACTTTCAACTTTAGATTTTCAATTTTTTCATCTAATCATGACTTAATTGTTACTACTTTTCCAAACATTCAAACATAATACAAAAAATAATTCAATCTTTTCAAATTCCAAAACAAAAATAATATTAATAAAATTTATTCTAACAATATTTTAACTTTAAAATATTTTTATTCAAATTTTTCTCTCCTTTCCCAAAACCCCATTAAAATTTTTAACTGAAACCATTTCTAACTCATTTCGGTCTCGTTTGTTTTTGTAGATAAAATAAATTAAGATGAGTTAAGTTGAAATTAAAAGTTAAAAATTGAATAAAATATGGTTCGAATATATTTTATTAATATTATTTTTGTTTTGAAATTTGAAAAGTTAAATTGTTTATTTTCTTTTTTGTGGGAATCTAAAAAGGTTATAATAATTAGATGAGATGAGATGAGATGAGAGAAGTTATGAAAACAAACGAGACATTCATCTCAACTCAAATATCTTACTACTATTCACAAACTATCTCAATTTATTTCATTTCAACTCACTATCCAAACTAGGCCTTAGTGTGTTGAAGATGCTAAACTATGCCATCTTTTGTTTTTTTTCCCCAGCAAGTATTGCTTGTGATTAAAAATTTATTTGATGAATGCAGTTTCAGTTTTTAACTTGACAATGTGGTTTTTAGTGACGATGTTTTTTCCTTCAAGAAGGGAGTCTTATAAGTATTTGCTTGAAGGCATGCTTTTCGGATCTTTTACTGGAAGGTCCATGAATTTTATATGATGGGCATGACTCTTTGACTTGATATAAACTTATGTCATCATGACCTGGGGGTGGACACAACAGTAATGCATAAGCACTTTTTTGTCAAAAGAATCTGATGTTGATTACTGTTCACAAGCTTATTGGACTAGCTTGCGTAGAATAATTGGATGCGCATGGTGTCCTTAAAAGAGTGCTCCGTCTCACATGTAGTCATAGCATATGGGATGTTATATTTTACCTACCATTTTTAAGCTTTTCCTAATATAATTCTTTGTAAAATGAGTTATCAAAAAAAAAAATCTTTCAAAAATGTAACCAGCATGCAGCAATGCAGCGTCTGCTGATTCTATGATTAGTTCTAAAACTGAACCAATACATTGTTTAACGACAACGCAAGCGCATTCAAGCCTTCTGGTTTCCCCGTCTTACTGGAGATAGTAGTGCTAGAGATTATCAAGATTGTGGGGCTTCATCAATACTTCTCATGGGGGAGCCTCCCTGGTGTCCTCCTCCATGCCCTGAGAGTTCTTTCCAATCTACTAATCATGGGAATGCTGTTTTGCGTTACAAGGAAAAGAAGAAAGCATGCAAGTAATGACGAAATTGAGAATTGTCTTCTGCTTCCTTTACCAACTCTTTTTTACTATAGCTTCCAGGGGATAAAGCTTTCTAGTTTGATTTTCTTGATTTCTTCGCTGCATTACCAGTTCTTTGGATATGGTATCAGGGTATGTCTTTTTTAACAATTTCATGGTTCCATTTCTTTTTCTTCTACTAGAGCATGTGGTTGTGAAGTTTTCTGAGTCCTTGAATGTCTACCGAGCTGTCTGGATCGGGTTACATGCCATAACAATTAAATACATACACGTCTTTTTATATGTACCAATATCTAATATACAAGCCATAACAATAAAATGCATACATTTCTTGTAAAAGAAAACAAAAAACATTAAAATGCATGCATGTTCGTGTACATGTCTTTATCTGTACCAGTGTATAATATGCCGTTCAATCATAATGCTACACATGCGCACAAATATGTAATACCCTAGCTGATGCTAATGATAGATTTTAATGGAGTTAGTTCTCGTGAGTTCCTTTTATCCATCGTTTCTCCTAATTAGGCATCTTCTCTTGCATTCATCTTGTGTGCTAGGACTATGCCTCATTCTGTGATTCAATAAAATTTGATCCTCATGAAAAAAAACGCAATTTCTTTGAACTCTTACCTAATTTTTTAGCATTTTGGCATGGTGATATTCTATTCAGTGTTTTATGATCTAAACTTTATCTAATTGTTTTCTAGGTTCGAGAAAAGAGTGAGGTATGCCACTCGCAAAGCAAGGGCCGATGTGAGAAGACGTGTTAAGGGGCGCTTTGTCAAAGTTGGTGATGCTTATGATTATGATCCATTGACACAAACCAGAAGCTATTGAGAGTACGGTTTTAACCATGCTTATAACAGAAAAGGATCTCTTGATGGTCTGTTGGAGGAATCCGTTATTGTTACCTAAACAATGGATGACAGCAATGCACATTTCCCCGTGCAATGACTGTATTATTATATCTAAGCGACGTCACTTGGCGGGCAAGAAGGAAGATTGTATCTGTGGGGCCTAGGTTTTCTTCAGGAGAAAACTGTCGATATAAAATGCCGGTTTCTAATGCTTTACCAATAAGTTGAGGAGCAAAATTTTGATCATTATCACCATCACCAGGAAGGATTTAAGGCTTTTGACACATCCAACAGACCACATAGCTGCCTTGAATCCAAGTTATGGGCTTTCACGTTCACCTCTACGCATTTATCCTGGAAAAGGAGAACCCCTGCCGTTCCTCACCGGCCTAATTAACGATCGTTGTAATCCTTGCTCTTGGTCAACTTGAATAAATGCAGTAGCCATGTCTTGGTGTCACATTAGGGTTTGGCCAAAAAGAAGCAATGCAATGGATGAAGATGTTAGCGCTTCTAAATTTCTAATGTTCTCGTTTCTTTTTAATTCATAGCGTGGGTTTCATATTCACGAGAGTATGATGTCTGGTGAAATGCAATTCTGTGCTCAGGAAAACAAAAAAAAAAAAAAAAACTTGTTCTACATTTCTATTCATTCTATGAGGATGTATTATTTTATAGCACGGTATTGAATACATGCTTTGGAGAGGGGGAATCTTGTGGTTAGAGGAACCATGCGGATAGTTTGCTCGGCTTTGTTTTCCTGTAGAAAAGTTGTAATAGCACTGGAGCCAGTTTATTTTATTTTTGATAGGTAATCAAGAAGTTGGCAGCCAGTTTATGGTATTGTCTATAATTGTTATCCAGGGGTGGTATTATGATAACATATCCCTTCTTGTTTGCTACAAATAAGTTTTGAGTTGTGTAAGATGGTTGGTAATTTTTATTCAGAAATGCTCGTTATTAAATATTCTCGGTTTGTCGCTGACCTCATACTCAAATATTTATGCGAAATGTTTTGCACGTACACCTTCAATGGTCTTTATAACGTGTTTTATATAATCAGAAGCAATATGAAATGTAGTGCTTTATATCATTCGTTCAATTTGTTGTTTGTCTAATGCCCTCAAGACTCCTTTACACGGACAGAATCATAATTGTTAGAAACTTGGATGTATGAATCAAGAGGCTGCGTGAAATTTCAATACATGGAACTAATTGGTATCACCAAATGCAGGAAAGTGTTCATAGCATGGATTGATATTATCATCTAAATGCAGGAACCTTTCACTCGCCCAAAAGAAATTTCGTAATGGAGTCACGAAAATTATGTAATCATTTTCTGCCTGAAGCCTTCATTTATGGTGAACGGATAACATTAACAATCATTGATATATAAACAACACATCACTTTTGACAAGAATATCAATAATATATTTCAAACCATATATAACTTCGTATGTGGTAAAACAAAAACAAAATTTTGGTTTTCCCTGAGCTGACAGAAAGTTTGCCTGACAAACAATCACGGCAATCTTAATTAAGTTCCAAAACATTAATAATCGTCAGAATTACCATGTTCTGACATGCTTCTGAAGTCATCTGCTACACTGGCTTCCTGCTTCATATTGCAAAAAAATAAAACAAAATGTTACTTTAAAGAAATAAATTAGCATCTGCTTGGAAATATGCGTGGAAGAGAGCTAACTGAATCGCATTCAACAATATATTAATGATTTTTTTTTTTTTTGATAAGTTAATAATGAAAAATTCTTACAGGAAACTTATCCCAGTCCTTCAGCTTAGAATTAGTTAACATGTAATTATCACGCAACGGAGCCCAGGAAGGCCCTTCTACATCCACCTGGCTAGTAGATATACGACCCTGCAAATCACCACAAAAAATAAAAGGTAATCTAAATTTGTGAAAGCCTCGAGATAATAAGACCACCTAAATGCATAGCAGTTGTCACTCCCTGATTAACATGTATCAAATTGCATAAATTGATGGACAACTGTGCAGTATGAAGTTGACTGTGAGTACAAACAGATTATAGAAAAGAATTGACTACATTTTTTTCTTAAGTATAAAAAAGATACTAGATAAATGCCATTGTCCACACACTCCATAAGACAAGTCTTTAGTAATATCTAACAATAAAAAGATTCAGAAACTCATCCAGATCAAACAACACCCACCCCTCCTTGGGACAGGGTACCCGCACCTGGCCCCACCCCACCTGTTACATGGCTGGATTGGCCAACAGGGACTTAAACCACCCCCCCCCCCCTCCCCCCCCAAAAAAAAAAAAAATCCAATGCAGGTGTGGAGTGGCCCCAGCGGGCAGGTAGCAGGCCTACTGGCAAGAAAAAGAAAAGAAAAAGCACAAAACAAAAGTAAAAAGAAATCCGTAGATTAAAACTGGCCATCGAAAAGACCTAAAAAAATAAAACAAGAAATTCAGAAAGAGAAAAGACTACCTTAGCAGGGGTATTGGAAGCTGGCTGTGAGGCTTTCCCCAACTCTGAGAAAAAGGTTTCTTTCCTCCGCTTCCTCAGTGCTGGCAATATTCAAAGATATTCACTTAGAATCACTTTAGGAAGCAACTATCAAGGAGGAATGTGGATCAATCGATGATGGCATGGTGAGGATTAAACATTGGTACACTGAATAGCTGCTATTGAATCATCTAGTCAAAATTGGCAGTAAGCAAAAGCAAATCATGGGTCCTGTGAGCAGTCTCACTCAAAAACAATGATTAAGAAAATTGTAAACTTCAAATTGTTGCCCGAAATTGTTGTTTATGAACAGTGGTAATACTATTGTTGGTCAGGTATGAACCTCTACAATGAAGCTTCTTTCTTTCTTTTTGTAGATGAAAAAATCGTATGTAAGAGAAGACAATTAGATAAACATAAAATTTGACCAGAATGCATAAAGACAAGAATTCTACTCCGGCCTTTTGTTACAAACCACATGGGGTTTTACTATAGCATCATTATGCCCGATAGGGAGGGGAAGAAGATAGATATGAGGACTGGGTGGCGGCTTTCAACAACAACCACATATGAATCTTCCAAAGTCTTGTAGATGTTTGGTCATGGAGCACACTTGGTTGCAATGATCAAAGCAGTTGCTTAGATGTTAAAATTAGATGCTTGTGGAGGGACACCAGAACTTGAAACAGTTTATGGAAGTTTCGGATATGTTGATAGTAATGGGAAGTTTGTGCCCACCCGTCATATTAGTAGTTCACACCAAGGCTTTTCTGGGCACTCAAAAGAAAAAAAGTTAGGAATCGCAGGCAAAAGGTTAAAACTAAATTTCTGAGGTTCAGAGATACGCACATAGGCATAAGAAAATATTAAGAAAATGAAATAAAACAACAAATTGCAATCTAATAACACCCATGAACATACTGAAAGAACTTGACATGAATATATGTGATTCTGACATTTTCTTTGTTAAGTAAGAAAAACTATTGATCCTCATAATTAGGCATAGCCCAAGTACACAGGTGGTACACAAAAGAGAAATATGTGATTCTGAAACTTAACCATACGAGATTCAGTAATACTTGAAAAATTGCATTTATAAGGAGAGTAATCCTTAAATCTTTTGGGAAGGTGAGCATCTTAGGCTATAACTAGAGAAAGTTATTCACATTGATGTGTGGTGATAATAACTCTGCTACGAGATATAGTAGATTAAAGAATAAGGGGGTCTCAGATTGTAGATGCGCCATCCACAATTGTCAAAGGTGGCAACTGTAGATGCGCCATCTATTATCATACCTTTTGCATCCTTAGACCTCAAAGGATTCAGACCTTTCTGAGCATTTTGTGCTTTATTGACCTGCATAAATTACCAAAGACAGAAGTTCAGAATTGAACGTGATTACAATAGAAACAATCCAACAAAATGAAATGGAAAATAATCAATATTTAAGTAAAGGAAAAAAGTGACAGAATGGAAAAAGCTTCATGTAGAACTTACAGCATTAAACAACTTGACCACTGAAACTCCGGCAACACACACAGTAATGTGAACTTAGTTAGAATTATTGAGTATAAAAATCAATCTGATAAAACCATTTCTCTCACTACATGATCCTAAACAAAAAAAACATAATAACAGTACCTCCTTTTGTAGCAACGCCAACTAGGAACTTTTCATGCGAATCCAAATAATTATCAGGTTTAACATGCCCCTTTTCTGCCACCTATATTATATGGAAGGCGGAAGTCTGATGAGCAACCAATCAGATCAGGTGAGAGACGCATGTCAATTAAATAGACACAAGCACACATAAACACATCTCGTCGACAGAATAATCGATTTTTTTAGATTAAATTACCAAGAGCTTTTCCTTCTTGGCATCACCCTTGATCTTCCTCTCAGCCTCCTCTTCCGCAAGCTTTTCTGCAATGAGCTTCTTGTGCGCCGACAGCACCGGACCCTGCAAAGCAAGCAGAGCAATCTTTATAAAATGCATGTCTTGAAAAGAAACCAAACAGCTAGGTAGCTTACAAGTGAATCCTCAGGCACACTCTTCTTGATTATACTTCTGAATGCAGTCCTGAATGCTCTACAACCCTCCACAAACTTCGTAATTCCGGGAAGAATTTCATCATTTTCTTCATCATCGGAAGCTCCATTATCCATAGCCACTTCTTCTAGCTCGGATGATTCCTCATCTCCAATGACGGCCATAGAGTCGTTGTCATTATCCTCATCCGAATTATACTCTCGCGCTCGCTTGCGGAACAGTTTCTTCATTTTCCCGTCAATCTTTTTAACCTTGATGTTCGGACCAATGCCCTCTAACATTGGTTTCTTTGGGTTTTTCTTAGTCCTAGGGGCCTTCTTCTTCGTTAACCTCCTGTTCCTCGGAACCTTTACTGGTTCTGCCACGAGGGTTTCGTCAGCCATGCCCCACTCGCGAACTTTGCAACCAGTCAAAGTCTAAATTTCTCAGAGCTAATCAAACAGCTAAACCAACGATTCCGCAAAAAGAAAAATGAGGTCTTTTTTATAAGATGTGATTTCGATTTCAGGGCGTAGGTAAAGGGAATTCAGAGTTAAGGTTTACTTGGAATAAGAAGTGTCGCCGTTGGAGATGTGCTGCTGCTGTCCTCCAGGCTCTGGTGGATACAAAAATAGAACTAGGGTTTTACTAAAACCGCTCTGAGTTTTTGGAAACTGGAATGCAAGCGCTTTCGTTATATATATATATATTTTACAAAAATTAAATAATTTTTAAATTATCACAACAATTCATATATTTTATAATCAACGATCGATTGGAGAAACGACTGTTGTCTTCTGTCTCACTATTAAAATTATATGAATGATTCCACCATTATTATTTTAAATCTTGTATAATAACTTGCATAACAACTTGCATAGTAATTTTAAAACATATAAATATTGGTTTCAATTATTATAAAATTCATACGAAAATATATAGAATGAAAAAAGTTTCAATTCTTGAAAGTTTTTAAGAATTCTTTTTATATTTTTCTCTTGCAATAATAGTAATTTCCTTTTAATTTTATAACATATTTATATGTATTTATTTATTTTTAATTATTAAAAATGTTATATAATTTTAAACTCGTGCTACTCACATATTACGTCACATAATTAAATTTATGTTTATAAATATTCATAATTACGTGACATACTATATTATTATGATATGACGAAAACACTGCCTCTATATTTGAAAATAAGAAAATATTTTAATCATAAAAAGATTACATAAAAATAAACTTACAAACTAATATGACTTGATATGGTACATCAAATTGAAAAATTATTTTTATTATAGAACTAATCTAACAGATGTTATGAAGCCACATTAATTTTTAAATTTTTATTTATATAATGTCTTTGTATATATAGCAACTCCCTTAAAAATATACAATAATTTTTATTTTGTTACCATACTTATACATATAGTTAAAGATAGACAATGATATGAATTATGAATAGTGAAATATTTGCTTATGGGCTGTCGAAAGCCTCATTGGAAGTCATAGTTTCGACAAACCTACTTGAGTGCCTTCTTTTCTCTTAGAGGAAAGTGGGGGGTGTTGAGTACTTTGTTTTCTCATAACAAGGTTTGGTCTCACATCTTTGTGAGTCTGTGGTAAGTACGTTCACTGCTAGATTCAATGGACGTTGAAGAACTAGCCAAGAGATGGGAAAACTTTAACCTTTCTCATGATGAAAGCTCTTGCTTCGACGTGAAGAAGGAAAAGATAGAAGCTGAGTGCAACAAAGGACATGTTTATCTAGTAGAGAAAGTTATGACAGACAAAGTTGTTAATAGTAAAGGCTTTCGATCTACAATATCACAAGTGTGGAAACTTATTGGCCGAATCAAATTCAACGAACTGGGTGAATGAACTTTCTTGATAAAATTCCCCTTTTTAGAAGACAAAAATATAGTTTTAAGTGGCAGGCCATAGTTTTTTGACAGACACGTTGTCTCTTTACAAGAGGTAGATGGCATGGTCTCCATCGACAATATCCAATTTAATTTTGAGTCATTTTGGATCCAACTTCACAACCTCCCATTGGTTACCATGAACGAGGACTTTAGAATTTATCTTGTCAGCTCCATCAGCCTTGTGATTAAAGTTGAAGTTAATGCAGATGGGAATGCATGGGGTCATAGCCTGCAGGTGAGGGTGGCCTTTAACCTCAACAAACCATTGATGAAAGGTAAGTGGTTAATATGTGACTTTATTCAACACTGGATTCCTTTCAAATACAAAAGATTTTAAAATTTTTACTTTTCATGTGGTATCAAAATGCATAAAGTAAAGATCGATTCATAGGGGGTACAAGAACAACCTCTCCAATTTGGTGTTGGCTACAAGCACCTCTCAGATCCGTAGACTATCTAGACAACCGTAAATATGGAGGTGCAACTAGAGAAGCCACCATGAGGGGCATCAAGAAGTAGGCAGTAGAAGGAACCACGAAACACCTAGAACAACACTCAAAGCTCCAAAGTTTCATTTTCGACGGAAACTCCAACTCAAACCAAACATTTCTTGACAGCCCATGATATACCTAGGGGACAGGGAAAAGGACAAGGGGGCATGGAAGAAACCTCAAATGAAGTAAAATCTCTAGGCTTTTCCTTTGGGACTTCCAACAATCCCAAAAGGGGAAGTCAAATCCTTGCTACCAGCCCAATTTCAAGCCAGACTGATGTCTCCCACGCAAAGTCTGTCACTGATCCCAATGATCTTTCCATCACGCTGCAATAGAATTCGATTCTACTAAAAAGTCTCTTACGAGAAACTCTCCAACTCACTCACCCCAATCCAACTCAACACCTAGTTGGACAACCAAAAGTCAATCTGGAGCTCTAATATCAATAAATCAGCACCAACTTAGAAAACCATGCTTTTTCCCCATCTCCTCCTCTCCTTCCCCACTACTTAACCCAAAAAAAACCACCCCCCTCCTGAAATCAACACTGCCTCAAACAAGTCCAATGCAAACCCCCAATTTTGCAAGTGGAAGAGACAAGCTCGAGAACCTCACCATGATGTCCCTTTGGTCCCTGAAACTCTAAAAAATATCACTAATTGCAACCCCTACAAGATCTCCAAGAGAGGAACTAAGAGACACATGGAGCACAAGGTTGAAAATCTCAAACATACCAGAGGTCAAGCAAAGAAAGATAACAATATTGGAATGACAAAGGCTAGTCTTCAGCCCTGGCATCACTTTGAAAAAAATCTTGGTCTATCTAGATCATTAACTACACCAAATGGCACATTAGTGCACTTATTCAGAAGGAAAATGATGGTTGTAGGTGGCAATTTAGTGGCTTCTATGGCCATCCCAAGACCCCCATAAGAAATGACAGCTGGGAGCTTTTAAAAATAGTCAAGCCTTCAACTCCTATCCATTGGCTTGTTGCAAGAGATCTCAATGAAATTCTTCACCAAAAGGAAAAGTAGGGAGCAGCCACAAGACCTTATAATCAACAGATTGAAGCATTTAAGCTGATTATTGAGAGCTGTGGATTGAATGATATATATTCTCTGGGACAAAGCTTCACTTGGGCAATAACAGACAGGGTAAGACCTTCACCAAAGAAAGAATTGATTGTGCAATGACAAATCATTATTGATTTGATGCTTTCCAAAATGGCTCATGAAATATCTTACCTACAATAAAATCGGACCACTCACCTCTATATATCCAAACTAGAATCCAGGTGGACACAATCAAGCCAGCCCAAGAGAACTATCTTTAGATATGAAACAACTTGGGATCTTAGTAAAGACTGCTAAGGCATCATCTTAGAGGCATGGGGCAAGTCTTTTGGAAGATCCAATGTGGCTACCTCAATTAGAACAAAGCCAGAAGCATGTCAAACCAATATGTTTCACTAGTAGAAAAGGCTTAAGAAGACAGACCACAAGCAAATCTCTCAAGACTTGACAAAGCTCAACCAACCAATGTTTTGAATATCGTACCGGTCAAGACGCTAGAATAGAATATTTTAGTATCGTTCATGTACAGTTTTGGAATAGTCTATATATAAATAAATTATATATATAAATACATATAGAAATTATATTTCAAAATAATATTCAATATAGAAATAAATTATAATATAATATATATATATATGTAATTAGTCTATTCTAAATAGAGGTAAAAAAAATAGCAAAAAATGAAAAAAAAAATTGTAAGACTGAAATTCGGCATGGTCGAAACACATGCCAAAATATCAGCCGATACGAAATTGCTATTTTTCTGTACTGGACAACTAGTCGGTACGGCATATTTTGGTCATACCGGTCAATACGATACGAAATTTAAAACTATACGATCAACTCCAAGAGACAAGATCAGGTCAACACATACATGTCATGAAGCAGCTCCAAACCAAGATTGAACTATCACTTGAAGAAAAGGACTTGAGATGGCGCAGAAAGCAAAGTAACACTAGTTGAAAGCTAGAGATAGAAACACCCAATATTTCCACATGCTAGCAAACCAAAGAAGGAAAACTAACAAGATTAAAGTAGCGGAGGACCCCCAAGGAAGGAAAGTTCACGAGCATAATCAGATTGATGATATCTTTCCAACTTTCTTTGAATCTCTTTTTACTTCCTCATCTCCTTTTATTTCAAATGCTTGTTTAGATGCTTTACATGTCTCCTTAGATACTGCCATGATAAACAAACTAATGTCTCCTTTCACTCGTGAGGAATTAAAAAAAGTTATTTTTCAAATAAATCCTTTGGAATCTCAAGGACCAGATGGATTCCCTACTATTTTTTTCCAAAGGCAATGGGATGTTATTGGTGAAAATGTTTACTGCTTTGCTCTTTAAGTCCTTAACAAGGGCAACTCGAAGGCATTAATAACACTCTCATTTCTATCATTCCTAAGACGAAGAACCCTAAAACAGTCTCGGATTATAAGCCTATCAGCCTGTGCAATGTGCTTTATAAGGTGGTTTAAGAAATAATTGCAAATAGACTAAAAAGCATCTTGCCCCACATCATTTCTAGCACACGAAGTGCTTTTGTTCCTGGTAGAGCAATCTCAGATAACATCCTAGTTGTCTATGAAACCCTCCATTCCATGTCAATAAGAATGAAAGAAAAAATAGATTTTATAGCCATTAAATTGGACATGAGCAAAACATATGATAGAATTGGGTAGACTTTTGTAAAAGCAGTCATGACCAACTCATTCAAACTTGCCTAACCTTAGTCACATACTCCATCCTCATTAATGGGGAACCCCACCATCAGTTTACACCATCTATCCCCATACATTTTCATTCTATGTGTTGAAGCACTGTCTGCTCTCTTGGTGCAAGCTGAACAAAGAGGTCATCTTACTCCTGTGTCAATTGGCAGGGGTCCAGTTAAGGTGAATTACTTGTTTTTCGGGGATGATAGCTTACTCTTCTGCCAAGCCTATACTCTAGAAATGACCAAGGTGCTCCAACATCCTTACAACTCATGAACAAGCATCAGGGTAGGTCTTTAACAAGGATAAGTCATCGATGTTTTTTAGTAAGAACACCAAAGTAGAAACTTTGTCCCACATCTTAGACTTAGCAAGAGTTAAATCCACAAACAACTTTGAGAAGTAATTAGGCCTACAAGCTCTAATTGGTAGGGCAAAGATAGCAGCATTTCAAAACCTTATTAGCAGAGCCTAGTCTCGGGTGGTGAATTGGAAGACAAAGTTTCTTTCAAATGCAGGTAAAGAAGTCTTACTCATGGCAATGCTTCAAGTTATCCCCACGTATGCCATGGGGATTTTCCTCCTACCTTTTTCAATCTCAAGAAAGCTTAACCAAATTTGGATAAAGTTCTAGTGGGGTTTTAATGAAGATACCTCAAAGGTGCAATGGGTAAAATGGAACTGGCTAAGTAGAAATAAGGACTCAGGTGGTTTTGGCTTCTGACACTTTACAGGTTTCAACTTAGCTTTACTCTCTAAATAGGTCAAGAGATTAATCTAGAATCCACACTCCCTAGTGGCTCAGATCATCAAATAGAAATACCATGGACATGTTGATTTACTTGGTGCTCGACTGGGGTCGAGTCCATCCTATGCCTGGAGGAGTATTCAGCACTAGTTCAAAGGTAAACATATGGAAGGACAGATGGATCCCCTCGCTACCCTCCCAAAAAATCCAATCATCTAGAGATCCTAACTGCTAGTGTGAATATGTTAGTGACTTGATTGATCCTCACCTACAACAATGGAATGACCCCCTCCTTCAAGGAACTCTTTACAAAGCAGGAAATTGATGGCATAAAAGCAATTTCAGTGAGCCCAGAGAAAGAGAAGATAGAAGAGTTTGGATCCACTCCAAAAATGGCCTCTATACTGTCAAAAGTAGATATCACTTTCAAAGGTCTTTAGAACAAGAAGAAAAAAGATAATGTTTAAGTAAATTTTGAGAGAGTTTGGTGTAGAAATCAATATGGAAATTGAATCTCAATCTGGCATCCAAGATGTTTATTTGGAGAGCATGCTCAGAAGCTCTACCCACTCTTGCAAACTTAAATAGAAGAAAGATCATAGAAAAAGTCACTGCACAATTTGCTATCTAACTCCTGAAACCTCGGGCCATGTATTATAGGACTGTCCTGCTACTCAAGATATATGGGCTCAAGGCTACAAGAAGATACAGAAGATGACCTACCACGATGACTATTTCTTCAACATTTGGTCAAGGTTGGTTGAACTATTGGACTCCATAAAACTAGAAATGACAGCCCTCACACTCAAAAGAATATGGCATAGAAGAAACAATTATGTCCATGAAAAAGACTTATATCATCCCAATGCAATCAGACAACAAGCAAACTCAGATTATCAAGATTTTCAAGAGTCATTTTCATCATCCCTTAAGACACCTAGTCTCATCCCCACTACAAGACTCATATGATCTAAACCATTAGTAATTGTTTTTAAATCCAACTAGGACACAACAGTCAATTCAAAAATAGGTAAAATTTGACTAGGCGTGGTGTGGTGATTAGAGACCATCTTGGCCAGGTTATAGGTACACTTCAGGCAAACAGATCATTAAATGAAAATCCTTTTGATACAAAAGTCTACAATCTTTTTTTAACAGCAATTTTCTACAAGGAGTTAGGACTCCAATCTCTATTGATTGAGGGAGATGCGAAACAGGTTGTTGATCTTTTCCAAAACGGTACTCAAATTTGGAGTCTGGGGGGCTGCCTTATAGAAGATGCAAAACACATCTTGAACTCCAATTCCAAATGGATTGCTTCGCATGTCCACCAAGAAGCAAACATGTCAGCTCATAATCTAGCCAAAGCTAGCCTGAAATGTCAAAGTGAGATATGAGATTGAAACTTGTCCTCATTGTGTTCATGATACAATGATAAAGGAAATGTTGTAATACAGTAGCTCAATCCCTTTATCAGTCATAGAGCTGTATGTGATCCTTTTTTAGTAATGAGATCAATTGTTCTCCTTTCAAAAAAAAAAAAAAGCCTCATCGGAGTACTTGTGGTCATACAATTGGTATAATAAAGACCTCTTGCTGACTCTTTTAAATTGATCCAGGGTGAATAATTAAATAATAATGCTATTATGTTCAACCATTTTACACATTCATTTTGACTGTTGATACATTTATTTTTTTAATATTTTGATTTTACTTATTGATTAAAAAAAATAATTATTAATGTATTGATATTTTTGTATATTTTTTTTAAAATGTTTTAAAATGATAAAAAAAATGTGAACAAAAAACTACAGAAAAAAGAAAGGAAAAGGTGAATTTGACTTGAGGGGTACGCCCAGTGCTCAATGCCACAAAAGGCTTTACACTTTTACAGGATTAGGTGGATTAAAAACGTTTTCAGTATGATTCTCTTTCCCAACTAGTGTTCATTGGAGCGCTGGAGTGCGAAAGTTGCTCCCATCATTAAAGTCAAAAGTGTTCTTGAACATGGAGAAATTACTGAAATCAAGACTACTTGTTCATGATGAATAATTCTGTTTAAGTGGGAGCAGGAATACTGGAAAAGGGCCCCTCTCTTTGGGGTTTACACACCAGTTATGAAGGAGAGCTAGTATCAAAGAATAGTGGAGCAATGGGAATGGCAGGGAAAATCACGTTGAACACATTAGGGAACAAAGGGAGTATGTTGTAAGATGAAAAACATCAGATAAAGCATAACGTTGATCTTTATTTTGTGATCTCTCTGTCATTGGTTGATTTTTAAGTCCCGTAGTTGGACTTGGTGCTAATCTGTTTTTACACTTGTTTCTAATGACAAGGAACTCTAGAATCATGTAAATGCAACAAGTATTTTACCTGACTAAATTTCGAATCTGTGCAACACAACCACATCACACTAGAAAGGTAAATTATTGACTTTTTACCGATAGAACATAGACCCTAAAAAATATTGTGCATCCAAGATTCGAACTTGAATCAGTTGAGCCAAGAACTTAAGCTAAAAGTCTCGTTATACCTTAAGGGTGGCAGTCACTTGAATGCCCCCAAGCATAAACACAGTACAAGTCATCCCTTCATGGGGTTCTCACGGTTTGGCATGCATTGATTCTAAATAAACACTAAACAATCTACTTATATTCCCTCATGCTCGGCGCCTATGAGTTTTAGTGCATTCTCACACTCTAAAATCCAGACATTGAACACTAATACTTCATATGTAAGGGGATGGAATTTCATCCATTTCATTAAAATAATTTGCAAAACATTTCCATAACTACACACCAATTCGCATATGCTTTTTCCTGGCAGACGCTTAGCATGTTTTTAGGGTACATTAAAATTAAGAGACACACACATATAATTAGAAGAGATTTCATACAATTAATTAATTAAGTTAAATTAAATACCAATGGGCCGCGTCTCCATTCTCAGAGGACAATACTGTCAACAAAGCAAAGTGTGGAATACCAAAGCTTGGGCTTTTCTATTACGTACGGGAATAAGAAATTCCTGAAACTTCTTGCCAAAGAAGCAAGCATCAATGACACATGAGATGAGCAAAATAATTGACATGTTAGCCTTCGTTTAAAAAGGGAAAAAAAAAAAACATAATAGTTAACATAAATCCTTTGCTTAATATCAAAATTCACTTTACAGGTAAGACAGCAGAAAGATGAAAGAAAGGAACGAATGTCTCTCCAACAACCTATATCTTACCTTCCAAGAACCTTACACCTCAGACATCAAAAAAGAAGAAGAGTGAAAGAGATTCTCACCACTCAACAATAAACTCTAGAGTTGAAAGACTTCAGAATTTAAAACAAAAGAGGAAAAACTTGGTCCTATTAAAAGGGGAAGACGGTGAAATATCTAGCAGCAGCTACAAAGAGATTACCTGCACATCCCTACCTTGACTAACTTAGAAGTGGTCAATATCGGTACAGGTGGACAGCACCTTTTATGTCTCAACCCAAGCAATCAGAAGACACTACTGCCATAATTTTTCAGCCCCCTTCAGTGGATTTACACTAAAATCCAGTCAGTGTTGTATCGTCTTAATGTGTCCCTCCATCCAAACTTGCTGGAGTTCCCACAAAAAATCCACAGATTGGACTTGAATTTCTTGTTCTGCTGTTTATAGAGAATAAAAAATTAAAACTCTGATCCCTGTTTCAGTAGTTACTTGACCAATTGATCTGTGCTTGCTGAGGCGGCTGATAAACACTGCCACCTGGTCCCACCATATCAACAGCCTCAGCCATTGGCTGAGACTGTTGCAGAAGTGGGTGAACCACTGCCGCCGTTACTGCTTGTGCAGGGTGATAGACACCAGGAAAGGTGCCATGGCTAGCCTGCGTCGGGGTAAAAGTCATATGCTGTCCCTGAGGTGGAAGGTTATAAATTGAACTGGTTGGCATGCTGGATATGTCTCGCCCAGGTGCAGCAACCCATACAGAACCTTCGCCCTGCAGAAAATGAAAATTGTGTGTCTGTCCAGATGTAATAAAGAAAAGAAAACGAGAAAACAGCAAGTTTGACTCTTAGATTCGAAACTCCAAAAAAAAAAGCTTCATCATCTTTTTCATGCATAACCAGATCACCACACAAGACAAAAATGATCATAACCGGGCACTACATTCTTGCTACAATTTTCATAAATGCAAACGGATGCCATATATTTATTTTTACATTATATTAAGGATGCAGCAAGGATGATACATGTTTGACCTAAACTGCCATGAAAAAATGAAAAAATGAAAAAAATAAAACAGTCCCACAGCAACTGCCACAGCCATCCCCACATCTACATCTAAAACATATATATATTTTTTATTTTAATTCCAGAACACAAGACATGATAATTTACCGAATCCAGGCTAGGGGTAAAGCTGAACTTTACATCATCCAATGGGAGGCTGACATGTAAGCAGTAAGCCTCCCATTGTGCTTTCAAAAAAATATCTGGCTGCACTGGTCTATCTCTCAATTAAGGTGCAGATCTGAAATCTATGTTGATGTCACCCAAACTTCATCTCATCCCTTCTACTTCCTCTCCGTCACTACTCTCCATTGCTACCAACTCTGATCGCCGCTCTATGGCATGGACAACCTTTGTTGCTTCCTTTCTTGTCATCATCTTCAGCACAACAAACCATAGTTATAAATGTATACTACGGAGATGATGGGAAGCTTAAATATACACTCTGAACTCTGAAGCCATGTAACTGCAGGTTGCTCTCATATTTGAGAAGCTTGAATTGCTGGGTTCCCTCCATTTGTATTTCAAACAGGACAAAATCTACCTCCTTTTGTTGATACTTAGAGTCAAGAAATCTGGGCTTTGGGAATGGTGGGTTCTGGTGAATTTCAATGGGGAATTTCAGTTGCTTGTGTTGATGGGTATAGATCTGCTGCGTTTGTTTTCTTCTTCGTTTTGAATTTGTTTCATACTTCAAAGTTTTTACAGTTGACGTTTACCTTTGTCGTGTATTTTCTATGCCCAGTGATGACAAGAAGATAACCTTTGATGGGTTGCACTAGAACTTTTTGGAATTCTAGAGATAGGGGCGGTAATATATGACACGACCCGTGATACCGGCACGCAACAACCACATGTTCTTGAACTCAAAATATCTTTGCCGCTCATGAATACTCCTGCAGTCCAAAAGGATGGGAAAATGATCAGAACTTAATCTAAGGAGACACTTTTGACATAAGGCGGGGAAATGCAACTCCCAAGGGGAAACAAAAAATTTGTCCAACCTGGACTATGCCCTCCCATTCGACCAAGTGAAATTGCCCCCTGCCAAAAGTAAATCGACCAAATCCAGATCAAAGATTAAATCAGAAAAATCAACCATGGCCGGACCCATATGAGAATCTCCCGACCTTTCACTTGGATACCGGGTGGTGTTAAAATTACCACCAGTACCCCATGCACCCTCCACCAACTGCACAAGCCAGCAATCTCATCCCAAAGAAATCTTCTTTTACTATCGACAGGCCCAAATACACTAGCAAAGATCCACCCAAAGCCATCACTAACATGCATAAAAGAATATGCCACCATATATATTCCCCAACAAATTCATCCACCAGATTTACAACTCTTATCCCACATCAAATTAATACCCGTCGAAGCTCCCTGAGAAGCTAAAGAAGCCCATCCCACATAAGAATAACCCCCCAAACTTCTCATAACATTTCTGTCAACGGATTTCAGTTCGGTTTCTTGCAAACAAATGACATCTAATTTCCATTCCCGAATCAGATTTCTTACCCGAAGGTGCTTGCACGGGTCATTCAATCCCGGCACATTCCAAGAGAGAATCTTCGGCTTCATAAAGCACTGCTGTTCACCTTGTCTTTGTGCCTACCTCTACTAGCACTACCTTCCCTTGCATCATACATGATAGAGCAAACCAATCTTTTGAGCTCTCTTTCTTTTTTTGAGCAGGATCTAGCCAAGAAAGGCCATCCTGCCTTAATAGCGATAAGAAGAGCTTTAAATTGCTCTTCGAAGTACTCACATGAAATCCCTATGCAATCCCAGATTTTGTCCACCATCTGTAACACCCAAATAGGATGGAGGCATAGGGCAAATGTGACTAGGCTCATCCCCCACGTCTACCAATCCATTGTCAGAAGCCTCCACCCCAAACCCCTTGCATACCAACTATAAATCAAGCTCTTCAATATACCCCTCATCCGCATTGCCTAAAACCTTATCCTTAATGCTGCACAAAACCCTAGACAATTCCTCCTCAACATTCAACTGAGAAGACATCCTCACAAAACCATCAAATAAAGCTTTATCAGAAACTAAAAAGGGTAGCTCGGAAGCTTCGATATGTATAGAAATGCTAGAAACACCTTGAGGACCAAGAGAAACCTCATTTCGCACAACCACATAGGCATCCACTGCCCCTCCACCACTAATTTCCATGTTTGAGACGGAGATCAGCACTAATTCAGGAACAAGAAGGTCGTCAGCAACCGGCAAGCGACCTGTTATGTAACGTCGAAGGGATGCCTTGAAAGACTGTCGACGATATCTGAGAGATATTCGCGCTTGAGCCCAAGGAAGAGGACCCAATGGGATGTTTGACCCGTCACATTTTGGAACGGGCCTCGAGATTGGGCCCCCAGCCTTTTTGGTTGAGCCTAGACCATCACCATGTCCATTTGCCAACTTAAGCCCATTGTCGATAGGTGTGGGTGGGTTTAAATAAAGTGGGCCATTCATCCCACTACTCAGGCCCATGACCAAATTGAAGCCCATGTCTATTTTGGTCATTAAACCTGCAATCTTCTCCATAACTCCCAATAACTTTGCTCTGGCAGCCTACAACCCTTCAACTTCTCCCACCATCGAAATAACCACCGAATGTGAACCGCCCAACCCACTTTCCTCCTTGTGATGCCACTTGTCAACATGCATGAAGATTGCCGACCATTTTGGATATCACCGCCAATAACCTTCCCTTTCCTCTAACTAACATCCTCCCCACTATGTGATTATTTGCTACCAGAATACATGCCTATTTCTTCAAAACCGAGACATATGAAGCACCCTTTGAGAGGAGAGCCCTCCCTGAAGGCAATGAACCATTGGACCCCTCCTTACACAACCTAAGCTTGTAAGGCATAAACAATTTGAGCACTGTTTTCATCTACCGAAACAAAGACTTTTGAGCCAGCCCCTATGCAAGCATTGAACATGAAACCTGCCCAACCTCTACCCTTCAAACCTTCAGGAATAATGAGAGAACTCCTCGTATTCCCATTCCCATAATCATCCACAAGCAATAAGCACCCCCTTGAATTAGCATGACGCTAGATGATAAGGACACCATGACCATCCCACAGCTTTCCGACAAAACCAACATGCCAAGGGTGAGCCAAACAATCATCCATCGCCTTAACCACCTATGACACTATCAACACACTAAGAGAAACAAACTTGAAAACCCTTTTGCTTCTCTCAGTAATGCAAATAAAATTACCCCCCTCATTTGAAAAAAAACAAAAGTTTTCAATTCTACTTTCAAACACCTGAAGCTCGACATCGGACCACCCTTTAACCAACATAGACACTACTCAACCATTCTAACACATCCATGAATCAAATTTCTCACATGAAAACGCTTTCAGTGGTCATTTAGCACCAAACATTCCATGAAGTGTGGTTGAATTCATTTCATACACACATATTTTGAAGGGCAAAACTGATATGTTAAAGGTGCTACTGGCCCCATTTAGATATTTTGAATACTTTTAGAATGTCTAAAGAGGAAATGAGAAAGGAAATAAGAAGGAAAGAAGTAATGCTGAGGATGCTCGACAAAATGCTTCACTCATGAAATTCCTTTTCAAATATATTTAAAAAAGGACAATAGACGCTGGAAAAGACTGCCTATGGGGCAAGATACCATTCGAATCACTTTATTTGTCGTGGGAGAATTCTCCTAACTTTATCTTGGGCCAGAGGGCTGAGATAATTTCAACTGTAACCTCTAGTTCTCGATTCATTTTTCTACACTCGTTACACCATCGTCCTCGGCGATGGCTGCCTTCTAACGGGTAGAAAAGCATTCAAGGAAGATTACTACACATTATGAAACGTGTAGTGTCGAAGTCGAAGGTCTTTGAGGTTTGGCGAGAAGGTCAGGCAGTGCTCATCACAGAGAATGGGCGAAGGATAGTCAAAACTCTGAGGTTGAGTTTAAACACCTCCAGATGGCTGTCGAGAGCCTTGGAGGACGGGAACAGCGCTGGGGGAAGGGGTTTTTACTCTGTGTATAAGGATGGAAGCAAAGGATACACCTTTCAGAGGAGCTTTAACATCCATGGCCCGTTTATGATTTTGGTGGAGTTTTGTGGGAGAGGTCGTCGGAACTCCATATTCATACCTGGGGAAAAAAACGACACGAGATGGGAGAGGCTTGCGGCGGCGTTGACGGAGGCTAGTAGTGTTCTGTCTGTGAAGTCTGGTGCTGCATCTGGGATCAAAATGTACTGGGATGTCTTGGTGCATCCTCGAGATGTGCACAGTGCAAAGAGGACACTCTCTCTTGCAGCAGTTGCTCAAACAGGTGTGGGTGATGGCAATTTTGTTGGGCTGAAAAAAGAAATCTTTTTTAGGGAGTTAGTTGAGATGCAACGAAAGATTGAGGATCTGGCTTTTAACATCACCGGTATGATACGATGCGTTGAGGCTTGGGCAGAAGGCATGGTGGACTTGGGCTTGAATGGCGGCCCAAGAGAAGTTTTAAACACCTCGTTGGTTTTAGGGAGTATCGGCCAAGCCCAAAAGCTAGATTCTCATCTCCCAACCTCAAGGGATCAACGCGGGCCACAACAGGGCCATAGCGTTGGGCAGCCCAAAGGCAAGGAGATCCTTGTGGCTGAGGGCCATCGAGCCTGGAGAAAGAAATCGGGCCAGCTGGAAGGCCCATTGTCGAGCAGGCTCAAGCAGACGGCGCCGGAGCAGGCTCAGGTCGCCGGGTCGACAGCCACAATCTCGCCGAAAGTTCTGCCGGTGCCAGAGCAGGGATCCAGCACGGTAAGAGTCTCGGATATTGCGTGTGACGCAATCACCGGCAAAGTCCCGTGGTTCCTGCACAAAATAGGGCGCCGGCACTTTCTGGGCACAACATAGAAAGTCCCATCGATCCAGGTACTCCGGCAACCAGCCTTATAGCTAACCAGATTCGGGAAGCTATCGTTAGTGTAGAAGAAGACGATAGTTGGCAGCTCACAGTGCAGAACAGATTCGAAACCTTGGAGGAGGTCGATGGCACACCACTGAGTGACAAAGAATTTATGTATATGTCTGGGTCTTCGGAGTTTGTAGAAATTGGTGAGAGAGGGGAATGTTATGAGGAAGGAGAGGTAGAACCCTTATGCATGCTACCTTCTACACCCAACCCAGATTGGCTTTTTAAGAAGGTGGAGGAACTGCAAGTCTTGTTCGGGATGTCTAGCATACGCTTTGAAGAACAATTTAGGGCACTTATTGTGGCCATGGAAGATTGTAGACGGAAATCAGCTCCCAAGTGAGACAAGGAACTGAAGAGGCTTCAATGCTCTATAAATTATGATGGCAAGGTGGGTAGCGTGGGAAGAGACAGAACGAAGGGGAGGGCACTTACTTTTATTAATGAAGCCTAAATACTTTCATGGAATGTGTGGGGGCTTAATAACCGCAATAAGCGCCTATGCATAAAATCTCTTTTGCGGATGTAGAAATTGGATGTGGTTTGTTTTCAAGAGACGAAATTACAAATCATTGATAGAAGAGTTGTTCGCAACTTATAGGGGTGTCCCTATGTTGGTTGGTCTTACTTGGCTTCGGTAGGAGCATCGGGGGGTGTCCTATTAATGTGGGACAAAAGAGTGGTAGACATGTTAGAGGTTTGCACTGGGACATTTTCGGTCGCTACTCGTTTCAAAAATGTTATAGATGGGTAGGAGTGGGCTTTTGGTGGTATATACGGATCTAACTTGGATAGTGAGAGGAGGAGGCTATGGGAGGAATTGGCGGGCCTATATACTTTATGGGAGGTACCGTAGTGTATGGGTGGAGATTTCAACATCACCCGCTTTCCTAGCGAGCGACCGGGGCATCATCGTTTTTCTGGGGCCATGGAAGAGTTCACAGAGTTCTTGTTTGATTTGGACCTCATGGACCTTCCTCTAAATGGAGGGGAATACACATGGTCTAATAATAGAGGGTAGTCGTGATTGGACAGATTTCTTATTTCTCCTTCTTGGGAAGCACATTATCCATAACTATGCCATAAAAGGTTGGTGCGCTTATGCTCGGATCACTTTCCCATTTTGCTAGATTGTGGTGGTATTCACAAGGGATGCCGTTATTTCAATTTGAGAACATGTAGTTAGCTGCAGATGGCTTTGTTGAGAAGGTTCGTGAGTGGTGGTCTTCGTGTCAGTTCATAGGCAATCCGCGCTTTATTCTTGCAAGTAAACTTAATGAAGACGGACCTCAAGAAGTGGAACATGGAAGCATTTGGTTGCATTGACAATCAGAAGACTACCTTAATAAGGGAACTTCATGAGTTGGAGGGGCACGCGTTGTTGGGAGAACCCTCTGAAGAGGTAGTGGGAAGGAAGCAGGCTGTGGTTACTGAATTGGAGAGAGTTTTGTTGATGGAGGAAACTTCATGGCGTCAAAAATCTAGAGTATTGTGGTTAAAGGAAGGAGACAAATGTACGAAGTTTTTCCACAAAGTGGCTAACTCACATAGGCGAAACAATGCCATTGAGCACTCATGTCAGGTAACCAATTCCTAGCTTCCCCTCTTGATTTAGAAAATCATATTGTGAATTTTTATGAGAACCTTCTCACGGAGCTGGCTTTTTGGAGGCCAAAGTTCGATGGTTTGTCTTTTGAATCTGTTGACATGCAGAGTGCAAGTTGGCTGGAAAGACCTTTCGAAGAAGATGAGGTTCACAAAGTCATTAGCTGCATGGCTAAAGACAAAGCACCCGGGCCAGATGGTTTTTCTATGGGTTTTTTTCAACACTGTTGGGAGGTGGTGAAAACTGATGTTATGCAAGTGTTTATGGAATTTCGTACCTTAAAGAAGTTTGAAAAAAGCCTCAATGCAACTTTCATGGCACTCATACCGAAAAAACAGGGCGCAATGAAGATTGAGGACTTCCGCCCTATAAGCTTGGTTAACAGGATTATAAGATTATCTCAAAGGTGCGCACCAATCGTCTAAGCTTGGTTATAGGGCAGATTATCTCAAAACCGCAGAACGCATTTGTTCGGGAGAGGCAGATACTTGATTCAGTGCTTATTGCCAATAAATGTGTGGATCATAGGCTAAAGGATGGTACACCGGATATTCTTTGCAAGCTCGATATGGAGAAAGCTTATGATCATGTGAACTGGGATTTCCTTTTCTACATGCTTTGGAGATGTGGTTTTGGAGAAAGGTGGATCTCATGGATTCGACACTGTGTCACCACAGCCCGTTTCTCAATGTTAATTAATGGCACCCCAACAAGTTTCTTCAATAGTTCTCGTTGGTTGTGACAAGGGAATCCACTATCACCTTTTCTTTTTGTCATTGTGATGGAGGCGCTTGGTCGAATGTTGAAGGCAATTGTAGAAGGAGGCCTCCTAACTGAATTTTTAGTGGGCAACGGGGTTAATGGTTCCATTATAATCTCACATCTGTTCTTTGCAGATGACACTCTCTTACGTGCCCTATTAGCATGCTTCGAAGCCGTTTCGGCTCTCAAGATCAACCTTGATAAATCTGAGATGGTGGCGGTGGGGGTAGTGCCGCACATTGATAGCCTTGCAGCTCTTTTGGGATGCAAAGTGACTTCTCTACCTATGAAATATTTGGGACTCCCATTAGGTGCCTCTTTCAAAACTAGAGCACTTTGGGACGGGGTCGTTGAGAAGGTAGAGAAGAGGTTGGTGGAGTGGAAACCATTGTATCTATCAAAGGGGAGGCGGGTCACCTTGATTAAGAGCACTATCGAACCTTCCGACTTATTTTCTATCTTTATTCCCTTTGCCAGCAGGGGTGGAAAATAGAAAAGAGAAACTCTTTCGGTTGTTCTTATGGGGCGGCTTGGGGGAGGAAACTAAATTACCTTGTAAATTAGAATAAAGTTTGCTCACCAATTTCCAGTGGTGGTTTGGGGGTGTACAATTTGAAGACTTTCAACAAAGCGCTACTAGGAAAATGGTTATGGAGATACCATAAGGAGGGGTAGGCATTATGGAAGGAAGTTGTTAATTCTAGACATGGAGGGGCTGGTGCTCCAATGTGGTAAGGGGGAGATATGGTATGAGCTTATGGAAGTATATTAGGGGGGGCTGGCAGTGCTTTGTCAATCATATCCGCTTTTAGATTGGAGAGGGTACCAGGGTTAGATTCTGGAAAGATGTTTGGTGTGGAGTCAGTTCTTTGGAGCAAGCTTTTCCAGCACTTTACAATATAGCGGCTAACAAGGAGGCCTTAGTTGCGGACATCTTGTCTCTTGTGCATGACACCCCTCAGTGGAACATCCTTTTTATTAGGGATAATCACGACTGGGAGTTGTCACTCATTTCAGATTTTTTCAGTTTGCTTTATTCCACAGACAATAGAACAATGCAGGGGGACAAGCTCCAGTGGCGGTCCATAGCAAGCAAGAAATTCTTAGTAAAGTCTTATTACACAATCTTGGCCTCTCAAGGACAAGTAGCTTTTCTGTGGAAAAATATTTGGCGATCCGGTACACCCTCCAAAGTGGCTTTTTTTGTGTCGACTGCTGCTCTTGGAAAAATTCTAACTACAGACAAATTGAGGAAGAGGGGTTTTATTGTGATGGATTTGGTATTGTTTATGTAAAGATCACGGTGAATCAGTGGAAACCTACTGTTGCATTGTGAGGTGACGCGGTCTTTGTGGAATGCGGTTTTCAGTCGAGTGCATGTTGCATGGGTTATGCCAGCTAAGGTATTTGATTTGCTTGCTAGCTGGAAGGGAATCAAAGGCTGTCCACAAGTGAAAGTTGCATGGAAGATGATTCCATTGTTTATCATGTGGTGCATTTGGTCGGAAAGGAACGAGCGTTGTTTCGAAGACAGAGAGCGAACAATCAAGGAGCTCTAGGATTTTTTTCTACATACTCTCTTTTTATAATTCTCAGCCATTGTACCTTATGGAAGCAATGTGCATGATTTCTTATCTTTTTCGAACTCTTAGATTGTAACTAGGCAAGGCTTCTTTGTATATCTCCCGTGTACTTGGGCAATGCCTATTTATTTTCTCTTTAATATATTTGCTTATTACTTATCAAAAAAAAAAACATTCCATGAAACTAAATCAATGATAGTCACCATGTCTTTGTGCCTTCCTCTACTTGCACTATGTTCCCTTGCATGAAATTGACAGAACATGCCAGTCTCTTAAGCTCTCTTTCTTTTTTTGAAAATGAAGTAGCCAAAAGAGGTTGTCCCACCTCGGTAGCAATAATCAGAGCTTTAACTTTTTCTTCAAAGCCCTCACAAGAAATCCCTACGCAATCACAAATTTTATCCACCTTATGAAAACCCAATCTGAATGCAAACCAACCCAAGAGTGAGCCAGAGGCAATAAGCAAATAGGACTAGGTTCATCCCGAGTCTTCCAAACCATTTATAGAAGCACCCCCCCTTTCTACTTGCACACCAATTGCAATTCATGCTCTTCAAATACCCATCATCTGAAATCACCAAGTCATTGTCCTCAGCAGTGCACAAGACCCAAGAAGGTTCCTCCTCATCATTCATCTGACACTCATTTTCAACAAAAATGACATCATCTATAGCCAGAGGAGATAGTAGATGACAATCAAAGAGATGCTGAAGCCATTGTTGTCTTGGGAACAAGAGGAAACCTCATTCCGCACAACCATAGAGGTTTTCACATCCACTCGACCACTATTCACACTACATGAGGGGGGGAACCAGCGCTAGCTTACACAACAAAGGGTTGCCAACAACCTTCGACCTATTCTATGATAGTGAAGTGCTAACCTAAACAATCGTCAGTGGTATCTAAGGGTTGTTCACGCTCGTACCTAATGAAGGGGACCCAGATAGTGTTTTGACCCGCCATGTTTTGAGAAACAGGCCTCAAGTTCAACCCTCCACCATTTTTGTCTAGGCCTAGCCCATTGCCTCGTCCTACTGCTTATATCTATAAATATTTATACAAATCATGGATTGAGATAACGAATATTTCCATATCCATGCAAAATCTTTGTTCCAACGTGAATGAGAATGGAGATTTTCATTAAAACCATTAATTTACCATGAACACCTCCACCAAGGAAAATGAGAGAGAGAGAGAGAGAGAGAGAGAGAGAGGGAAGGAGGGAGAGAGAGAGAGAGCAAGACAACAGCAACCACCTGCAGCAAGCATTACTTATCAAAAAAATTTCTGTACAACTGTTTTACCTTTCTATACATAAATAGCAATTGTGTCCTCACCACCAATAGTTTGGATGATTAGTGACTCCTGGAAACTTGGCCACCACCAAGAGCTACATATACCTAGAGGCTAGAGAGAACTGAAAAACTAGAAAAAATAGATAGACCTTACTACTTATTGCAATGCCCCAACCTCAAATGCTGCTACCAACTACTCACTTCAGCATCACCACAGATTTCAAAAATATGTTGCAGTTATTTTTTGCAATTCAAGTTCGATAGATAAAGGTGTGGCAAGGAGGTCTAACTTTCAGATATTGCTTTCAATATCGTACTACCTTGTCATTTAAACATTTTCTAAGATGAAAGTAAGCCATTTTAAAACATAACACGATAAATGGTTACAGGAACAAGATAGAAACAGGAAATAAAAGCTAACCTGCTGCCCACCAATGTATACACTACTTTCCTTGAATTGGGTTGCAGTAAGATCCTCATTCCTGGTTGCATTTCCTGCAGTTGCAGTAGAACTAGGGTTATAACCAGCTGGGGAGGAGCCATATGGCCCATAGCCACTTGGCATTCCAAAATGTGCTGGATTTCCTGTGTTAGTTCCTGGTTTGTATTGTGGAAGCGAATATTTGACCCCAGTGGCAGCTGCGGCTGATGGAGCTGGATATACACCGCCAGCTTGAGGCTGCTGAGGAAATGCACCATTGCCCAGATACTGGTGAATGGCTGGTGGTGGAACATAGAAGGGGGAAAAATAATGTGTATATGGAATGTAGTTTGGAGGATAATGGGATATATGAACCCCAGCAGGTGGCCTAAAGATGGGGACTGGCTGCTGAGTCATAGCCATTGAGCTTTGCATGAGACCGGCAGCTTGAGTCACCAGTAGGTTTGGGCTTGCTGTAGACAAGGCGCCACCCTATAAATACAGAAACATGTTAGGATGTACGCTTAGAGTAAAATGTTTACCTATAACATGCAGGAAAAAATTTGTTCATCCCAGTAACAAATCCACTGAACGTAAAATTTGTAGTCCAGATTATTTTCAGCACCACAATAATGTTCTTAAGAGGAAAGGTTACAAATGACCTGAACATGTTTTGGTTACAAATGACCTGAATATGTTTTGGTTACAAATGACCTGAATGTATTTTGACATCACACCTGCAGGTGCTTGGTAAAGTGAAAGCCACACTGCTACAACTTGTCCAAGGCATGCATTTCTGTTATTATCAAAAGCAGCTGTTTCTGAAGCTTAAAGGACTCACACAAAACACAATGATGTTGATAATTTTCCTTTTGCCATGACAGGATTATATATTGAACTAAATTGATTTCAAGGTGCTATTTATTGCGATCAAGTTGGCTGTGATCATTCCTAAATTACAGATTGGGTTTGGTTTTGGCCTCCTGAAGAATTGAGCAACAGATTTGCACCAACTATTAGATCACCAATACTAAGATACTGGTGCTATTCAACTGCGAGTTGAATATATTGTGCCTAACTAGACGATGGTCCTGTACAATGCGTGGGAATAATTACCTGATTATTGTGTATTAGTTGTCTACAATTTCTATCACAGAGTCTAAAATGCAAGAATATAATTATAATCTTGCAGAAGGGAAATTTTTATATGTCAAAAAACATAAGAATCAACTGGTTAGAATATGAGTTCAAAGTAGAATAGTTAAGAGGTGAGGACGCCAAAGGGGTAAATAACAAAAAGTCAATAGCTACAATAAGATGAATAGTCTTGTGTCCTTTATTGGAAAAGCCATAATAAAACAATAGTAAGAGTTCAATGATGGAAAAGCAAATGAGACAAATAATGGGAAACCAATAACCACTTTAAGATGAAAAGTCCTTTTTTCCCTATTATTGAATTAGTATTTATTTATGGTGAGAAACCTTTCCAAACCTCGTTTATTTTTTTATCTCAATATCAAAAAATCAAGTGGGTTTATTATAGAAATAAATAGCATACAATGAAAGCCCTTTTTAGCATATAAAGGGCTAGGGTAGATCAATAAAATAGAAGGAAATGATGAAGTGGTTTAATGGAATACAAAGAGGACATTTAAGAAACCATATAGGTCGATGCTAGAGTGGGATTGCTTTGGGTGATGTCTCGAGGGGTGGTCAATTTACTAGCAAGTTAGAGAGACATCCAAGGTAATTCTCAAATTCCAACCATGTGGAAGATGGTCCTGATTTGTCTATGGTGGTGCATATGAATGGAGAGAAATGGAAGGAACATTGATGAACGTGAATGTACAATGGACAAGCTTAGAATGTTTTCTCTTAATGTCCTATTCCATTAGTCAATTGTAAGAGATTTTAATGGCATGACGTTCATGACTGACTTGTATCTTTTAGCCAATCAAGCATAGGTCATGCACTTGTATATGTCCCATGTACTTGGGCCATGCCTACTTTTCTCATTAATAAAATTCTTCTTTACTGATAAATATATATATATATATATAGGCAATAGATTCTTTGATAAATGAGCATTACCCCTTGTTCGATAATCGGAAAGTAAAAACTGACAAAACACAAGCAAAGAAGAATAGAATATATTCATGGAAAAATAATTGTTTTATATTTTTTTTATAAGAAGAATTGTTTTATATAAATAGAAAATATTCATGGAAATATATAACATGCAAGACAGTCATATATAAATCAATCCAGAAGAAAGTCTTTATTTCAACCTTTTCATATATATATATAAAGTACTTTACTTCAATGATAATGATAAATTAAGGTGTGCTATCTATGTAAACCTCTTGAGCAGACTGAGAACTTGACGGAGGCAATACTGCAACATTCCCATTGAACTTGGTGGCAACCCCAGGAGAAAGGAAAGGAGAAAGACGACCATCACTTTCAGCACCCGTGCGGTAGAATTGGGCATAATAGCTGGGATCAAACGGCTGTTGGACCAATAGACACAAAGGCAACTAATAACCACCAGTAATTAGTTTAAGCCCTAAACTAGAGTCAACCAAAGTATTGCAGAACTTCAGGAAACAGTATAAAAAATTACCATCATTGTATTACGTTTTAAGTCATGAGCGAAATAAATCAGAATATGTGGCACATTCGATCTAAATGTTCAGAACTTACTGGATATCTAAATTTTGCTTAGCCAGATTTAGCATAGCTAGATGAACATATAACAAAGAATAACAGAGGTTTGAAGGCTCACAACAAAGCTTGGAAGACGGGAAACATCACGTGTTTGAGACTCGGAGTTTTCAGACGGTGCAAGCTGACTCCCTAACATTGGAGGCACAAGACCAAAACTGTAGTTTGGCAAAGTATGAACACCCGTGAATTGATTGCCTTCAAGAGACAATGCAGTTTTCTGTTTGGCTTCATTATACTCTGGGATTGCATTGGATGATACATCACCATGACCAGATGATAAATTTTCAGGTCCATTTGTGGGTGATTGGGAATGATCAAGATAATCTCCCTCCTCGGCAGTTTCCAAGGCATTTTGATTGCTGGACCAACAATATAATTAAGTAAAACATTACAATGGAGTTCACTACAGTGAAATCTGCGCAGAGTAAACTAGTGATCAACATGCAAGGACCAAAAGTACGAACATTAGACTATTTAGAAACCTTGGTCCAACAGAAGCCAGATAAAGGAGGCACAAAGAAAAGCAAAAACATTGGGCTCTTATAATTGGCCTTTGTTACAAGATCCTTAAAACTGCCAAGGATGCAAGCCCATTAAAAAACAAATTATGACACAAATTATTATTTTTTACAGTGCCAGGGTTCATATATATCCCAGAAATATATGCTCCTTACTAGCATTTTTCCACAGGATCATTAAGTCACCGATGATAAAATGATTGCAGTAGCCCACTACTACAGCCACTTCTAACATGGTTATATCCGTAAGAATTAGTACTTATATTACTCAACTCCCCCTTTATGGTTTCTCATGTGACCATAACTCACTCTCTTTTAATTTAAAAAGGAGAAGTGGAGAACAAGATCCAGACTATGAGGAAATCAAACTACTTTTGTAAGTACTTAATTTTATTCAAAATGTAAATAGACACAACCCAAGTACATATGAAGTACACAGTAACGTAAATCTAAGATACTAAAGTGTACATTAGAACTTACTAAAGTTAAAAAGTATATAAGTCCAAACCTTGAGGCCTGTTCCTCTGCAGGTTCTCCAACATCTTGTGAAGCTTCAGAAAGAGGTGTGGAGCTCTTGTTACCATCAGGACCACTAACATAGCTTGTAGTTACTCCAAAACTAGCACCAAAACTTCCAAAACTTAACTTGGTCCTTTCAGATTCAGGTACATGGATGTGATTTGGAAGTTTAACAGGTTGACGTTGTGGAGGATATAACTCTCCAAGCTTCTTCTGCAGCCTTGAAGTTGCTTCTTCCACATCAAGGACACAAGTTTCAGGCTGTGTCTGATCAGCAGCTTCAACTGAAACAATGCAAAGCTCAGATGCCCCAGCAGCACCAGCTGTTCCGGAACCTTGAACAACACTAGCATTTGTTGGCTTTGGCTTCCATTCCTTATTAGAACCAACTGATGAAGACAAAAATCATAAACTACTCATAAGTATTGAGCAAGTCATCCACATCATAGAAGTAACTCTGACTGATATAAGAATAAATAGATACAGAAAGAGAAATTAGGAAGTCAGATCTGTTTCAATTCATTCAAAAACTAAAGCAGGCAATAAGAAGGAAAACAGAAGATAAAACTCTAGTTGGCCGATAGAAAAATAGGTCCAAATTTCCAGGAAAAAAAAAGAAAAAGAAACACTAGGCCTTTAAAACAAACAACACTTTTAACAGAAACATGCTCTGGATAAGAATAAAAAGTCAGCTGCAATGAAACACAAATGGACGACCAGAATTCCAGAACCAAACCAATGTCTACATACAGGTCAGAATGAGTAAGAACTTTGATGTCAACGGGGAGTTTGTATTATTATAAAAACTAAGAAATTTCATGCCCATGGGGTGTTTGTATTATTATAAAAAATAAAAAATAAAATAAAATAAAAAACCATGGTAAATTCACTCCTTCCGTCAATCATTATTTTGGGATTTTTTGGTGGGTGGGGGAGTTAAACTAACATCCTTGAAGATCTCATTGAAAATTGAGACGATGAATGTTTTCAAAATGAAATACCTTTCAGAGGGCCAATTATTTGATGTGGTCGGCTGTTGTAATTAGATGAGGGCTGACTAACCAAATAGCTGCTATGAGTTAATGTAGATGAAGGTTGTGAAGACTCAGCAGGCTGATTTTTTCCAGCTCCTTGGGATTTGCTCAGCACCTTTCCTTGTATGGAAGAGCTACCAATCTCGGAGGCTGCCATGCAAGCCATTAATTAAAACCTAAACTGCATTAATCTAACCATTAAGAAAATCAAATTGAATACAGTTTCCTTTTCTAATCCTGACCAGTATTGTTCTCTGCAAGGATAAGTGCATTTGGTTCACCAGGAGGTTGATTGCTCCCTTCTTCGCGTTTAATTGCACCCACAGCACCTGGGAGCCTTGAATCATTATAGGGTACTAGTACAGGGTCCAAAGATGAGAAACAGATCGCTGATGAAGATGATGGTATCGTTGATACTGAGCAATTACTGGAGCTTGGTGAGGGCTGCCCAGGCAAGTCCCCAGTTTCAAAGGTACTCACAGAATTTTTGTTTGTATTAGCAGGAGTTGTTGCAGTTCCCAAAGTAGTAATCGGGACAGAGGATAAACTTTCTTCAGTACCACCAGTGTACCCATTGGTAATGATGGGTCCAGAGCTGCAAGGGATATTTAGTCACATATTGTATGAAAATTTACCAATTTATGAGCTATAAAACTACAATGTAGATCACCTAACAATTACAAATGAGTGACTTCATAAACCATAACCACCTTGTTACCAAACTTTTATCTTTAGTCTTTGTGTCCTGAGAAGTTGGTAGAGTTTGAATGACAGCCTTTTCTGCGGCTTGGTTAATTCCATTCTCCTTTCCTGGATCAGAATTCCTCCTACCACCAGCATCTGGAAAGAGATATACAGAAGCTAGTCACTTAACTGTTCTGACACAAGACTGACCCCAATGATGCAATGATTGCAACCAGGAGGGAGGGGAACTCCTCAGCCCCAGACTCAGGCCAATAACACCGAATCATATTCCACAAAAAAGTAAGCCAGTTATAGTCAATGAAGAGAATATTTGGAAACAGTTAACCAACAAAAACAGCTAATGGCAAAAAGGTCAGCCTAAATATATTAGAACAAAGGGAAATGGCAAAAAGTATTCTGGCCAATAATCCTAAAGGAAATTTTAGTTTAAATTGGTTGTTCACCATGGGACAAGAGACGAGCTGTGGAATTCACTCGACCACCCCTGCCGCCTCGCCCCTGAATGTTTGGCCTTCTTCGTGCTTCTGCTGATTCTTTGTTGTTCAGATTCTGCAAGAATTAAGCAACAAAGTAGAAAACTTAGTACTAATGTCTGAAGAAAAATATAAAAATACTTAACACTAAATTATAGAACCTAAGAAAAATAAAATTAAAAATCCCTTCTTCCATCACTAAATTTCAGCCTTTTCCGCCATTGACCCTAGCCAAAAAATATTATTTGAAACAAAAAATAAAGCAAAGCAAAGCAGGCACACACTTGTTTGTAGCCATTTACACTACATATATATATTCCAATTGTATGGTTATAAACATTCAACTTATCTGATCACAAGTGCTCTCAACTAACATTTTACAAGAACGCCCACCATTATTTCATTAAAGTGATGCACAGTATAGATCACAACAACTAGGTACAAGCACGTGCATAAAATTCCACGGTATTCTGCCTGTTCTTTAGCTTGTGAGGAAGTATGATGAGCCATTATTTTAGATCACAGGCACTGTAATTGTACAAAGTTTTGTTGACATTTCCCATAATAAAGTAAGGCTTAGTAGCCAATATACGTTTGCACCAATATGATAACACCGATAACTCATGTCACAATCCTATAAAACTTTCAAATATACAAATTCAAAGGTACCTTGCTCCATTGGCAACTTCCAATAGAAACGTCTTACCTCTTTTCTCCTCTCACGTTTCCTTTTGACCTCATGAAATGTATCTGTGGAACAACAAATTACACATACCAATTTGTTCAAGGAAAAGAAAAGGGCAAAAAGCCAAAAAAAGAACATGCTATATGGCCAATAGTGTAAACAAAATTTCTTAGCCATTCAAATCAGAACATGTAAATCAGATGTAAATTATAAGAGGGCATAAAGTGATGCAAAACACGAAACACAATCAGAAAGACTTGCCAACCACTTGCTTGAACCAAGAAACCATAAAAGATGGAAAAATATTTTCACTGCATTGTAACATTATTAGTAAGTTCCTGATACAAAAATGGGTCTTAATCCAAACCAATACTGCTCTCTGCAATCCCAAAATTAATAGTTTGCACTTCATGATGAACCACTTTGTAATTATATGCAACAGACACCACGTGTAAAACTAACAAATTGTCCATGGACTGTTTCAACCAACAACCAAAAAGTACTTTCTCTGAACAACTTTTCTTTTTTGTTAAGTTAGATTCTTTGAACAACTACAATAAAGCTTTTGCAGAAAGTAATCAGTATAATGAACTTTCTCCAAGCACAAGAGGTGGCAATAAATTCTTGATAACCAAAACTAAAAGCTACCAATGAAAAATAATTATTTTGAATTAGATATGTTTCACAACCACAACTGTGGCATGTACCACTGAGTACAGACTAATGACTAGGATTGATTCTTACTTATAAAGTATTGATCCTTACGACAATAATCATTTGAGCATCATTTTTCCTTTCCTGTGAACTGGTTATTGATCATGACGACAATAATCATTTGAGTTGCTACAAAATGATATGGGGCTTGGGAGGTAAAATGTTGTAAATAATTTTTCCTTCCCTGGGATCCGGTTGTGCAAAAATCAGAGCTTCACTATACCCAATGCAACTATCTTCCATGGTCAATCTAATCTTATTACCTCCCCACAATCCCCAGCTGCCTCTCTCCTCTGGGTACAGAAGTTTTTAGTTTTTAGTTTTTTTATTTTTTTACTTTTGATAAGTAAGCTTCCAGTTTTTTTATACATGAAATAAGATTCTATTTGATCAAGTTTATAGATTTATTTTAGGATCTTGCTTGGGCTTTCTGAGCAAACAAATAGATGGTATCAGATAGAATAACGCAAAATTGAGTTGCGGACGAGCTTCATGTATTTGGGAGCAATTCATGAGGACCCCCACAATGGCTGTGAAATAAAACGCAATTTCGTAACTTAGTCCTTATTTTATGAAAATTAAACAGACCAATCTAATTATGAGGTAAACCCTTAGAGGTCCAGAATATAATTCCTAGCATCCAACAAAACTAAAATTTACAGATAGTAAAAAGTTTTTAAAATAAATAAATGAAAAGAGCTTCTCTTTCAGAATTGAAAAGATGTCAAAAACATAAAGACGATATCAGAATCTCCAACTTAATCTTACAAAAAGGAGACCAACAGTTAAACCCCATAATAGCAAACTCAAAAAACTCCCACTTGCTCTACAACCAAAGCTTAATCAAACTCAGAATAGAATAGAAGACAAAACAAAAGAACGCTGAACTAACACGACCCAGGAGAGAAGAAACGGAGCCCCGACGCATGGATCACAAAAGAGCCATCAAAACACGACCAGGATCAAAAATCCATGCAAGCTGAAAATAGAATCAATCGTACCCTGAAGAAGGAGCTTCTGAGCAGTCTCATTAGGATCCATGGAACATTCCATAAGCATTGCGTAAATCTCCTCGTCACTGTGATGGTCAGCGATTTCCTTGATGTTCTGGATCATCTTCCTCGCACTGGTTGGGATTGAAACCCTGGACCCACCACCGCTCATCTTGGCAACCGCCGGATTAAAAAACCACGGACAGTAAATGTATATTTGTATGTTATATATTTCTGAGTGAATCTGTATATGTGTACAATTGGAGCAAGACAAACGGAGGAAACAAGAGAGAAACAGAGATGCAGAAAATGAGAGGGTAGGGGAATTGGTGTGGGTGACTAAAGAGGAGCGACTAAGGATAAATTTGGCAGAAGAGTGAATTTTTTTTTGTTGGTTTTTGAATTTGATCTATGTGAAGTAGTGAATGAAGGAGGAAGAAAGAGGGAGAGGGGCAGAGAGAGAGAGAGAGAGAGAGAGAGGTTTTGAGTGCAGGGACATTTTTTTTTTCTTTTTTAATTTGGAAAATACTAAACTTTCTTAGAAAAATTTTACTTCTCTACAGGGATATATTGAAAATAATAATATCTAAAATTTAAATTTTAAATTACAAAAAAAACTAATAAAATAAATCTTATAAAGAAAAATATAAATAAAATTTTAAGTACATATAAGTACACATTCTTTTAATCTATTTCATTTTTTATTTTATAAATTCTTACCAGTCACCATCTCATTTCAGATGTTCTCCAAGCTGTTTCCATTGTCCAATGCTCCATTGGTAAAGTATATTTGTACGGCAATGATATGGTATGCTTGCAACTTGGATTTATTTTGAAGTTGCTGTGTTGCAGCACAACTCAATTTCCAATTAGAAAAAATATATATTTATAGACAAATTTATTTATTAATACATCTAATACATGACTGATATTAAATGACAAAAAAATTAATGGAATTTAGGCTAATGTTCTAGAATGCAGCAAATTAGTTAGGCTTTTCAACCTGTATGAAACAGCTTCTAGACAAAGGTTAAATTTAGACAAAACCTCCATATATTTTTAACAGCAACGCTGTTGCAGAAATCAAAGAGGCCATCATTTCTATAGGGCCTGAGAAAACCTAGCTAGGTGCTATGAGAAGTATATGGATTTAGACCAATCTTGAATAGCATCAAAACTAGGATGCAAACCGGACAGTGAAATTTTCTATCACAAGCTGGAAAATATATGTATTATTTAAGTGTGACTCTTTCTATACAGTCGGGCTGCATTAGAGAGGTATGCAGCCCTCCAATAAAACAGAAACACGTCACCTATTTCACAAAATAAAGAATAAGCTTAGATACATGGGATAGAAATGTAATTGAGCGGATTCATCTTCGCGAACTTCAGGGTTGTAACTCATATTCATCTCTAAGTGCAAAATCACTAGAAAAAAAACAAGAGAGAGGATAGAGGATGATGACAGAGTCAAGCAACCCCACAGATGACGTCGAATAGCACAACTAAGAGACGTTCGACAGCCGAAACTAAAATGGAACCTCAGAGACACAACGACATGGCGCCGATAATGAAGCCCCGAACCAGGAACACCCACAAATGCACTCAGACAGTGCCGATGAGGAATACCCACGAAGAAATTCCAGTAATCACAAAGCCAACGTTGAAATTTCAAGCAACCATCGAGATTGTGAACTTGAAGACCAGAACAGAAACCACGAGTTGTCCAGACAAGTTCGAAGGCAACCAGACATCATCGAACTAGAGACCTAGAAGCAACTCCGTACCGGAAGTCGAGATTGGACCCACCAACTCTGAATAGAGAGAGTCGACAGGCACACACGAGAGCCCACAAACAGACTCTCAAGATGCCGATAATCAAAACCCAGAGAAACAAGTCACCGAGTGTTTTTCAAAAAATCAAGGCTTGATTTGGGTTTTTAGATTTTTTTTTTTTTTTTTGCACTCTTCCTATACAGTATATTTCTCTCTCTCTTCTGTTTACAAATATTTTTCTTTTCCATCTGTAGTGTTCTTTTCTAGATGCAATCAAATTTGCAAATTTTGCTGGCGAAAAAAACCAAGGGAGACGAAGTTTGATTTCTTTTTTAGAGACGAAGTTGCACTTCAGAAAAAAAAAAAAACACACAAAGAAATCGTTGGAAGATTTGGACTAAAAAAAAATCAAAGCTTGATTTGGGTGTTCAACTACATCGATTCGATTGGTTGCATTCCTGGATTACTTGGAGAAGATCCCGGGGAAGTTATTTTTCCATGTAGTGTTGCATTACAATATTGGTTGGTGGGAGGCTTACCTGGCAAGAATGACTGGTGGGCTGCACTATTGAGATTTGCAGACTGTCAGGATAGAAGATTTTCTCATTATTTAAGTATATTGTGCAAGCGATTCATATTTACTGTATGAGTAGTTTTAAGCTTCCTAAAACCATTTTCACTGCCATTCATAAACGGATGCAACAATTCTGGTGGATTTTTAGGGTGACAGGTCGAAAGCACACTGGTTACCATTGAAACAGCTTGAAATTCAAATAAGGAAGAGGGGCTTGGTTATAGAGTAAGGTTTGTTTCGGAACATTCGTAATATGAGTTTGTTAATCAGATTTGGCAAGATAAATGGATGCCAACTCCTTCTTCTTTCTGTGTTCAGTCTGCAAGGAGAGGGATGGACGAAGGTCCACTAGTGAGTTGTCTTATTGACAAGCAAAGCCGCTCATGGAAAACTGCTATGGTACATGAAATAATTTATCTTGAGGAGGCAAAGCGAATTTGTAGACTTCCCCTTAGTGTAAACATTAATATATGCCTCTGATAGATTGATTTGGAGGTATTCTAGGGATGAAAAATTCTCAATAAAGAGTGTTTATTCTCTTATTAATGAGTTGGAAGGCAGGGACGTCATTAAGGGGCAAACTTCTAATGGCTCTCACAAGCAGGAGTTATGGTCTAAAATTTAAAAAATTGGGGGTTACTAATGCTACCAAAGATGCTTGTATGGAGAGCATATCATGAGTACCTTCCTACAAAGCAAAATCTTTTCAAGAAGAAAATAGTGGAAGTTCCTTTCTATTTAGTGTGCATGAGTGAGCTAGGTAGAAACTTTTACACATGCTTATGTTCTTGTAAATCAGTTCAAGATGTATGGAATGCTTGCTCTAGAAAACTACTTGTAAGAGACCGGAATCCTCTTTCCAAGACCTTATGTTTCATCTGTTTGATGCACTGGATGAGGACACTATGATTGAGTTTCCTACTATAGTATATCCAATTTGGAAAAGGAGGAATAATTTTGTTTTTGAAGAAAAATTTTGGATTCCAGATGTAATGGTTGAGATGGCTTAATAAGTAGTAACTGATTTTAAGGAAGCAAACAAGAAACATTTTGATGGCACTACAATGGTTTGTCCTCATGAGATACAATGGGAAGCACCTCCATCTAATGTTACAAAGCAAAGTGGGATGCGACTGTGGATAGGATACATTACAGGATTGGCATTGGGGTAGTGATCCGAGATTCGAATGGAAAGGTCATGACATCCTTAAGGTCACGGAGGGATTCATTCTCTGATGCAAAACTGGCTAAGTCTGTTGCTGCACTTAAAGTTGTTATTTTCTATCAACAACTTGGATTGACACACACCATTCTTCAAGGGGATGCATAATAGGTGGTAAATGAAATTCAAGGTAGTAATGATAATTGGAGCTCATCTGGTATGGTTATTAGTGATCATGTCCAAGAGATCATGTTGATCAAGAAGATGCAGAGATGATCAGTTCAGTTTATTTTTAGGATTTGCAATAATGTGGCACATAATCTAGCTAATGATGCTTTGAACTCTCTCAAGAGAGCATTACCATGGAGGGTTTTCCTCCTTGAACTCATCATTTGTAATTATATTTGAAATAAAACGGCTTATTTCTTAAAAAAAAAAAAAACTAATGGAATTTTGGCCTTTTATTTTATAATTATAATAAGTCAGTTTACTTTACAATACTTTAAAAAAAATGAGGTCAACTGGCAATGAGAGAATATACTAATTATTTCACGGTAAAATCCATCATATATGGTCAATGGTAATATATATTTGAAGTACTATTTTTGTAATAGTTTGAGCAAGCAATTATAAAGCTAACTTTTATTTTTTCTTTGAATAGTCATAAAAAGATTACATTACAATATATAAATATAATTTTATAAATTCACATGACTTCATTTAGTTCATTAAATCTACTTTATAATAAAAAATAATTTTACAATTTAACAAACTACATCATACCAAATTAGTTTATATGATTATTTTTGTATAATCTATTTATAACTAAAATATTTCTTTTTTATTTATCTATTTACCATTATAGGAAAAAATTAGCGTTAGGGTGCCAGAATGGAATGGAATATTGGAATGAAAGTGATTCCAATTTCAAGGAGTTGTGGACTCTATTGATAAATTTGAGAGAGATGTGGTGCATGCGCTTGTACTGCATGGTTGCTCCCTCTGCCAGGAAAATGTATTTGAATATACGTACGTACGTTGTCATTAAGTTCGATAGAGTAGGGTTAATTTTTTTCCGATTTGTTGGCTGCTTTTGATTGCAATGCACATCACTTAAGTAATTATAAGAATGTTTTTACCAGGTTAACTTTTGTTTTGGGGGAAAGAGGGGGAGCGCCGGAGGGGCCGTGTGATCATCTGCTGATACATACTGGCCAGTAGTAATTCTATGTAGATCAGGGTGCGTAAACTTCTTATAGTTGGTTTGAAAAAGAGTGTATTTTATTATTAAAAAGTTAAAAAAAAAATTATATAAATTTTATATTTTATGCACTTTTTTAAAGAATTATCCAACGATTGCACAAATTACATTTGCAAATATCTTTTCTGGATACATATACCCCTGATGATTAGTACTACTTTACCTAGCTAGCCTATTATTTATTAACTCATGCATATATGCTTTAATTTGTGTGGTGGTGGCCGGTGGATAAGGGAGTTTTGAAAGATGAAAATGCAACGTTTTCCTTGCCAGCATTTATAACCAGAGTTGTACATTTCAATGGTCTCCTCTCCTCCTTTTTATTATGTAAGGCCATGAAGTACGTGTTGACTACAGGAACAGTACTAATACTTGTTCGATCTCCTTCGTAATTTCAATAAAATTGAAGAAAGCAATTATATCTGCACAGAATGTTTGCTTCATATATATCCGTTTCGCATACGCAATCTTCTGCGCGCATGAGATTTGGCTCAATGATAATGTATAGGATGAGTAAAATAAAATAAATTCAATATTGCAAATCAACGTCTGAAAACAACAGTACTACTACACTACGAGAGTTTATCAATTAGGACTAAACTCGAGATTTGTAGATCTAGTGTTGATCAAATATTGTTTTAACTTAAGTCTCAATCGAACAATAATTAATACTAGTGTTTTAATTAATTAGCACTCTTGAAATTAAGAGTGTTGAGGAATAAATTTCACATTGCCTGTGGACAAGGTCTTGGACATGCTTATAAGCAATGTGCAAACCTCTCTCATCGGACCGGTTTTATGAAATGAGTTAGGCCTATGAATTTCTACATGGAATCAGAGCCTGCCACAGGACGAATATGGGCCCATACTACTTACCCCATAACAAGGACCAGAAAAATTACTGGCCCGCACGTGAGGGAGGGTGTTGAGGAATAAATCACACATTGCCTGTGGATAAGGTCTTGGGCATGCTTATAAGCAATGTGCAAACTTCTTTCATTGGACCGGTTTTATGAGATGAGTTAGGCCTATGAATTTCTACATGTAAAATAACTCAGAATGTGGGAATAATAATCTTGTATTCATCAGCTTGTACATGTTGGTTTATATACATGTCAAAATGTAACGTAAAAAATTCAAAGTTATACAATTAAAGAATAATGAATTATAATGCATTTATGATTACAAAACTGAATCCTATCACTATAAATTCATCATATCAGCGTTATAATTCTTCCATATCAGATTGCTTGATTCCAGCCATGATATTTTCCTCTTGTTTGTGATCTTCAACTTTTCATTTTAGACTTGCTGTTGAGCTGTCTGTCTTCACGTCTGGAGCAATGTAGTTATGACTAACATCCCCCCTCAAGTTTATGGGTAGTTCACGAACCATAAGCTTGTCTCTTAGTAATAAAAACCTTGCTGCAGTCAATCCTTTTGTAAACACATCAGCAGTTTGATCATTAGTACAAATGTATTTCACTGATATGTCTTTGTTGAGAATTTTCTCTCGGATGAAGTGATAATCGACCTCTATATGTTTGATTCTAGCATGGAAGATTGGATTCGATGCTAGAGCTATTGCTCCCACATTATCACACCAAATCGTAGGGGCTATAGCAAGAGAAACATGTAAGTCTTTGAGTAGTATTCTCAGCCAGTAAATTTCAACGGTAACTAATGCCAATGATCGATACTTTGATTCGGTGCCTGATTTTGAAACTACAGCCTGTTTCTTTGCACTCCAAGATACTAGACATGGACCTAGATAAATCCCATATCCTGTAGTTGATCTTCGATCATCTTTGGAACCTGCCCAATCCGAATCACAGAAGGCATTTAAATGTAAAGATTCTTGAGTGAAGTAGAGTCCATGATTGAGAGTCCCTTTGAGATAACGTAGGACTCTTTTTGCCGCTGTCCAATGTGTGGTAGTGGGACAATGCATAAATTGACATAATTAATTAACTGAGAATGCTATTTCTGGTCTTGTTAAGTGCAATATTGAAGAGCACCTACAACTTGTCTATATTCCATACCATCTTGAAGTTGAATCCCATCATTTTTTGAGAGTTTTGAGCCTGATAAGATAGGAGAGTAGTAAGGCTTGGCACCTGCCATCTTGGTTTTGTTGAGGATGTCCAGAATATATTTTGCCTGATTTAAGTGGATTCCATCGTTGTCTCGATGCACTTGAATTCCAAGAAAATATGATAGAGAACCAAGATCCTTCATTGCAAACTCTTGGTTCAGATGATTGATCAATTGTTGAATATGACTCATATGAGAGCCTGTGATGATGATATCATCAACATATACAAGCACAAAAATTTGAACTAAGTTAGTATGAAAAGTAAACAAGGAATGATCAAGTTGTGATGCAGTAAAACCGAGATCTGTCAAAGCTTGTGACAGTTTATTGAACCAAGCTCTAGGAGCTTGTTTAAGTTCATAGATGGACTTCTGAAGTTTGCAAACATATTCTGGAAACTGCTTGTTGATGAATCCCTGTGGCTGTTCCATAAACACATCCTCATTTAGTTGTCCATGCAAGAAAGCATTGGAGACATCTAGTTGTCTAATTGGCCAATTTCTATGCACTGCAAGAGTCAAAACCACTCGGATTGTGGATGGTTTAATGACTGGACTAAAGGTTTCAGTATAGTCAATTCCATCCTTTTGTTCATATCCTTTAGCCACTAGTCTTGCCTTGTATCTATCAAGTGTTCCATCTAATTTTTGCTTTATTTTGAACACCCATTTGCAGTTGAGAACATGCTGATTTGAAGGTCGTGGACACAATGTCCATGTATGATTTGCCTGCAGTGCAGTAAATTCAGCTTGCATTGCCTCTATCCACTCATGAAATTTGGATGCCTGCTTATTTGTGGTAGGTTCTGTGGGAACCAGAGATGTATATAAAGCCATGATGGGATGCTTGCTTGAGTAGTACATTTGGTAATCAGGGAAGGATTTAGGCCTGGAAGTACCAGCTTTTGATCTGGTGACCATTGAATGTGATGGTTGTACTGGATTAGCTGTGACTTGGATAGAAGGTGAGGATGATTGTTCAAATTGCTGAGATTGAGAAATGTTTTCTGCAGTGGATATATCTGAAACAACAGTTTCTTGTGAATGGATAAATGGCAATGAAGGAGGTGAGATGTTAAGAACATTACCTGAGGAAGATCCTGTGACGGAAGTTTGAGATTGAATAGCTGCATCTCTTGCTGGAAATGAATTCTCATTAAACACAACATGTCTAGAAATAAAAACTCTATTAGTGGAAGTGTCAAGACATCTATATCCTTTTTGGTTTGGGCTATAACCAAGGAAAATGCATTGTTTCGTTCTGAAATCTAGCTTGTGCATGCTGTATGGTCTGATTAGAGGATAACAAGCACACCCAAACACACGTAGTGAAGTGTAGTCAGGTTCATGTTGTAGCAATTTGGTGTATGGAGAGGTGAAATTGAGTAAGAGAGTGAGTAGCCTGTTGATCAAGTAAACAGAGGTGAGAAAAGCATCAACCCAATGAGTTTTGAAATACCAGAAGTGGCTAATAGAGATAGTCCTGTCTCCACAACAAGTCTATGTTTGCGCTCAGCCACCCATTTTACTAAACTGTGTGTAGACAAGTTAGCCTATGTAAAATGCCATTTTTATCAAGAAAAGCTTTGAATTGAGTTGAGAGATATTCACCCCCTCCATTAGTTTGTAGGACTTTTATTTTTGCTGACAACAAATTTTCTATTAAGTATTTGAACTTAACAAAACAGAGAAACACTTCAGATTTTTGTTTTATTGGAAATAACCAAGTGAACCTAGAGAAGTCATCCATAAAAAGAACATAATAGTTGCAACCACTGATTGATGTTATAGGTGATTACCATACATCAGAATGTATGAGTTGAAGAGGTTCTTTGCTTTGTCTTGTGGAATTTGGAAACGGTTGCTGTTTATGTTTTGCAAGTTGACAAGAGGAACAGAAATGAATTTTATTTATTGAATCTGTAACAGGAAGATGATGATTATGCATAATTTTTCGTGTTACAAAATGATTTGGATGTCCTAATCTAAGATGCCAAATTGAACTAGAAGTCTTGATGCCGAGAAGAGCAGTGACTTGACTTGTTTTGTTCTTTGAGATCCTTCCCAGCTTTGTTGGATACAAACCATTCTCACTCTTGCCTTGCAGTAGGATCTTCCCTGAGTTGATGTCCTTCACAAAAAAATTTTCAGATGTGAGTAAGAAATAGCAAGAATTATCATTGCAAAACTGTTGAATGGACAACAAATTAGCAGAAGCATTTGGACAATGTAAAATGTTTTGCAAGTAGAATTTTGAACCATTGGCTTGAAGAGTTGTTGAACCAGTATTTGCAATATTGAGATTGGATCCATTGCCCACAGCTACTGACTCATTGCCTTGAAAAGGATGTTGTTGTGCCAGATTGTCAATTGAGGCAGTTATATGTTGATTTGCTCCACTGTCTGCAAACCAAGAGTCATTTTCTTCATAATGAGCATTTGTTTGAGTAACCATAGCAGCTAGTTGTTGTGGAGGATGTCTCACTTGAAAAGAATAATCCATCCTGTGATAACAATCAAGAGCTTGATGATTAGTCTTGCCACAAATTTGACATGGTGGCCTGCTGTTATTCTGAAAAATGGAACCAGTTTTGGGTTGATTTTGGTTGTTGTTGGATGGATTGGAAGGTGTATTTTTTGATGGAAATGGTTTTGAAAAGTTATTTGGCTTGAACTTTCGATTGTTGAAATTCTTGTTGGTCTTAGGAGTAAAGAAAGCAAAGCTACCAGATTCAGGAGGAATGGACTTGTTTTGAGATTCAAGAAGAATTTCATAATTGAGTAATTCTGCTTGAAAGTCATCAAATGTTATTGAATTAGCACGGGTAGCAAAAGAAAAAGATGTAACAAAGGGAGTATAAGAGGGATTTAATCCACTGATGATAAAGGATATCAAGTCATCATCTTCCACTGGTTTGCCCACTGCAGCAAGTTGATCAGCCCAGGATTTTGCAAGCTGAAGGTATTGAGTGCAAGATTTTGACTCCTGCTTCAGTGTTTGCAATTGTCGCTTGAGATGGTTGATTCTCGATTTGGAATGAGAAGCAAATTGAGATGCTAGAGACTACCAAACTTGACGTGAGGTCTGAAGACCAAAAACAGTAGAGAGAACACTCTCTGTTAGAGTTGCATTAATCCAACTTAGAAGGTATTGATCCTTCTTGTTCCAGATAACATATTTTGGGTTCAAAGTGGGTGGTGAGGACTCATCTGTGGTGGGAAGGAACTTGGTTGGTGCAGGTTCAGAACCATCAATGAGTCATTCAAGATCACATGTCCTGAGAACTGGAAGAAATTGAGAGACCCATAACAAATAGTTATTGGTATCGAGTTTGATAGAAATGAGTTGAGTAAGATTTGGAATGGAAAAAGCAGAAGCAGAGTTAGGTGTTGACATAGTGACTTTTTGGTGTTAGCCTTTGTGGCTCTGGATACCATGTAAAATAACTCAGAATGTGGGAATAATAATCTTGTATTCATCAGCTTGTACATGTTGGTTTATATACATGTCAAAATGTAACGTAAAAAATTCAAAGTTATACAATTAAAGAATAATGAATTATAATGCATTTATGATTACAAAACTGAATCCTATCACTATAAATTCATCATATCAGCGTTATAATTCTTCCATATCAGATTGCTTGATTCCAGCCATGATATTTTCCTCTTGTTTGTGATCTTCAACTTTCCATTTTAGACTTGCTGTTGAGCTGTCTGTCTTCACGTCTGGAGCAATGTAGTTATGACTAACAGTTCCTTTCAATCAATGGTTTATATTAAGAACGAATTAATAAAGTCTCTCATGCAAGGAATATTCACTACAAGAAATATTACCTTTTATAATTAATGAATAGTAAAGAAAATACTATTTACGATTAATTTTAACTATAAATAATCATTTGATTGAAATTAACTGACTAAAAATATATATTTTTCTTATAGTATTAATGGACGGTATATAATGTTGTAGTAGTACCACTCTGAATATATATCACATAGACGTTAATAAGAGAGGGGGAGAGATGGGGGCTCCAAAAAATGATTGGTTTCTATACGTAACATGTGCAGTAAATTAAGATTGGTTTCATGAGTTGAAGACGGGGCAGTTCCTTTTAATAACGCCCGGAGCAGTAGGGCAGAGAGCTAAAGGGCACTGTTCATCAGAGCCCCCAATCCATTCCACACCGTAGATATCTTGAAGAGCAAGACTCATATAGAGTAAACCGAAAATAGCAGTCCCTAAATCGAGGCCATTGGACAAATCATAAGCATGCCTAGACCACCACCCTCTGTGCCTGCTGTAAACCCAGAAGTTAAAGATAAAGGCCACGATAAAGAAACTCCATATATGGGCTGCACCCATTGGGGGCATCATTGCTGGGCCCGCAAATATGATCGGGAAATTGATCAGTCTAATCCACTTCTTTTGAGGATATTTGCGACTTAGAATCCAAACAATCACTGGTCCCACCACTCCTATGAGGAAGAAGATGTATAGCCAAGCATACTGACCATGAGGTGCAAACACTCGGCTTGGACCAAGTCCTCCCCATATCAAAGCTCTGTTGTAGGCATTGGTAACAGCAGGGCAAGTCCAGATATTCCCCTCCTCCTGGACGCATATGTTTTTTATTGAAGTGAGTGCCCACCATGCTGAGCAAATGCGTGTTGTGGATGCTAGTAATGCTCCAACAATCTGTCATATGTATATAATTATATATATATTATACCACATGATCATCTCGCAAAAAAATCACATATATATATTGAAAATATATATATATTTATATATAATATATATATATATAAATATCGATTGAGTTTTTTCATGCACATGCAAGTCTGATCTCATCCATCAGTACTGCATGCATGCATGCCTACCTGAACTAGGAACATGGATCTTGGAGGAATCTTCATGTAATGTCCCAATTTGAATTCAGATATAAAGTTCAAGGCATGAGATTTGGTGCTTTGGCTATATGCTACAAATGCCAAGTTGGCGATGGGTTTTCCAGGGGATGCATAACCCATGATCATCTCACCAACGAGGAACATTGAAAGAGACTGCACCCACATGATGAAGAATCGATACCCATCCAGGTAATTAATTAATTAATTAATTAATTAAAAAAGCTTCTCAAAATTAGTCTGATTAATTAACAATGATTAAATAATAGATCAGCAAATTAAGAAAAAAAAAATGGCGCTTACGATTCCAGTTGTAGCTTTAATTGCACCCACGGGAAGAAGTAAAATGGCGGCCACAAGCACTGCAACCAGAAAACCCCAGGTAGGAAGTTGAATTTGGTCCCCATATACTTTGCAATTGAGAATGGCAAGCCCTGCGGACAAAGCTATTATTGTATTGAACCACCACTGAGGTATGGATTGATACTTCTTCATCAATATATTGTGAATGTCTTGGCATCTAGTTTGGTTTTGTATTGCTTGCTTTATACTTAACCATGCATCCCTGAAATTAAGTCACACGTACGCATGCAAGTACATGCATGCATGATGATATCATGATGAGCTCTCATGATCTCGTCGATGATCATCATGACTAGTACTGACTACAACATAAGATATATATATATATATATATATTAATGTAATAATATATACGTACCTTCCATAGAATAGAAAAAAGTGAGTGAGTGTGGCTGTTAATCCTGCAAATCCAAACCCCGTGCCCATGGCGCTGAAGATACCGAAATAGATGTTGGAATAATTACGGTATGCCTGAAGATCAAGTACCAAATTGTCGCCAAAGACGCTAGCGGTCTTGTAAAACTTTCCATCGTAATCATACAGATTAAGACTGAAAAAGGGGAATCTCTTGGCATCGAATAAATTAATCCAATATGCAATTGGAGCAATTATATACATCATGGCCACAAATCCCACCAGCTTATTAACTATAGCATATCTGGGATAGGCCATGGGGGATCCTATATACCCAGTTATGGACATCCAATCAAGGCTAAAAGAGCCCACTCCAAGACCATGAGAACCTGAACCAATTATCTGTGCTTTGACCGACCCTTTCCATATCCAACACACAAATGAGACGGTAATCAGCGATGCCATATAATAGTTGGCCACAATAGAGTAGGCAAAAATAGAGACAGAAACAACGAGTAAGAACTGTAATTTGGTTAGGCCTCCTTTGGGCCTTCCTTTCGTCTCGTGCAGAGATCTACAAAACATATATACAAAACAATTAATTATTACTGCCAGATGGCTGGCCCTGGCCTGCTATATACTAGCTAGCCAGGAGGAGTACTGATCAACGAGAACAAATAAAATAACCAATTAGTAGTTAGGTATATATTGAGGAGATCAGTAATTAACCTGTAAAACGATACGTCCAGTAAGAGAAAAGGAAACCACATATAAGGAGATTCAACAAGGAACTTGAATAACATTCCAGCAAATCCGTATCCAATCATCTGTGTACGTATAGAGGAAGAATTTTACTGAATGACGTACGTTATGACCATTAATGCTGATTCAATGCAAGCATGCTTGAATTATGCAGTAAATTATACAAAATGCATATGCATGATTCTACCATGCACGTTAATTATTAATATTGCTGATCATCGATAGAAAGAACATCTCACTTGAGTTGTCTGGACCAGCAAAAAGGATGGTATAAGACTTATTTTCCTGTGGAAGTAGGCTCTCGCAACGTCCATAATGACAGTGGATTGAGAAGCTTCGAATCCAGTAGTAGCAAGTATGGTGACCAAAACATGCTCTTTTATGTTGAATGGTCCCGGATTCGTGGAGAACTCAAATTTGGTCCCAGGAATTCTCAATATCTTGTTTGGAATTTTTTTCGCCATTAGCTTTCCAAGTAGAAGTATGAATATTTGGGTTAGAGAGGTTGTCACATTGATGCCAACTTGTCGATAGTAAAAGATTTGAAACATAGCGGACATGCAAACATTTATGATAGGACCCAAAACCCAAGTTCGAAAAGTTAGCACTGGCAAAGTTGGATCATCGGTGGTGGGAATCGTATCCCTCACTTGCTCAATTGGAGACTCGTTGATTTTACCTGACAGTGTAAAAAATATGCCATTTCAAAATATTTCTGTCAAACTGTCCATATACATATAACACATATACTAGAAAAATGAGCATCTATAATGCATTATTTGTAACGATTGTAATTATTTACGGCTAAAATAGATTCATTTTGATATTAATTATAGTTGGCCATAAATAAGTAATTTTTTTTTATATATATATATACAGTTACGTACTGCCATTTATATGTATTATAAGTAATTGTTTTGTATATATATATAGTTACGTACTGCCATTTATATGTTGGCGCATGCAACGAATTAAATGATATATATATATATATATATATATATATATATATACGGATATACTGCATGTTCCTCGATTTCATGTAATCCCCTAATTCACCCTTGATCTCTTGTAATCTAAATACTCTATATAATATCGCCACCCATACATACTAGCTAGCAAGCTTGCACAAGTTTTTTAATGCATTGAGAAACGTTTGTTTAATTTGGTTTATAAAATGAAATTAAAAAAGTAAAAAAAAGATGAGATGAGATGGGATGAGATAAAAATTTAAAAAAATATATTATTGTAAGATATTTTTTTAATATTAATTTTGTATGGAAATTTTAAAAAATGATATTAGAATTTGAAAAAATTAAATTTTTTATTATATTTTATATGAAAAATTTAAAATATATAATAATAAATTTAAAATATATTTTAAATTTTTAATCTCATCGCCAAAACAAACCAGACAAATTATCAATAATCTATAAACTACGTATACATTTCTTAAAATTATAATTTTTTTTCATAGACCTCTCTTTTTGAAATGATTTGGCAACTCATGTATGTTCTATATGCATAGGTTCTATGTGTATATATATATATATATATATATATTTATATATATAGGGCGGCTAGCTAAAAAGCAAAACGGGACGTAAATCTGGGAAAGACACAGACTAGCTAGGATACCTGGCTTATTATCATGATGATCGGATTCCATTTGGCTTGGTGTTTTTTTTGCTTTAATGGGAACCCCGGGATATGAATGTGTTAATCCCTTTGCCTCGATCCGTCTTGGTCTAGAGCCAAGAATTGTCTCTCCTCAGTCTATACGAAACTGACTCGAGGCTTTGGCCGGTACTTTTTAATTTGGCATTAATTTGCATGCATGCATCTTCGCAAGATAGAGATGATCAGAGAGAGCGCGACAGAATTTGGCGTTGGTAATTTCTTGCTCTAAAAGGTATGTCTATCTCGTCTTGTTAATTTATGGGCAAAATCATGTACAAATAATTCTGCCATGAATGGAGACAATTAAACTGTTTTGCTTAGTTCTACTTTTTGTGCCATAGATAGACAGTAGTTCAGAAAACAGAAGTACAGCTAGCAGTACATAGCGGCTTTGGACTAGGTGAAGCGGGGGACAATTAATTAGTTGGCACTGGCTGTATTCTGGCCTTCTCTGAGTGAGAGGCCGTTAGTTGCCTTCTACTTATCTCATCCTTCTTGCCTCTTGGTAGGCCAGCTTTCTGTTTTGCTTGTTTCAACTATTTTAACAAGGCAAATTAAGACTGGTTTATTTTGAGAAATGAAATTAAAAATCAAAAATACATCTTAAATTTATTATTATATATTTTTTAATTTTTATATAAAATATAATAAAAAATTTAACTTTTTTAAATTCTCACATCACTTTTTCAAATTCTCATATAAAAATAATATTAAAAAAATATCTTATAATAATATATATTTTTTAAATTATTATCTTATTTTATCCCTGAAAATAAATCAGACCTAAATTAAATTAAAATAACGCTGATCTGGGTTGGTCCACGCCGTGGGAATATCGATTTCGACGTTGGCTGGGCTACAATTTTGTATTTAAATATTTTTTTACTTGCATAATATCATTTAATTTCTTGTATATATGTAATTATAAATACGTACGCACGCGATTTATATATATTTTGATTCGTACTTCTCCTATTTACAAGTTGTACGTTAATGTATATTATTGTTGGTTCAAAATTATAGTTATAAAAATCTTAAAACAAAAATACCTCTCTTTTTTTTTTTTTTTTTTTAATTTGATGGTATATACATATCTAGATTTCTGCATAATTGACATCACGTCTAAGTTAACTAAGTATATCTTTTGCTATTAAAATTTTTCTTCTTCGACCATAAATTCTGGGCATACATGTGAACACTTCCTTTAGGCTTTAAGAGTTGTGATCGGCCTTGAGGATTAAGGAGAGAAAAAAAAAGTAAAAATTAAAGGAAGAGGATGGAAGAGAATCAATGCATGGTAGAACAGACATTGTTTTAGGATTTTTGATTTGGTTTTCAATCGATCGATCTGAAAATGTTTCTTCAATATTCAAATTTCTCATTGGAAAATATAAATATCATGTAATTAAAAAAAACTTAATTCTTCGTATCATATCAGTTATTAATTTGTCCAAAAACATAACATTTAAAATTTTTAAATTTAAATTTTAAAAGAAAGTTAACAAAATAAGTATGTAAGTAAAATTATAAGTATATGTAATACTATTATTCTAGATTAAGGCCTCGTTTAGATAGTGAGATCATGAGATGAAATATTTTTGACAAAAGTTGAATAAAATATTGTTAGAATATTATTTTTTTATATTTTTATTATTTAAAATTAAAAAAAAAAATTGAATTATTTATTATATTTTATATGAAAACTTAAAAATTTATAATGATGAAATGAGATAAAATGAGATGAAATTATTTCTATATCTAAATGGGACCTTCGGGACCTAAAGGTCCGATTGTGTAGTACTAATGTTGCTTAGTCTATGGCATTGGGTGAAAGTTGGTTTGGATAGTAAGTTAAAGATGAAATCATGAGTTAAAATGGTATGTGAAAAGTAGTGAGATATTAATTATTTGAATTGAGATAAAGATGAATTAAAAATAGTTTGAATTAAAATGTTGTATGAGATCTTAGGAAATGAGAGAAAAAAAAATTGAATCAAAATATTATAAAGTTAAAATAGTTTTAGGATATAATTTTTTTTAATATAATTTTTTTTTTAAATTACAAAAAGTTGAATTATTTTTTAAATTTTGTTTGAAAGTTTGAGAAAGTTGTAATAATTAAATAATAATTAGATGAAAAAATTTAAAATTTGAAATTTAAAAATGTTTGTATTTATACTATTAAAATATTAAGATGAAATAAAATGGAAGTATCATTCTATCCAAACCAAGCCTAACATAGTCATTGATACGAGTTATGCATCTAATACAAGCTAGCAAAATATGCAGTGCTCCCAGTTGTGCAAAGATCCATTTGTCATGGATGCATGGCAAGCAGATCTGAACTGCTGGAATAAAAGGTGCAGATGCCATTCTTTTAATTGCTGCTGTTTTGCCAGATCTTGACATCAAACACATGACTATATACTCTACAAGATGCTTGATTTGGCAGTACTTGTCGAGGTACGGATGGGGCTTCTTTCTTCCTTGTTATATTCCTCAAAATATTCTTCTAGCTGCATTTTTTTTAGGTATGCTTCTGCTTTCAATTAGTTCCAGAACATATTTATATACCTGACTAATCTTGAACATTTAACTTAACATTGAGTTTTTATATCATATAAAAGCTTTTAATTATAGAATACATGTTATGAGAGGTAATCACAATTAAAGCTTCTAGGTCCTTGCTTCATGACATATTTGGTCTTGAAGTTTACACGTATTATATGCCACGCAAGTTTGCTGATATGAACCAGATTTGCTTAACTTTTGCACAGCTGTTGGTCATCAAATAATATAAAACAAAAAAACCCATATGGACCAGTTTCTATACAGACCTGTTTCTCAGGTAGAGTAAGGATTTGTTTGACTTTAGATAAAAATTGAATAAAATATTATTATAATATTATTTTTAATATTATTATTATTTTAAAAATTAAAAAAAATAAATTATTTATTATATTTTAGATGAAAATTAAAAAATATATGTATAATAATGAGATGCAATAAAATAAAATCGTTTTTTTTTTTAATCTAAATGGATGACGCCGGACAGAATAGCGATTATTCTGCAGGCTAGTTTCAACAGATGAATTCACAGGAAAGAACACGAGAATTTCACCCCAAAATACAGAGAATACGTCTCTGAGAAAAAACTGAATATTATCAAATGAAAGAATGTCGAAAATCAGTCCACAAGCCGGACTAAATAGCTAAAATTCGTCTGTAACCGAATTTTACCAAAAATGGCAAAATCTCGAAAATAACGTAAAGTTCAAATTTAAATTAAAATAAGCAATCTGTGAAAAATTCGGAACAAATCGGATTTAAAATGACTTCCTAACAAACATACGAAATATTACCAAAAATAGTAAAAATTAACTAAAAATGACAATTCGGAAGGGAAAACAGCGGAATTTGAGGTCGAAAAAAAGGCACATGGAGCCATGCTCGATGTGGACAGCGTGCGCGTCGAAAAGAGCTTTCCGAATTGGGGTCTTATGAGCGATTCTGATACCCGTAGCCAAAGTTATGGCCAAAAGACTGAAACGCACCTAAAACTCTCCCAATTAGAAAGAGATCACGATCACTTCCGGCCTTTACGTTGATCTGCCAATTCATGGTATTTCAGCGCCATCAACGTGCAATCAGACAGCTCAGCATCATCTGTCTCGGATCATCAATGGAGCCTAAAAGCAATTTTTGCAAGATTAAGAATATTCCCTATATGTATTTTGAATCACACCCATTCTGATTTATTATGAAGAATACATTTAATATCTTTTAGAAGAAAATCTATGCTCAAGCCGGTCTGCCCTCTCACTCCACACACTAACTTATGTGGCAAATTGATTTAACCGATGTGGCAAACCAGTTTAAGTGAAAATGGTCTTCCAAGCCCCTCCTTCTTCCTTTGCTCTTCCCGTCTAACTTTCTTCTCTCCCTCCCTCCTTATGCAAAAGACTGTCAAATCCTTCATTCTCTGCTCCCTCCCCCTCCTTCCTTCTTTGCTATCCCCCCTCTAATGCCCAATCCTCAAGTCGCAAGCCAGGTCTAATGGTTGATTTCTCCTCGCTGTATCTCAAACTCGCTCACGATCATGGATACGAATCTGGACCTACCAACTTAATGTTAGAAGGATACGGTATTTGTTTTAAGAAATCGACCATTAGATACAGTATTTGTTTTAAGAAAACTATTTAGGTTAGTTAAGTCTTGGATACAATATGTTATTGTAAATGTGAAGTTATGAAAGTTATAATTTTACTACGCCATATGATCTATTTATGTAAAAGTTAGATCTCTACATATATTGGAAATTTATATCTTTCTGCTACGGTTTGCATTGCATTTAATTAATAAGCCTAGATGCATGCATGCTACTCCTTACTTTATGTAAAATAAATAGTCTTATGTTACTTATTTGGACGCTTCAATTTACGTTTTAATCTATGCTAAAAATCGAAAGGTTACATTGGATATTGATCCAAACTTTCTGAGGAAACAAATGAGTAGTCTACATTTTTTAGGATGTTTCTTGTTGAAACGTTGTCAACATTTTTAAGGATGTTTCTTGCTGAAATAATGGAGCTCATCCTATCCTTCTAACATTAAGTTGGTAGACTACTCCATCGTCTACCCATTTATTGCTATCTTTCTTTACAACCACATGTTCCTCAATCTTCCTTGTTCTTCTTCTTTTGTCTTTTTCAATATTTGTCGGCTTCTTAAATTAAATTTGTGTTTGGCGAGTTTGAGCAATTTTGTGGTGATTCGGTGAAGAAAATTTGGAGATGGATTTCACAGAAAAAATTAGGAAAGTTGGTTTCTGAAAAGAACAAAGAAGCATGGGGATCAAGTAAGGAGGGATTCTACATGTAAAGGACGAAGGAGAAGATTCGAGAGAGAAAAATCATAGCTTTTCTTCTTGGGGTTTTCGAGCAAGACAATAGAGTTGAATGCTTGTTGTTAAATCCACTCGAATTCATAGTAATTTTCTCGAAAAGCTTTATGGGACTCACATGTCTCTACTTGCATATGTGATCCACAAATAGTCACTCATTTGTTTCCTCAGAAAGTTTGGATCAATATCCAATGTAACCTTTCGATTTTTAGCATAGATTAAAACGTAAATTGAAGCGTCCAAATAAGTAACATAAGACTATTTATTTTACATAAAGTAAGGAGTAGCATGCATGCATCTAGGCTTATTAATTAAATGCAATGCAAACCGTAGCAGAAAGATATAAATTTCCAATATACGTAGAGATCTAACTTTTACATAAATAGATCATATGGCGTAGTAAAATTATAACTTTCATAACTTCACATTTACAATAACATATTGTATCCAAGACTTACATAACCTAAATAGTTTTCTTAAAACAAATACCGTATCCTACTATTGTCTGATAATTTTGCTATTTCACTTGATTACGTACGCGAGAGATATAAGCATTCTATAGGACTCTTAGGATACCTTAAATCTCCTGCGATGTCTGAGTCTCATTACAATTTATCTAATCCTGCATAACATCTATCATTCCGAAATGATAGATAAAACTTAAAATAGTGAGATTTTTAAAAAATCGCAGTAAATACACAGTTAACGAAATAAGATATAGATAAAATAAGAGATTATCATACATAACAATGATCAAAGACATATAACTTATGAAAATGCCTTATGAGACTTATGCATGTAGATTATCAATTTTCTCATACAAACTTAGACCTTACTCGGACTCACCATCTTATACTTAAAATTTATACTTCTTTTTATCTTCTTTCTTAATCCTGTGAGTTTTACTTATTTCTTATCATCGACATGTTTTATGCATCGCCGTCCCTGTCGGGTCTTACTTATTTCATATCGTTGATAGATGTTACTTATCACCGTCCCTGTCGAATATTTCTTATTTCGTATAATCGACAGGCATTACGCATCGCCGTCCCTGTCGAATATTACTTATTTCGTATCATCGACAGACATTACGTATCGCCGTCCCTGTTGAATATTTCTTATTTTGTATCATCGACAGGTATTAAGCATCGCTGTCCATGTCGGCACGTCAGTCATTCGGGCATTACGTATCGTCGTCCCCGTCGTGATGTGACTAATTTTTGAATCTTTTCACTTATAAAGTTTCTTATCTTATTTCTTAAATGCTCGTCATGACTTATGACAATACTTACATGACGACATGTAATATAGACTTTTCTTAAAACGAACGTCATAACTTATGATGACACGTATGAGACAAAATGCAACATGATCATAACCTTAGACTTTTGAATGCATATCTCATGAAATACATAACATATAAATCATACATTTGCATTCAACATATAATTCTTATATTAAAACTCATACATTGGATACAAGAAAATCTCGGATTCAAGTAATAAGAGAATCTCGCTCGAGCTAGATGTCGAGTAAAGGTCGAGCCAAGTTTCTACCTAAATCTCACTCGAACCAAACGTCGAGCGAGGATCGAGCTAGATTTATGCCTAAATCTCGCTCTGTCAATTCAATCTCACTTTTATCCTTTATTGAGTCCCTATCTCTTAAAAATTTAAACATAAAAGTTATAAATCTTTCTCTTAACTTTCCATAGTCTCTTCAATCATTCAAATCCGACATCAAATGAATAAGTTATGTCTAATTTACCAAAATGTGTCAATTCTCAATCTGTATCTCGCTCGAGCCAAAAGTCAAGCGAGAGTCAAGCGAAATCTCAGATTAGGTGTTTTTCCAACCTAAAAAAAACCATCTTTTCACATAAATCTTATTTTTACTTATTAAAACATAAATTTATGTTATTCTAATTTTCTTAACATTTTCTATAACAAAGAAAAGAATCATAATCTAATAGATTTCATTTCAATCCTATAAACAAGGATTAAGCTTAAACAAGTAACAAACATGATTTAATTATCAAGTCATTTATTATATGCCAAAATTAGGTTAAATTGTATACTTACGAGTTTCTCCAAAGCTTGAAGTGGTGATTGAACTAAGCTCTTACAAATTTCTCTTCAAACTTATTTAGTACTTCACTTTGATAGTGTTTGGAGATTCAAGGGCTTTGGGAAGACTTTTCTTTATTTTCTCTTAAGTTAGCCGTGTGTTATTGCTAAAAGAGATTAAAAAAAGCCACTACATATATATATATATAGATGGGAAAGGGGTGAAACCTTAGGCATAAAAGGATAGATCTTTGGGCTTAAATCATCCAGATTTGCTTCCTTTACCGTGTATAAGTTTCTAACTTGTTTTAGGTGAAATGATTTGGTCTAAGTTTAGGTTTGGTGAGTCATACATAGATCCAAGGGTTAGTTTGTTAAGCTTCCTAAATATCTTTTTGATCAATGGCTCAAATAGACCTAACTCACGTGGGGTAGAGACAAAATAGTATGATAGTTTCTTCCAATAAGATGTATCTGGCCACTTCCATCCCAAATAAGTCCTTGATCTGATTCGATTTTTTGAAAACTCAAAACATGAAAATTTTATACCATTCTCTTAAAATTCTATAGGATTTTGAATCTCTTTATTATGAGATCAAATGAGAGAGATATGCTTAATTCACCAAATATGTCAAAATCACTCGAGAACACCCAATCCGAGTTCACAATTTGTTTTATTTTATTTTCTTGCCAACCAAAACTTCTAGATGACTTATTCCCCACTTGATACATATCCTTACACATGTCAAGAGGCTGAGAAACCTGAGAAACCAATTTGATTTTCGTCACTTAGCAAAGTCAGTGCATCTTACTTGAGTCGGTTACTAGTTGACTTCTATTACTGTCTGTCCACTTTAAATCAGATTTAGTTCTTGATACATTTCCTATCTTTAAAACCCCAAAACATTAAAGTTCTTATATCCCTCTTAAGGTTCTATAGGAACTATAATCACTTCATTTGGAGCTCATATGATAAAGTTATGATTATTCTACTGAAAGTCAACAGATCAATCCGAAAGTATCAATATGGACACATCAAGTATTTGATAAATAATCCCTTTTGTTTCACACGAAACTTCCTAGATAAAATCTTCTCATTTTCCATATTTCTATACACTTTTCAAGATTTTAGGATAATTGAGAAAATATACCAAAGACTTAATCTTATTCAAGTTCATTAGTCAACTTAAAGTCAATGCCTATATGTCCAATTCAGATCTGCTACTTCAATCTCAATTTTGTATTTTATTAAGTCCATATCTTTTAAAATTAAAAACATAAAAATTATAGATATTCCTCTTAACTTTTCAAATCATCTTGAATCATTTCAATCCGAAATAAAATGAGAAGGTTATGCCCAGATTACCAAAACATATTAAAACTGTCTAAAATTGCCTAATCCAAAAATATCATAAGGTATATTTATTTCTCATACCACTTGATTTTCTTTATAGATTTTCTTCAATTTCTATACAATATATCATTGAATATTCAAAAATCATATATTCTCATCATATTTAGTATCTCCCATGATTTTTCCTCCGATACCAATAAAAAGCTCATAAAAATTATATACATATATCCAAAATTTCAAAGGTTCCCTAAAATAATCATAAAGAAATGTAATCATACAAAATATGAAAATTAAATGGATATTTACAAATCTGGATTATTACATCCAATATGGCTATGAAAGTGAGACAGAGATTGTGAGAATACTTAGACAAAAGGGAGGAAGAAATTAGGGATGAGAGGTGTTCCAGATGATAAAATAAATATGTGTAAAAAATTTTAAAGTTCACATCACCAAGTGTGTGAAGAATGCAAATTAGATGGCTTATGAGTCGCACTGCTCATCTTTTACTTTTAGTAACTGTCCAAGCCAATCCCAATTCTTGTTATCTTCACTATTGACAAACTTTTTTATGCAAGTTGCTTTGACTCTTCCAACATATCTCCAAAATATATACTCAAATAGTTCCAAGGGTAAAATTGAACTATATTTTAGACTTTATTGATATTTGACTAATCTAGTACCAATATTCTAGGTGATTGCAATTTGAATATGAAACTCCTGTTAATTTCTCATGCAACAAATTAAGAATAGTGTATGCACACAACTCAAGGCAATGTACAAATAGAATTTTCTTTAAATGCATGTGAATATTTATAATATTGGACAATAATAGTGTTAGGGGTGATATCCGCATCATGCAGGGCGGGAGCACCCCTACCCCACCCCACATGATGCAGGGTTGGGTTTTTTTTTCCTTCACCTATCTCTTCGTGTGCAAGAGTGGGATACCCTTATTATTACTATGCATGCTTGCCTTAGGGAGGGGAGGGGGGTGTTTAGGGGAATCCGTCCCCCCCCTCCCCCCCCATGACGATGATGGACATAGCCACACAGGGGCACAAAAGTTAGACTTCTATCAGGCTTACTATCATTTTTCATAGTTTAAATAGTCTATTTAACTACACAATTATTTTTACAAATGAAATAAATTGATAAATTGAAAGCTAAAAATTAAATAAAATATTATTATAAAATATTTTTTTAATATTATTTTTATTTTAAAATTTTAAAATTTTAAAATAATTAAATTATTTATTATATTTTATATAAAAATTTGATAGATTGTGAGCTTTGTTACAAATAAACTCATATACTATACACTATACATTTTATTTATTTAATTTTTTTAGTTTATTATTTTTAAATTAATTAAATTCTTATATTTATTATTTATATATTAAATACTTTATGAAAAAAATATTTAGAATTTTTCTTTTTTAAAAATAAAAAAAATCGATAACTTTTACAAAAACAAATAATAAGGCCTTGCGGTGCTCTAAATGATAGTCCGCCACGTGTGCAAATATACAGTGCATTACCGTTCTCTTTCCACTACACCTACAACAGCGGAGGAATCCCATCTTTTTTCGCTTGTTCTATATAATTTTTTCAACTTTCTTATATAATTATTATTTATTATTTTTAATTATTTTTTAATTTTTTAATATTTTTATTTAAAATTTAAAAAAAAAAAATAATTTTATAATTTTATTAATTATTTATATATTTAATATTTAATAATAATAAAATAAAATAAAATATAATATATAAAATTTATGTAAATAATAAGAGGTGGAATAGATTTTTTCCTCTTTTCCTAAACATTTCTTTCATTCAATCAAACGACTCTCCCTCCAACTTTGTTTGCTGAGTTTTTGTTTTTCGCGACATGTCGTCGGAGAATGCTGTACCGGGGAACCATCTGGCGAAGTTGGACTTTCGGGCGACCAGCGACGATGCGTGGTATAGCGTGATGGTGGAGTTAGACGGCGACTTTATGAGGCTTCATTACTGCGGTTTCTCCGAGGAGCACGATCAAACTTTCAAAGCCAGCGATTTTAAGAGCTTGAGCGAGGTCGATGACTTCGAGGCCCGGTTCAGACCCATGTCCGTTCAGGTCCAGGACTCCGAGTGCTCCAAAGTCCTCCAAGGCGACGTCGTCTGCACTGCCTTTTCGTTCCAACACGAAGACCTCCGCTTCTACGATGCCCTCGTCGAGGGGGTGAGCGTCTCTCTCTCTCCCTCAAAAATGTTGAGTTTTTCTATATCCAACAGAACGACGGATGCATTACCCTTTTATTCCGAACATTGTTTAAGACAAACAATTATTATATAGGACTGCAAATGGGTCAATGCAAAATAGATTGAAAAAGTGTCACGTTCTTTCAAACTTCGAGTAGGTGATTTGCACACGCATGGTCTGCTGTTAAAAATTAATGTCAACAGGTCGATATCAGATGGGTAACATGCAAGCGTTTTACGACTTGTCAACAAATTGGAATCGTCTCATATTACACTGGTAGTGTAAAGTTGTGTTATTGGTTTGTGCAGGCTTCTAACTACAGCCCCTTTCTTATACTCTTTTCGGCCAATACCTTGACAGAAACATTTTCTAAATTTTCTTTTCTCTCTGTTCTCTATTTTGAAATTATAATTAAAGAGATTAATGCCGTGGACGAGAAATTGATTGTTAGATGATTTTTAAAATGGGGTAGGTTATGAAAAGAGTATTTTCTTTTGTGTTGTTTCATTTTATTTTTTGTTTGTTAGCTCTACAAGTTTTTATGCAGGAAGGTCATCCTTGTCCCCATCTTTTAGATGTCTTTCTAAAAAGATTTCCATGGTCAAAAAGGGATCTCACAAAGTGTCGGCGACGGGGGGACTGGGATGGGAAGCGGGGAATTGACTCCAAGTTGCCGTTTGGATAGTGAATTGAAATGAAAGTTGAAAGTTTAATAAAATTTTGATAGAATATTATTTTTTTAATATTATTATTGTTTTAAAATTTGAAGAAGTTAAATTATTTATTATATTTTGTGTAAAAATTTAGAAGAGTTATAATAATTAGATAATATGTGTTGAGATCAGGCTCCGGAAAGTGGAAAAGGGGACTGAGGCGAGGGGGAAGAGAGAGATAAAAGAAAAACTTAACTGACTTCGCACAGTCAGTTTGTTAATCCTTTGTGTCCCTAGTGTTTTCCTTAACTTCTGGTTAATGGTTGTCTCGCTTATATGTGCTTCTAACAGATTTTTCAAGAAGAGTTTTCTTGGGATTTTTCTATTGATTAGTGAACATTAGTAGTTTTTCTCATTTAATGGTGCCCTTGGGGACCTCACTCTGGCTGGTGGGGTTGTCATTTGCTGAGTTGTCTGTTGGGCTTGTTTTGGTAGGTTGAACATCGTGAACATGCAAGCAAGCAAGGAGAAGAAGAAGACGAAGAAGAAGAGTGCTTATGCTCCTTTATCCTTTCATGGATACATGGTCCAAATGCTGGAAACTTGACTACTACATCTGTTGAGAACATTTGTCAAGTCCAGTCAATTGCACAAATACATCCCAAAGTGGCTTCTTTTCTTAATATAGCCAGGGAGAGATTTCTACACAAGGGGGACCCTGTTTTGATTTCAAAAAATGATGAGAGTCCAAATATCAACCACAAGCTGAATTTTTTTCAATGTCTCAGGCAGGTAGTTACTTTGTTTACGAAGTTCTTGATTTTGTGTCTAAGCACATGGAAAATAAGAAATAGGCACATAACCTGATATCTGGTTCTGCATGCGCATTTTGCCTGATTTATACTTAAATAATTTTCAGATAGATGAACTGTTGACAAATGCCACCCATTAAAAAGAAAAAATAATGAATCTACTGGACAGCATTATGGTTTAGGTTGTTTGCATAATCTTTTAGTATTGATATTATCAGTGCTTGTTTGTAGGAAGCAGGCCATGCCCAGCTGTTCGCAAGTACAATATCTAAAGGTTTGTCCTTATCCACAATGAAGATTCAATTAGAGTCAACTCAGAAAGTTTTAAAGCCAATACCTATTCAAAAAAAAAAAGGTTCTAAAGCCAAAGTACTTGGAGTCCACTAGTCTTGTCTTTTTCCTGTTATTTAGCTTCGGCTAGGGTAACATCCTCTTTAAAAATCATATGCTAGACTATTTTGTCACTTTTCACTGCCTTGTCAAAAAAAAAAAAAAAAAAAATATAAAAGGAAAGGAAAAAAAACTTATGTCACTACCCTGTATCATTTGTGTCAGACCACGAGCTGCCAATTCACGTAAAACTATTTGGTGTTGGGGAAGAGACAGTCAAAAGTGTTTTGGCATTTGATATCACACACTAGGGCCTTTTGGAGCATCACAAGGAGCAGTGTTGCGGACACACTCTTAACAACTTGTATCTCTGGCCTTCCTAATCTCATACCATCACTTTGGAAAGGAGTTCAATTCCAGTATTTTTTTTTTCTACCGTGGTTTTTGTTTGTATCCAAGCAAACTATTAGAGATAAATGTCTCTTTATACCAGTTGCCTTTCATCAAATGCACTGCTTTCTGATTTTGTCACTAGTGTTTGGAAAATCGGTTCCCCAATTTCGTTCTTTCTTCATCTCTATTTCGTGCATGTGTGTATCTGAAGCAGGAGGTATTGTCAATCATCCAGAAAGAACTATAGATGAAGATTCGGACTTTGGGGGTGTAGAAAACCAGTATGTGATACTACTTGAGAATCTTGATAAAGGCTCATCTCCCTCAATTGTTTCGGAGTTCATTCAAAGAGAAACATCCATATCACCTCAAGTCTATCTTTTCGTGAATTTGAATTCAGATCCAACGACAAAGGGAGCCCTATTGTTGGATTGTGAAAAGAAATTTCAAGAGCTTAGTGATTTTCTGGATAATCCCAATCACATCATCTTGTCTTCAAGTGGAAGGTATGTAATGTCAGTTGTTATTCCCTTTTTTTCTTCCTCAAATTCTTTTTCCACAGGAATGATTTTGTATCAAGTGACAGATTCAATGGCTTTGGTTCAATCCTGTTTGGGCCTTTTTGGCTTAGCTTTAGCTTTAGTCAGTAGGGAATTTGCGTTCATTACTTGATTAATTATCTGCAGGCCATGGGTGATAATTGAGAAATTGTCTGGGAGTAATATACTCGGAGTAATATCAGCTGAGATCCAGATGGTTAAATCTCAGGCAAGCCTTCATTTCATTATGTTTTAGCTTTTGGGCCAATGGGATGAATATATTATGGGAATAGAACACAATTCTGTATATTTTTTAGAAAAAATGCTTCTGCACTCTCAAGCACTAGAGGATTCAGCATACATGAGTTACAAGCTTTTTGTTGGTTCCTCCATCTAATTTATTCCCCGTACGTATCTATGGTGCAAGACCTCTCTTCATAGTGAAAATATTCCCCCCTACCCAAAAAATACCCAAAAAAAATGAGAAGATTTAATAGCAAGAATGAATAGTTTAATTGTCCACTTTCTAGTTTCTTTATATTGAAATTCTTTTCGAATGAAAGAATATTAGTTATTGATATATCATTTAAAAAAATTGCAGATAATATTTCAGAATGGGTGCTTTGGGAGTACCAATGAGTTAAAGGTTGTGTATTTAGGATCTGAAGAATACCAGATGGCTAAGTTGCTAAAAGCTTTGTTTGTGGACTTTTTTAATCATCAAAAGCAGCTTGGCAAGAAACTAGCTTATGATGTTGGAAAGATCTTGCAGCGACACGGTACAGTATAACTGCTGAGATAGTATCAGTGTCAGTTTACTCTTTATATTTGATGATCAGGCTTTTGCCAATGTGAACTCGCATAGTTTGTCATACAGAATCCATTATTACGATGTAGTTGCTTTCGGAGGGAATCCGGTCAGATGTACCTTTCCAGAAACCATCTGGTCACAAACAAATGAAAAACATAGAGATAATGTATACTGGTTCACGAAGATGTTTCGATGCATACATTTACATAGACGAATGTACTCAACTAAATGTTAGCAAAGGTATGCTTTGTATTTTGTACGTTTTCAGTTCTGTAGTGCTAATATGTAAATATAGTCCGAAGCAAATTCTCACTTCAGCTCTTATGAATGCTTAAGAGCTTGTGTACTGATCTATGAGCGGCATTTTCTGGTCCCAGTTGCAGAGGTGGAGGATTTCAGTTTTGGAGGTAGGAGATGATGTGTTGCTTGTATCAGTCTTCATGTGGAAGATTTTTGGAATTTTGGAGTATGGTTTATTGATATGATGACCCCGACATGACAAGGGCTCGTAACGGTTATTTTAGTAGAGTTCTAATTAGGCTTGGGCCAATACTCGTTGGGGGCCCCCGGAAAAATTTCCGTCCCGTTTTGTGACTCAAGAAATGTCAGACAGAGTATTTGCTCGATATGCGTGCGTAAAGCTCAAGCATATAATTCACTCAATATTTGCTTGACATGTTGCTTTATCGAAGAGAATTTGCTTGAAACTCGTTCAACAATTCGCTCAAGCGAATAATGCAGTAATTGAAGAATTAAGACTTCTCCCGTATAACCCTATAAATATATTTATTATAAACAGTATAACCGTCTAGAATAGTGTAATTTCGTCTCACAATGTATTTTGACATTCTTCAAGATAATAAAATCCTTCACGGTTTCATAGACATGGACATGTTACTGAATCGTATAAATTATTGAGTCGTGTGATTGATTTCTTATTTTACTTCATTTGCCTGCACCGTTTTCCCAATAGATGGAGCTTTTATGGTCGAGATACGAATCAAGTAACTTCGTAAATGGTCATCTGTTAGATGACTGTTCTTTCAGTTGTGAAAAACCGCCTGCATGTTTTGCTATTCACTCAGAGGGACACGATCTGTATGTTCTACAACAATTAATGTTACCTAAATGTTGTAAAGTCCAAAGACATTAGAAAAATGATATTCACAAGCACTTTAACCCTTATCATTTTATAATCCGCAATTAATGCAACATCAAATAATTGATAGGCGAGAAAAGAAGAAAAAAATAATAATAAAATCTAGCTAATAACTTCCTAACATTACAAAAAGAGAAGGATGAGGGCTCATTAGGTATAAGTCCAGAAGTAGCCAGAACAAAACCAAATCCACTCAAAAGAAAAGAAAATTGTAATAGAATCGAGTCATTGAGTTTCAAATAAAGGAGTGAAGCATCACACCGATAACAATTGACCAGTAATACTCCAACATAATACAACACCATTCTTCACTGAAAGATTCCAGTTAGGATCCATCATAGCTTCTGATACAGCTCCAGTCTTCTGGAATATATTATGGGATCAGTCCAAAAAGTCAAATGTCTTCCTGTTCAAGCTATTATGAGATAAAAAGAAGCCTCATGATTCTGCGTGATTAGCAGATTGGACGCAACAACACCATTTTTTCTGCTGTAAAAATCAAATTGAAAGCAATATATTAACCCATAAACTTCATTATAAGGCAACATGATTGTACCATCAAAGAAATTCCAAGACATCTTTCCTCAAACATGAACGTATCATTGTCATCCATAAATAGCCTCGGGAGAAAGCCATAAAAATCAATTAGCCAGGGCTATCAGCCATTAGGCAACACGATATATGTTACCAGTTACCATAACAAAAGAAAGATATTAGGTGGAATAGTGGACTTTAGGCAAAAAGTACGGTGTTGATCAATCATTAATAATTGAAGATAAGACTAATAAATGTGAGCACAGCTGTTTCGCGGACTTGTGGATTTGGATTTTATGTACGAAATCGGAATGGACCCATTAACTAAAAGCAACAGAAACCGGCCAGAAAACAATCCTATTTCCATCATGTACATTCACATACGCATTATAATTCAGATCAAGGATTCACGTTAGTCACATAGGTCCCAAGTGTAAATATTGTAGATTTCCATTGCCTTTAGTCGATAGATGCATGAAACTTAAAACCACAGGTTTGATATAATCAATGTAATTTTACTTTAGGTTCATCTGAAACTGATGCTAAATATTGAGCATACTGATGAAAGTAATTATTCTTTGATGAGTACTAAGCAAATCGTAAAGAATTCTAAAAAAAAAAAATGGGAGTGATCAAAATATTAGGTAATACCTAAACACGTATGTGTCAGTTTGAATAATAAGTAGCAGTCTTGAACACTTACATATATATATATATATATATATTAGTCTTCTACAAATTCAACATCTATTTTGAGAAATTGACTAGGTCTCGTTTGTATTTGAAGACGAGATGAACTCGTCTCAACTTATTTTAAACTTATTATTATACTTTTTCATATTTTTATATAAAATACAAATTTCAATATAGCCTTTTCAAATTCTAATACAGTTTTTTCAATTTTCAAGTCAATTTTTTTGAATTTTAAAATAATAATAATATTAAAAAGTCAATTCAATTCAACTCATCTTTTCTCATTTTTAAATCTAAATGGGGCCATATCTTAGCCACAAATAAGGAAATAGTGAAATGTACTATATAAATTTTACAGCTTTATGCAGAATGTGATATTTAAATAGCGAAAGAAAGTTATAAAACAATAAAGCAATGGAATATATTTTATATGACAATGAAAGTAATTCAAAGGAACATCTTAAATTGCCAACCTAACGCAACCCTCCAGCTTTTATAGGGATTTAAAAAAAAAAAAAATTTAAGTAAGGCTTTTATTGGGAATTAACACATGAAATGAGTAGTACTGTACAAAATGAACAGGTTCAAAGCATAGAATGGATGGAGGTTCTAGTGAAATCAGAGTGTTAACCCAATAGAATTAGAAATATGCAAGATTGCAACGTACAGGATGAGGTTTCCCAAGAACAGCTGGGTGCTTATATTTTGAGTCATCCTTTGGTGTTACTGAGTCAACCTTGCCACCAGTCTTTTTCTCATTTCGAGCCTTGTTGAAGATTACTGTGAATCCCTCGGCTGAGGCGGGGTTGTTAACATCCCATTCACCAAATTTTGGCAGAGGTCCACCTCTTCTCTGTGGAGATTCAAAATTAATTGATGATGATCATATGATAGCTAGGTATGAGTAATCATGCAATAAAAAAAAAAATTGCATTAATATAGTCTTACACAGGCTCAACTCTTGCCGCTTCCATATTAAACAAAAGAAAAACCTATAACTATAACCAACAAAGTGATTGACATCTAGCTAGGTACGTAGGAATTAGTGGGTGATGTACTTCATCACATGCATTAACAGTACAGGGATCCTAATTAAGCTAACCGTTTTTTTCAAAACACGTACAAGACAATATCAGAGTTGCTTCCAAGAATATTTATAACAATGGAACATATATGATATATAACATAAACCTAGTATTAAGGATGCAATTCTGCGATTGAAAAGAACTAGGAAAGAACACAAAGACACTAACATATTAATACGTATAGAAAACAACTTGACAAATAGATCGCCACACATTTTAATATAACAAAAATATATCACAGGTAACATTGTGGATACATTAATCTTCTATCCCCAATCAACATAAAGAGACAATAAAGTTAATCGCAAGCACTGGACACAGATCAAACATAACGAAACAGACATAACATACGGATCGGTAAATGAAAAAAGTTATTAAAGAAAGAGATATTCTTAAAAGTAGATGATTTTTTAGGATTTTCGTACCGCCATGACTACGATGGAGCGAATTTTCTCGCCTCCTCTTCTACCCTCTTGGCCTTCTGCTCAATGGGTGATCCGTTTGCCTTCCCACAGAGAGAGAGAGAGAGATTTGACGTGGGGCCAAAGCGAACGCAGCTGACCTGACGGGGTGTTTTGTTTTGGTATAGATGGAGGAGAAAGAGCCAAGAGGGGCATTGACACATTGTTAATTAGTACTAATTCCAGCGAAGCACACCAACAGTCAAAATACATTCATTCCTTTTTAAGGCCGGGAGTAAAAAGCTTGAAAACTGGTTGGATCCATAAATAGTTTTTTTCTTTTAATATTCTATTCATAGATAAATTTAAGAAAGTGAAAGAAAGGAAAACAGTCCCATAAACATTTGGTTCTAAGGGATACTTATGCTTATATTAGTACTCATTTGGTTCCGAAGAGATGTAGGTTATATGTCCAATAGAAATCCTACCCAAATTTATTATCACATGTCCAATAGAAAACCTGTAAAACAAAACTAACAAGCCTAACACAAAACATATAAACTAAACAAGCCTAAAGAAAATAAAGCACAATAAACAGGCCTATAGATAAAAGAAAAATGCAACTAAACAAGCCTAAAAAATCAAAAGAAACAACAGCTAAACATGCCTAAAGCCAAAGGGCATCGATCTGACGGAGTAACACTGAATCTGCAAAAACAAATATATGCAACCCAACCGACATAGACGCGAGAAAGGTGAATTCGAAAAAACAACAACAATGCAACACGTCAAGCCATGAAATCAAACCTCAACATCACTACTGTTGCGCATAAAACAATACTATCCAAAATCATACAAGACGATATTTAAGTGGTTCAGCAATTTGCCTACGTCCACTGGAACCAAAATTCAATATGTTTGTATGAGATTACAAACACTCAACAAATATCTCGTCTCTCTCTGTTTTCTACACACGTATTGCACTCACACCATTTCTAAAGCCACCTCATTTACTACACACATCAGTGCTCTCCTTTTATAGGAGAAGCTTTGCTCAACTGGATGGTTTGTTCAACTGGACGGTGCAGCTAAAGTTGAAAACTATTTCCTTCACATGGCTATAGCTATAGCAGCTATATAGGACGATGTAGGGATTTGAACGGTGCTAAGTAGCCAACATGAAACTTCTCCATGCATTCACAATAGCATTCACACTTACGTGGTTTTAGTTAACAATCGCCCCCTCCACCCAAGTGTGCCATACTAAGTTGTTTACAAACTGATTCATGAATGCACCTCCTTCTTTGACATGAGAGACTTCCACTATCAAATGCACCATAAGGCTCCAATGCACCCGAAGGGGCTCAGCAGTGTGCAATATTGATTAAGTCCAAGCAGTGTTGGAACTTGATCCCTGTGACGACTTTCGTCAACATATCTATTGGATTATCTTCAGTGCCAATCTTCTGAAGTATGATGTCCTCTTCTTTTAATATTTCATGTACAAAGTGAAATCGGACATTTATGTGTTTTGTTCGAGAGGAATATACTTGATTTTTGGCTAAATGAATTGCACTTTAACTGTCACAGTAAACGATAACCTCTGGCTGCTTAAAACCAAAATCTGTTACTAGTCCCTGTAACCAAATGGCTTCTTTCACGGCTTCTGTTATAGCCATGTATTCAGCCTCCGTGGATGATAGTGCAATTGTAGACTACAAATTCGATCGCCAACTAACTGGTGCTCCAGACATAGTGAACACATATCCAGTTGTTGATCGGCTTTTGTCAAGATTATCTGCATAGTCTGAGTCAACATATCCAGTTACTAGATTATCTTCACTCTTCTCAAATTTCAAACCAAGATCTACGGTCCTTAGAATATACCGTAGAATCCATTTAGCTGCATGCCAGTGTTTCTTCCAGAATTATGCATATAGCGTCTGACTACGCTGACAGCCTGGTAGATATCAGGTCGTATACACACCATAGTATACATTAGACTTCCAACAACACTTGCATACGAGACATTCTTCATGTAGTCCCTTTTTTCGTCATCTTTAGGAGACTGCAATGCACTAAACTTAAAATATAGGGCCATTGGAGTAGTCACTGGCTTCGTCTTTAAGCCCATGTTAAAGCGTTGCAATACTCTTTTCAGATGCTGCTTCTGAATAAGGTGAATTGTACCTTTCACCCTATCTCTGTTGATCTCGATCCTCAATATTTTTCGTGCTTTTCCTAGATCTTTCATTTCAAACTTATGACTCAACTGAGTTTTTAAATGGTTTATCTCCACCTTGCTTTTACATGCAATCAATATATCATCTACATATAAAAGCAAATAAATGAAAGATCTATCTGCAAGTTTTCTGAAATACACACAATGATCGTATTGGCAACAAGTGTATTTTAGGTCCATCATAAAGCGGTCAAACCGCTTGTACCATTGTCGAGATGATTGCTTCAATCCATAAAGAGACTTCTTCAGCCTGCAGACCCATTTTTCTTTACCAGTTTCTTCAAAACCTTCTGGTTGAGACAAATAGATCTCCTCTTCCAGATCACCATGCAAGAATTCTGTCTTTACATCAAATTGTGCTAACTGAAGATCATTTTGTGCAATCAAAGCTAGCAATATCCGAATGGATGAATGCTTCACAACATGAGAGAATGCTTCACAACATGAGAGAATACTTCACTGTAATCAATTCCCTCTGTCTAAGCGTAGTCCTTGGCTACCAATCTACCTTTGTATTGTATTCTATTTGTAGCAACTTAATCATCTTTTTGATTAAAGATCCACTTACAACCAATTGACTTCTTTCCTTGTGGAAGTGGCACAAGTTTCCAAGTCTGGTTCTTATGAAGAGACTGCATCTCCTCCTTCATCGCCTTTGTCCATTCATCATTTTCACTGGATTGTATGACTTCTCTGTAAGTAGTTGGGATCTCACCCCCTTTAACTGGTAGTGCATATGTCACGTAGTCTGCATAACGTGTCGGTATATGTTTCTCTCGTCTCGATCTGTTGGTTGCTATTGATTCAATTTGACTTGGAGGTATTGTAACTGGACTATCAACCTCCTCTTGTCTATCTTCTCTTGAATCATTTGGAGTAGTAAACTCACCTTCTGTAAATCATTGGGTGTTTCTTCATCCTAACTGCCTTCATTGGAATTTTTATACTTATGTGACTTAAGCATCTCAGATTCATTGAATGTAACATCTCTACCGATGATATTTTCTTAAACTCTATGCACCAGAGTTTATACCCTTTTACACTAGTACTAAAATCCAAGAATTTTACTTTTTTGGCTCTAGGATCAAGCTTATTTTCTTTAGCATGATAGTAAGCAGGACATCCAAAGACGTGTAAAGAGTCATAATCATTAGCATGTATACCTTTCCATATTTCAATGGTTGTCTTCCCGTCATTGGCAGTTGCGGGTAGTTTGTTGATGAGGTGGCAGACATATGTCACAGTTTCAGCCCAAAATTGTTTACTAAATCCAGCATCCAGTAACATACACCGTACTTTCTCTAGCAAAGTACAATTAATCCGTTCTGCCACACTATTTTGCTGTGGTGTTCCTTATACTGTGAAGTGTCTGACAATTCTCTCTTTCCAACAAACCATCATGAAAGGGTCTAGAGTGTACTCCCCTCCATTATCTGATCTGAGCAGCTTGAGTTTTCTGCCAGTTTGAGTCTCAATCATTTTCTTCCACATAAGGAAGATGTTCAATACTTCATTTTTATTCTTCATCGTATACACCCACACACGATGAGAATAATTATCTACAAAAGTTACAAATCAATGCTTACCAGTTACCTCCCAAAGATGCAACTTTGGTAGGTCCTCAAATATCGGAGTGTACATAGTCAAGTATCGCTTGTGTATTGTGTACATCAGTTACGAATTTGATCCGCGTCTATTTCCCTAATACACAATACTTACAGAAAGACAATTTACCAGTCTTGGCACCTTTGAGTAAGCCTTGCTTTACTAGTGTTTGCAAAACTTTTTTCTCCAGCGTGTCCCATACCATAAGCCAAAGTCTGGTGGTGTCAGCATCAGTCTCATCTAGCTTCTCACAACCTGTAGAAGCTCTTCCATCAACAGTACTTCCTTGCAAGAAGTACAGGTTTCTCCGCCTCAAACCCTTCATAGTCACCTGAACTCTCATTACCACTTTGAGAGTTCCATCTTTAATAGTGATTCTGAATCCATTTGAATCCAGATATCCTAGTGAAATAAGATTTTTTCGTAAGTCCGGAACGAACCGAACTTCTGTGAAAGTCCTGACGGTTCCATAATGCAGCTTCAACTGAATGCTCCCTATTCCCTGAGTCTCATAGGTACTGCCTGTTGCCCATAAGTACTACTCCACCATCAATCTTTGTGAAGTCAGTAAACCAGTTCCGATTGGGACACATATGATAGGTACATCCGGAATCCATAATCCATTCATCGGAATGACAAATGAATGATGAACCTGTCAATGCAATGTCTAGATCTTCATCTCTATCTGCAACATTGGCTATGGTGGGTTGATTCTTCTGTTGTCCCTTCATTTTGGGACAATCCTTCTTCTAGTGTCTTTTGTTGTGACAATAGGAACACTTGTCTTTGGTGAATTTTCTGCCGACTGATGAACCACGTGATGTGACTTGAGTTTTCGATTGAAAACCTTTCTTCTTTCTTGTATACCTTGACTGTGGTCTCCCTCTTGCTGTTAATGCTTCACTTGATGTGTCTAGCTGTACGTGCTTATCTTTTCTACGGTACTCATTGCTAATCAAAGAACTAGATACATCGTCAAAACTGATTTTTTCCTTCTCATACAATAGTGTGGTAACTAAATGTTCATATGTATCGGGTAAGGAATTTAATAACAGTAAGGCTTTATCTTCATCTTGGATTTCAACGTCCAAGTTTAGTAAATCAACAAGAATCTGATTGTAACTATTTAGGTGTTCAGACATAGAAATACTTTCATGAAATTGGAATCTGAAGAGCTTTTTCTTCAAGTACAAGCGGCTCTCAATTCTCTTATTCATAAACTTATCTTCCAATTTCTGCCAAAATTCCTTTGCAATTGTCTCTCTCATGACAAAATACTTCTGATCTTTGATAAGGCACAAACGGATTGTACTACAAGCTTGGGTATTAAGCTGCCTCCAATCATTTTCCGTCATTTCGTTGGGTTTTCCTTCCAACACCATATCTAACTCTTGTTGAATCAAAACATCCATCACTTCACATTGCTACATACCAAAGTTGCTAGTTCCATCGAACTTCTCAACTTCAAACTTGGCATTGGAAACCATGGATCTACGCCCAGAGTTGCTGGCATTTCCAGAACTTCTATCTCCCCCAAAACCTTCCATATGAATTTAGAAAATTTAAAAGATAAATTTCAAAATTCTAACCATATAGATGAGTTTGGAATGATCCAAATAGTTGGAAAGTACTATTTGATCGTCGAAATCGGATTCCAAATAGTTTAGATCAAGCCTAAAAAGGGATTTGGAGTTTGGAAGGTCCAGATCTGCTGGCGCGTGTGATACACGCGTTGAGGAAGTTTGGGGCGCATGAGGCATGTGTGGTACACGCGCTGAAAGGGAGTAGGGCGAGTGGGGCGTGTGGGTTTCACGCGCAAAAGCTCTGTTGGGCGCGTGTGAGCTCGTGTGTGTCACGCGTCTTCAACCTTGATTGGCGCATGGAACGTGTGTTTCAGTAATCTTCAACCTCCAGCTGCGAGTAGGACGCGTGGATACATGCTCCAACCTTCTAACAGCGCATGTGGGCTTCTCCAACGTCCCTTTTTGATTCCATTTGCGCCAACAGATTCGTCTCAACGCAAGGAATGGCCTGGAGTTGTCAAAAGTTGATTTCAATCAACTTGATTTCTGGATAGCGCGAACTAAAACTCTGATACCAATTGTTGCGCATAAAATAATACCGTCCAAAATCACACAAGACGATTTTTAAGTGGTTCAGCAATTTGCCTATGTCTACTGAAGCCAAAATTCAATATGTTTGTATGAGATTACAAACACTCAACAAATCTCTCGTCTCTCTCTGTTTTCTACACACGTATTGCACTCACACCACTTCTAAAACCACCGCATTTACTACACACATCAGAGGTCTCCTTTTATAGGAGAAGCTTTGCTCAAGTGGATGGTTTGTTCAACTGGACGGTGCAGCCAAAGTTGAAAACTATTTCCTTCACATGACTATAGCTGTAGCAGCTATATAGGACAGTGTAGGGATTTGAACGGTGCTGAGCAGCCAACATGGAACTTCTCCATGCATTCAAAATAGCATTCACACTTAGGTGGTTTTAGTCAACAACTATTAATCACCACTTGCCACAAAACAGTGCTCCTGAAAACCCATGGTTCCACGACACGCCCATCAACAGAGAATCTCGAAAAGAAAGACCGACAACAGCCAACTCTAAGAACGAAGATAAGCCATCTCTACCTTGTCTAGTCTAAACTAACCTCTAAGTTCATGAGTAAGCCACTACACATTAGAGTAAACTATGTCATCGTCGAGAGCACCCTTTTTCGCCAAGTAATCCACCATAGAGTTTCATTTCTTGAAATAATGAGTACAAACAAAATCAATATCTCCCAGAATCTCAACAATTTGGTTCCAATAATCCCAAAGATACCATAAAGAACAATAGTTTGCAAGAACCAAAGAGACAACCACTTGAGAGTCACATTCTATATCAACAGCCACCCAACCAGCATTTTTGCATAATAACAATCCTTCAAGCATAGCCAATAACTCAGCCTCTGTATTAGAACAAAACCCAAAGGGTTTAGAGAAAGCAAGAATAAGATTACCAGAGTCATCCTAAAGAACATCTCCTCCACCTCCATTTTCCAGATTTTCAAGGCTACTGCCATTTATTTTGAACTTGACACAGCCATGTAAGTGCTTGCACCATCAGATCACATGCGCATGATTCCATTTAAGATCTACCACCAGTACCTTAAGGTGAGCCAATAAATGAACATTCCTAGGACTTAACTTGGACACTGTGGTGATATTATCAATAACCACGTGCACCCAGTACTTAAGAGAGTGCCAAAACTCCATCAAGAATTCCTATCTATCTTCCATCCGAGCAATGCATTGATGTTGCCAAAGTTTCCAAATGATAATCGACGGAATTAACCCAATCAAAATCCAACCTTTGATTGGCGGGTTGCATACCTAAAACAGGCAAAAATGAGCTCTCTCCAACTTTGATGAGCCACAAAAGGCACCCCCATCTCCGCAGACACTTTCTTCCAAACCTCAATAACAAAAGCACCACTACCCATAACATGATTAAGGTCTTCTGTTTGCCGATTAGCGCAACAGTTACAACCAGAAACAATTGAAATTCCAAACTTATGAATTTGATCATCAACACTTAAGCAATTGAAATAGGTTTTTCACATGCAAACAGAAATTTTCAACGACAACCATTTATTCCAAATTCAAATCGCGCCTTCAATTTTAGGAAACTTGACATGAATAAAGTCCCATGTCGACTTAGCTGAGAATTCCCCATGCTTATCAGAGAGTCAAATCAAAACATCATTGAGCTCTCCACCCCACGAATAGATGCCATAATCTCATTGGCCAGTTAAACCCAACAGGCACCCGAAGTTTTTCAACATCCCAATTATTTTGAACCACTAAGTCCTTGATACGAAGAGTAGGCTTCGAAACCTGCAGCACCTTAGTACACAAAGGACCATCATCCATAAATTTATCATACCAAAGGAAAATATTCCTTTCTTGCACTTTCCATTTAGAATTTGGATCAACATCGGTATGCCTTTGAAGATAGAATTCCAGAATTGGGCCGCCCCTCCTAGATCAGATTTAATTGATTGTGTCTCACATATTTAGCATGAAATAATTTAGCCCAAAGAGAGTCCTGGGTCAAAAGCTGCCAACCAAACTTAAGAAACAAAGGCTGTTGAACTCTCCAATATCCCTGACACCTACTCCCCCCTCCTCAATTAGAACACAGATTTTCTTCTAATCACTCTACTCTCTCTTTTGCTTCCTATCTTCTTCTCCCTAAAAGAAACTAGCAAACATACTGTTAATTTCTTTCTAACTGTTTTCAACATTTGCACCACAGAAAGAATGTGAATTGGCATGCTACTTAAGACATGTCTCAAAAGAACCAGCCTGCCTCCATAAGATAACAATTTATTCTTCCAACTTGCTAGCTTCTTTGCAACTCTTTCCAACAGATTATCGAAATGAGCAATCTTAAGCGTCCCATCAACAATGAGCAATCTTAAGCGTCCCATCAACAATAGGAGTCCCTAGATAGGTAAATGATTGACCTTGTACAAACCTAGTTTCAGCGAATATTCCTCTAGAGCGATTGTACGGCAACCATTTATACTAGTAGACAACAGATTTGTCATAATTTATTTTTTGGCTCAACCACACCTCAAACATCTGAAAAATCTCCATCAAAGACCTGACTTTACGTTTAGAAGCACTCGCAAACAAAACTACACCATCCACATAAAGAAGGTGTGAAGTCATTGGGGCGCTAGGCGACAAAGAAAATAGTTTAATCCTCCCCTCCATCACCCTAGCTTGCTATTAATCATTCGAGACAAAACATCCTGCACCAAAATGAATAAATATAATGACAAAGGATCTCCCTGTCGAAACCCTCTCTCGGATTTAAAAAATCCTTTATAGGTACCATTCATCATTACAAAAAACCAAGGAGAGGAAACACAATTCCAAACAAGTTTGTAAAATGATTCTGAAATACCTAAGGAATAGAGCACAAGCATAAAAAAACTCCAATCCAACCTATCATAAGCCTTATTCATATCAATTTTCATGAACATATTCCCCACTTTAGCCTTCTTATGCAACATTCTAAGAACTTCTTAAGTCAAAGAAATATTCTAAAAAATACTGCGTCCCTTAACAAAGGCTCCCTGCTCAGGAGAAATTAGTTTACCAAGAACTAGAGACAAACGGTTGATAAGAAGCTTCACTTTATATATCACATTACACAGGCTAATTGGCCGAAACTTGTCAAAATTATAAGGATTAGGCACCTTCAAAATAAGCACAATAAAGGTAGAAAAGTATAAACGAGGCAAACAATTACCTTGAAAAAAATTCCTTAACCGCCGCCATGATATTTGTCTTTATAAGATCCCAACAAGCTACATAGAACGTGAACCCAAATTCGTTTGGACCAGGACTAGAATTTGTGGAGACAGAGCCTAACGCCTCCTGAGCTTCTAATTTTGAAGGCTCTTCAAGGAAAGCAATCCGATCACCATCCAACAAAGTTGGCTGAATAAGCAAACTTAAGTCTAGAAGAGCTACATCCCTAACTGAGCAAGGAAATATTCAAAGTGTCTCACCGCCCCCTCATGGACCTGCTCTGGAGAATCAAGAATATCATCATCCAAAATCTGCATAGAATTGACACAAGAATTCCGACGCCTCTTATCAATGATAAGTGTAATTTTTACATGATTTTTATTATCCTTTTACTTATTAAATTTGTTAATTTTCTTCTATTTTGTTAATTTTATTTCTATTTCTATTTTTTATTTCTATTTTATTTATTTGATTGCGTTAAAGGAATAAGAAGAAAAGAAAAAATAAAATTCGCAAAAAGAAAAGAGAGTAGCCGGCTATGCCTTCACACCACCTATTTGCCTCAATTATATTGTGCGTTCAAATACAATCTAAAGCTGGGCCCACATTTGACTTAATACAACATGGACCTCACTCATTAGCCGTAGTTAATCATTGAATTGCACTTGGATTTCGTTTGGACTTGGTTGCATTAATTGGGCCTTCATCAAGCCATCATCCGATTTTAGTTATTTACCTATAGCAGTATTGAACTTGACTTGGCCCTTGGCCTTTCTTCGAAAGCAGCAAAACATGGCAAATTGAATTTAGGCCTGGCCTCAATCGGACGTAACAATCGTCGGAAGTATCTAGACATTAAGTGGGGCAAGGAATTGTTTATTTTGAGGGGGCGCATCACACATAAAAGGAAGAGGATCTGCACGATAAGCCTGGAGATGAGATGAACAAGAGCTGCGGCATAGCACCTGGGCAACTTTCTTTCGAGTTTTTCGTATTTTTTTAATTGTTTTGATGTTAATTATTTCTATTAGATTTTTATTTAATTTTATCATGAACTAATTTATTTTTTTTAGGGTTACGATGTAGCTTGACTTTGATTATGTGAATTTTTTGTAGTTGAATTAATTTAATATTTATTTCTTATTGTTGAGTATTTCATTCTGGATTTAATATTTGTGAATACATGATCACCATTTACATTATTTGGGATTCAATTTGAGACGAAGAATTGATAATTGTTTTAGCCTTTGTATGAGATACCATAGGATGCCGTAGGATAGAGATATCTATGGGCCTGTGTAATCTTTATAGGGTTTCTTTGTTTTTAATGGATTTTGATAGGTTCAGAATTGTCATAGAGATATAGGAAATTTGCATGTTGAGATATTTCGTTAATGCTTGAGAGAGATTAATGAATAAATTAGAGAAACCTAATTATTAATGATAGGAATAGATATTTTTAATTCAATAAGAGAAATTGCATAATAATCTTATGGTGAATTGGAAACCCTAGATTCTTGCTTTCTTAATAAAACTTGTCTCTTTAATTTTGTTAGTTTACTATTATAGTTTAGTAATTAATTCTTTTCATCCGAATTATCAGATAGATTTTAATTGAATACATTTTGGTACTTATTAGTAATTTTTCAATTCTTGTGGGACGATCCTCTTACTCATCAACTTTATTACTTGTTACGATTTGTGCACTTGCGAAATCAACTAACAACAAATTTGGAATTTTGATCACCCTTCTTTAAAAGCCTCACATTTTCTCTCTGAAGCCAGTCGGCCAATTCAATTTTGGAATTCAGCAAATCTGCTTCCAACTGATCAGATACCCATTTTGAAGACCCTCCTCCTGTAATTCAATCCTCTATTCTAATTCTCAGATTCGGCCATCCATTGGACGAAAGACATTTTATTCCATGCGTGCAGGATAACCTTCAGTATCTTTAGTTTACCAGCGATAATAGACAAGTGGCTATCTCCCGGCATGGGAGCATACCATGCCTCTTGAACCACTCTAAGAAAATCTTCATGCAATAACCACATGTTCTGAAAGCGAAAGGGAGCCAATCCATACCTTTGGAAAGAAGTAATCATTTGAAGAAACAAGGGTGAATGATCAGAAGTTATACGATTGAGAAGACGAGCCTCTGCACTGCCACATTTAACTGCAAACACATTGTTCACCAAAATACGATCTAGTTTGGCCCATCTACGAGCCAGATCCTGCTACCCATTACACTACATTTATCATTATAATCATTAAATTCCTCCATCGCCAACCGGGGTTTCAGGTTACCATCCACTCTTTCAGAATCAGCTTGGATGATGTTAAAATCCCCTATAACTACCAATGGGATTCCCGTACAAGTGATATGTATAGATGGTCCCGTAATTCTCGGCGCTCAAATAAAGAACATTTAGCATTTATGAAAGATGCCATTAAAATCGCCCTATTGAGAGAAAACAAGCTTGAGAAAGATTGGTTAGTCATATAAACCAAATCCATGGCAATCTCCTCTTTCCAGCAAAGCCATACTTTTCCCCCCACTTCCATATTGGAGGCAAACCTTTTAAAACCAATACACAATGCCTACTTCTAAATTTTCTCAATAGCCTAACAAGGTTCAAAAATCACCAAAATAGAAATATTGTACTTATGGATCAAACTTTTTAACCTTCTCCTAGAAGTGCCCAAACCACGGATATTCCACACCATAATGTTGTCAATCATTAATTAAGTTTAGCAGGGAGGGCCTTCGCCCTTTTAGAACGTCTCGGCTCAATAGTTCGTGTCTCATTGGAATTTTCTTCCCCTGACTTCGGAACACCAGGGTCCAAATTATAGTCCTTCAAAGAATCAACCATCGGCAAGTTTTCCTCCTCAAATAGGACTTCAAACCTATTATGACACATTGCTTGATTCTGCTACTCCATCTTTGATGGAAATTATCTTATCAGTCTCACACTGATGCAAAATATCCTCAACAATGATCTTGGCTTCACCACCTTGTAGGACTAGTGGTGACACACTGATGCAAAATATCCTCAACTATTATGACACACTGCTTGATTCTGCTACTCCATCTTTGATGGAAATTATCTTATCAGTCTCACACTAATGCAAAATATCCTCAACAATGATCTTGGCTTCACCACCTTGTAGGACTAGTGGTTCACTCGTCAACAACTTTTATTTGGCAGGTGAATTCGAAACTTGAAGAATTGGTGGTTCCGAATCACCTTCCCCACTTTCGCAAACCCTCACGCGCACATAATTTATCATCGGGTCTGCATGATCTTTCACAATGTTTTCTACTTATCCACGACATTCTCCCCATCTTCACTCGATTTAGCTTTATCATGGGACTCCGATCTTTTTGCTCTTTCTGAGGTCACGACCTTCGATAACTTACGGTACGTTTAGATATTGAAAAATGTTGAGAAGAGTTGTGAATAATAATGAAAAAGTAATAATAATTTGTTTTAGAGTACAATAATAGAACATTAAATAATAATAAAAAATAATGAATAGTAGTAAAAAGTAGTAAAAAGTAATAATAAAGTAATAAATAGTAGTAAAGTATTATAAGAATACTTGAGAATACTTGAGAAAATACCTTGTTACCAAACGTAGCCTTAGGCTTCCGACCCACTTCCTTCCATACTCGATTCTCTTCTTTGTTCGCACCCCATTTGACAGCATGTTGAGAATTAGTGCAAGTTTATGCTCGCTGACCACTCCTACAGACCACCTCGTTATGAACTTGTCTAAAACATTTGTTATAGCAGTAACTTGGTTTTTTACAAATAGCTGGCTGCCAGACCTGAAGCAAATTACCGACCACCATGGGGAAACCTGCAACAAGATCAGTCCAAGATCAACCTCAACGCACATTCTCGCACCTGTGGCTCGAGTTTTATAAAGCGTCGCATTATCGGTACCAAGAAATTTTCCAAACCTCGTGGCCAAATTTTGAAGACAATTAAGGTGATATAAATGCAACGAAAGCCCTGGCAAAAAAAAAAAATCCACTAAGGAGCAATGGACTTTTATTTTTTAATGTCAAAATCCACGGACCATTTAAATAAACGAAATGACACCATGCAAATAACCTTTTTCATTCGCCAAGTGCAAGAGGATGTGGTAGTCATCCATAAAACTTATTATCGACACCTCGCTAAAACCCCACGTTTTAATAATATGTTTTCTCAATGCATCAATGGACGGCTGAGTATTCAAAAATTCCAAAACTAATGCAAACTTAAGGTCTTTTGCCACCCTTTCCATTTTAGCATCCATAAACACAGAGCCTAATTCACCATTGATTACCTTAGGTTTACGAAGAGGAAGCTTGAATTTAGAAGGAGGAAGGGAATGTTGTAGCGCCTCTACAATGGACCAGCGTTCACCATTGGAAATATCCATTTCCACCTCCTGGTTCTCTGCCAATCTGTCCAACCCCACTAGAGAAGGCCCCGCTGAATTGCTCTTAACCATCCAGCTGGCACCAGAGGCCACTGGAAGGTTGCTCATCGCAGCCATAGAGTTAAACATGCGTCGCACACCAAGGATGCCCTAGCAGAGCATGCACGACGCACACAAGAGAAATGATGAACTCATTAATATATAACAACTTGCTTATAATTATACAATTTTGTTTCACCATTGTAACTTGTTTGGAAATTTAACTAGGCTTACTTTATAGCATTAAGGTGTTGTTGAAAGCATTTGGCATAAAATTAGCTTTGTTCTATAAATTATTATGTTATAAGGGACGTTTGAGGAATGAGATGAGATGCAAATTTTGTAAATAATAGTAAAATGGTTTGTGAATAGTAGTGGAATAATTTGAGTTAAGTATTTTTTAAGTTTTGAAAAAAAAGAGAAAATTTTGAATAATACAATATTATAAAATTAAATTTTGTTTAAGTATTTCTCATTTTTAATATTATTTTTATTTTAGAATTTGAAAAGATTGAATTATTTTTTGTTTGAACATTTAGGAAAGTTGTAATGATTAATTTGAAAAAGTTGCCAATAATTAATTTGAAAATATTTGTGTTTGAATGATATTTGAGAATCATTTGAGATAAAATGTAATGAGATGAGATGAGATGGAGGTTATTCCCAAACAAATAAAATGTCAATACATATTTTTTGGGGGGGAAAGGTGCTGCAGCCCTTCTAAGACTATGCTTAGTTGGCAAGCATACTTTTCAACTTTTTCAATCCATCTCAAACCAATTATGAGATTCATTTATTTTCCAATTTCTTATAAAAAAGCTAAAACTCATTTCAACCCATTTCATATATTCAAATAGAAATAGCAACATATTTAAATTAAGATACATCTTAATAAAATCCACAAAACATTACTATTCATGGATCAATAAGATCATATAAATATCCAAATGTTGTTTTTGATGATAGTTTAGAACACATCTGACTTGAGGTGGTTGTCCTATTATATCCATCAGAATTAAAACCCACATTTATTTATTGATTGGTTTGTTTACTTTTCTGGGTGGAGAAGCAATAAAAAATGATAGGATCATCTCAATGCACATTGCACACTTAATCCACCCAATTAAGATTCCGTTTAGATGTCAAGATCATTTCAATCCATCTCAAACCAGTTATGGAGTAGGGTATTACAAAAGGAAAGTTGATCATGGATTATCAATAAGCCTAAAATTTATTCTTCCCAGGTCCATGCCCGAGTGATTAATGGAGGCGGACTATAAATTCATTGGCAATATGTCTATGCTAGTTCAAATCCAGCCCGTCCCAATAATTTGTCGATCCACCACCAAATAATAGAACCCATTTGTTGCTCCCCAGAATTGCCTGATCGGAATATAAAAGAATAAAAACTATAATTTTCTAACACAAAATGGGAGCATGTTTGATTTGAAAAAGAATTATTGATATGATCACTACTTTTTCAACTTCTTATAAAAAGTTAAATTTATTTCAGCCTATTTCGTACATTCAAACACATATTTCAACTTATTTACATTCAACATGTCTTAATAGAATACATAAAATATTACTATCCACAATATATCAACTCAAATCATTTAAGATCACCTTAGCATTAGAAGAAATTAGAAACTTCGGATTATGATCACACTTCGGGTTTGTTCTAGAAAAAGCATATGAAAAGAAACGGAGACAAAATTTCCAAACATCACGTATTGATGCCAACAGAGTTTCATGTTCCACGAGGAGCTACCAAATTCATATTCTGCCAGAAGCACGCAAAGCTAGCCACCATTAACCAGGTAAAGTATTTAAGGCCGATTAGGATAAACCAATTATTTAAAAAGCTCACATTTAGGCACCACGAGTGTAAAAGAACTGACATTCTGATGCCGGAAATAATAGTGATTATTCTGCAGATTAGTTTCAACAGATGATTCAACCATGGATTCATGCAAAATTTCAATTCCAAGTCATCTAAAAAAACAAAATATAAATCCATTTCCCTATATAAAAGTATAGAAACCCATGAAATTACACGTAGGCAGAGTGTGGAGGTTGTGCTACAGTGGGGAGATTGTATAGCAAAACTCATGAAATTAATATATAGTCGATCAATATAGTACTGCCACTAATATAAAGATATGTCAACATTTTTTAAGCCAACCTTAAAAAGATGGATGAAAGTCTTGCAGTGGCTGGCTGACTGCAAAAACATGATTTCTTTTGCTGTGGGGAAGGGCTTTTAGTCCCCCCACGAAAAGCCCAAACATTGTCCTCTTAGAAAGTGCCATTGTATGATATATAATGTGGCCTTTTTGGAGTAATTGGAAGGAGTTTTTAATTCTATTCATCTACGATTTTTATACAAGTCTCAGCATGCAACGCATGGTAAAATTTCGTGAAAAAATTGGAAGGCCCCTAACACCCCCCACCCCAAGGGCTTGTGGGTTGTCGATATGTACCTTAAGCCATATAAGGCTGATGAGCCATATGACCTAAGGCGCACATCCTTCCTAGGCCAGACAGGGCTTTCATTTGCTTGATAACTGCCTAAACAACCGCCCAATTATAATGAGACAAAAGGGATAATCATTCATGAGTGGTCATGATCCCGAATGCCTAGGAGCTTGAAATTTAAATATCAATCGAGCGATTACGTTAAGGGGGGAATCTCTATTTAAGGAATTCAGGTACGTTGCCACCTCAGCTTATGATTTTGGTTGATAAATGCTCCTATATTATTCACTTAAGCAAAGAGGCTTTCTCTCAAACTTTCCAAGCTTTCTACTATGTGATTGCAGGTGATTGATAATATGTAGCTGTGAAACATATCCACAACGTGTTGAGTTTATGTTATTGTCACTACAAAAAAAGCAACTTTTGCTGCCAGACTTTGTTATTGCGGACATTTTTTGGACGGAGCAGAGGAATTTTAGCTATAGCCAATTTTTTGTTGTGGCAAGCAAAATATTCGCAGTTACAAATACTTATTACGGCGACTTGATGTCACCGCAAAAAATAAAATCGAGAAAAGAATTGATGAGTGCCTTATTATATTGTTGCGGCAATAGTTTAGTTGCTACATTAAATCAAAACATCAAAAATGTATGAAATTGCCCTCTAGGCCTCTCCGCAACAAATTTTCAATTCATTTGATCCCAAAAGCATGTCTGTCTTCTCGACGACCCTCGACCTCGACACCTGACCCCGTCCACTCTTGCATGCTGCACGTCGCTGATCTACTCCTCCTCACCTGACCGGTAAGTCTCCTTTGTCCGTCTCTTTATAGTTCTCCGTTCGTATAATTCTGCCTCTTACATTGATCTCTCTTTCTCCGTAAGCAAGGCTACCCCTGCATCTTGCCCCACCGTCGCGCGCCATTTCCTCCACGCCATCCCTTTTGAGCAGTCTATTTCCTCTCCTTTCAATCTTTGTGGTACTTCTTTCCTTCAATTTATGTCTCTCTCTCTCAAAATTTTGGTATTTTTATTTAGCTAGGTTTTTTGTTTATTTGCAAGTGATACGTAAAATTGCAGTGCTTTATTTACATTACATACATATGGTTGTTGAAGGATTTGTGTTGATCAGTTATTAGATGCTGATTTATAAGTACTTTTTAGCTTTTAAAGATTTGGCAAATGTTGTTGTATGATTTTCAATTCTTGGATATGGGATGTTGTATGATTTTGGTGGCAGATGGGGTTGATCAAGATTATGTATTTTGGCTTTATTGCTTCATTCAATTCTTAATGTGCATTTTGGCTTGAAACCATATGTATATGCTAGGTTGCTAATTTATTGAAACTCTCATGTGTACTTTACTAGTGAGACATAGTTCAACTTCACCATGGAGTGGCACATTGCCCCTGCAACCATTTTTGCAAGGGACACCAAATTTTGTTAAGTTGTGTTTTCTATTGTTGTTGATGATGAAGGATGCATGGGATGGTTTGTCCATGTCACTATGAAATATTAATAGAGAAGAATGATTACTGTTAGTATTTTTGGCCGTTACGTTTGAGTACTTTGGTAGTGATATATAGCTGTGATAACGGGTTTTGAGTTGGAAAACAACTAACTGGGAGGTTCAGTCTGAGACCCCAGCAGTTATAACTTTCATCTTAGTTTATTACAAACAAATCCTGGCTGATCGTCCGATGTTATATGATAAAATTAATTAGCTGCAGTTCTCAAGTTTTACTAAGAGAGAACTGCACTTTACCACAATAATATCACTTCTTCTGTTATATGATTATCTCTAAAAGCCACCCAAGTTATCAATTCAAAACATAAGTTAGAATTTAATCTCACCCAAAGGCCAAAGGATGTTAAGATGGACCATTTAGGTGGTTAAATATTAACAATTTCAGTAGTTATAGGTTATGTTGTAAATTTAATAAAAGCTGTAGGGGTCAAAACTCAAAAGTACCATTTTTCATAATATGATATTGAAGTGATGAGTATGCATTCATGTCAATTTTCAAGGTGCTTGCATTTCCAAGAATAGTAATGGTGCTTTTTACCTCCCAGCTTCATACACAGGCATCAAATTTAGTTTTGATAGACTTTGACGAGGCAAAATCCTGGTCTTGCAGAGCACTTAACTTGCTAATGAACCATTCTGACACTTTAAACTTGTTGAGTTTGTCGTTTTATGTTTGTGGTCATTCATGCCTTGCATTTAGAGCATGCGCTTTTCGCCCCATCCCTCAACTAATTTATTGGGACTTGCACCATGGAGTAGGAGAAACTAAGGCAGAGTGTCCGTGGAATATGGTGACATTTTGTTGTAATTGTTATTATTTGAGTAAGATGTCTCTTTATTTACTTTCTTAAGTTTGTAGGTTCTTGGTATTGTAAGTGACAGTCATTTTTATGCTTTTCGTGAAAGAATCAAGAATATCTCCAATGTCTCTCCCAACAATGAAAGGTCTTAACGGCTACAATTTACTTCACTCAACGCCCTGTATTGCTCCACTTCGAAATATTTTAGTTCGCATTTTAATCACTCCAGTTTGCACGATAGCTTTTACTTTGAGTTATGGTTTCTTCCTCTTTTCACCCCCAACTGTTCGGAACCCTAACAACTAGCTAGGCTCAACACTTCCTCATTCTTGCTTTCAACGTGTTGTATAGTTGCTGAAGAAAACAAAATTTCTTGTTATACCCGCTTAGTTACCAATTTTTACATAGTATTTCTTTAGTTTAAGTTGATAAGTAGCCAACTTTGTTCTTTTCATGTTACAGTCATTACTGCCATGGACAAAAACTGGATGCATATTACTGACCGATTTAGGTCCATAAATAATTGGGATGGGGTACATCAATTCATTACAATGGTCCAAGCTCATGCAACTACAAACAATATTAGGTGTCCTTGTCGTAACTGTTGTAATAACTTTTGTCACACTATAGACTTGGTGCAAAGACACTTATTCACCATAGGAATTGATGAAAACTATATCGAATGGATTTTCATGATGAAGAAGAGACTTGGGATATTAACGAGTCTGATGATGATGCCAATGAAGTGCAAAATGATGAGTATGTTGATGACATGAATGAAATGTTAGATGACTTTCGGGTTGGAACTTTCACAAATGTGGTGCCAGTTAAGCCTAGTACTAGTGAAGGGCCCACGTATGTGGATCCTAGAGCAAAAACGTTTGATCAACTATTGGAAGATGTCGAACATCCACTTTATCCAAGATGTGTTAACTTTTCAAAGTTATCTTTTATTGTGAAGTTGTTGCATATAAGGACGGTTGGGGGGTGGACTATTAAATCATTTGATATGCTACTAAAGTTGTTGAAAGCTTCATTTTCGGATGCACTTTTGCCTAACCCATATCGTGAGTCATGACGAGTGGAGTGGGCCCTAAGTTGTGGTTATATAAAGATTGATGTATGTCCAAATGATTGTATGCTATACTCGAAGGAAAATGTTGACAAGCATGATTGTCCCAAATGTAGTATGTCAAGATGGGTAACCCGCAGAACTAAGCAGAAAATGATTCCCCACAAAATACTTTGATATTTTCCGTTAAAACCATGATTGAAAATGTTGTTTATGTCTAAAGATATTGTTATAGCCATGCAATGGCACAAAGAACACTGCATCGACAATTCAAATGTGACGAGGCATCCACGTGACTCAGTTGGGTGGAAGGAATTTGATAAGAGGCATAGCTCATTTTCGCTTGATGCTTGTAACGTGCTACTTGGTTTAGCCAGTAATGGATTCAACTCTTTCAATAATATGAGTAAATCTTATAGTGTATGACCAGTAATACTTGTCCCCTACAATCTTGCACTATGGTTGTGCATGAAAGACCATTACTTCATGTTGTCTCTTTTAATTCCTAGACCAAAGGCGCTAGGCCATGAAATCGATGTGCATTTACAGCCTCTTATTGAATAGAAGGTAAAATAATTTGCCAGGTAATAAAATAATATTTAAATCCCAATTGGGTCCCACGAGCTATACAAAAATTGAACTATTGGTAAAATAATATTGGCATTTGGCAGTCACTTTCACGCGGGTCGGAAGGTGAAATTTGTTAGTGGCAAAACCGAGGAGGGAAATATTTAAGCGGCAAATAAACTGTCACCTCTTCACTTTATCATCTTTTCACAAAAACACTCACTCTTTCATTTAATCACAAGCAGTTAGCATTGTATGTAGCAAAAACACTTTCAGGGTCTCTGAAATCCAGTTGCGCTACCCAGTAATAACCTCAAAAGCCACAGCTCAATTCCAGTCAATCCTGCTCTGTTCTACATCCGTGTACTATTTGGTAATCTAAATACATGCTGTTGAGTCTTACTTCTCATATTCTTGTTAAATTTATCATTGAGACATTTGCAAATGAATGTAAGTAGAGATAAATATTAATGTTGGAACAAAGGGGTGGGGATTGGGGATTTGGGAGACACTTTTTGCCATCTCGTTTGAATTAAATAAACATTGACAATCCTCTATATAAGCCCTTCTCCAAAATGTTTGGATGTAATAGTGATTATATATATGGTTGTGTTATTTTCTTCATGTAAATTTAATTACTGAGTTCATTTCCTAGTAGTATAATGGTAAGGGGAAAATTTTTGTTCATGGATTTACTCAGTTTACTATATGTCGAGTTTACCATATGCCTATGGTGGATTAAAGTTCTAACCTTTTCCTGATGTCCATTAACATTAAACCTACCTAATGTTGGTCTGTTTAGTTGCTTTATTTCTAGCTTTACTAATCTATGAAATTAGATTATTTAACCCTAATAATAATGCTAAACAATGGATCCATAAACCGAGTTCATGGATTTTGTTGAACCTACAATAAACATCAAACACCTATAGCTGTGAAGTTAATTATAAACCCAACAGCTTACAAGTCATAATATTTAATATGATGATGATTAAACTGACAAACTTTTGACAAGTTGGTAAGTGCTTGTATCAATATTTCCTCTATGTATTTTCACATTACAGTATTAACTTTCATTAGTCACATTGGTCAGTGCTTGTTCAATCAATTGTAAGTACCATTTGCCATGAGAGGAACAAGGAAAGGAGTTGGTGGACATGGCCATATGACACAACCTCGCGAGCCCCCAACTAAGGGCTACACTGGGATTGCTCCAAGTACTCAAAATCAGCCTAGAAGATGGATACGAATACCTAACTAAAATCATTGTTGTATGATGTAGCACAGCCCACAGAAAAGTTGATGGGTATTGATCATTTAAATGAGAATAGCAATTGTGGTGAATCTACAATGCCTGAGCAGCCTAGAAGGTGGACACGAATTCCTAACCAAAGATCATTGTTGCATGATGCGGAAGAACAGCCCACAGATATGGATATGGGTGCAATGTGGTGATTCTACAATGCCTGGGGACAATGATAATAAAAATATGTATTTGTTGAACTAAAAAAGATGCTTTATTCATTACTGATATACAGTTTTGCATTATTTATGGTTTTACTTGGGAGTTATTCTTGTTTCTTACACTTTTTGTTGGTATTGAAGCAAAAATTAGTTGTCACTGGAATATATAACAATGTATTCTATTAATGGTAGGGAAACAAACAATGCGGAGGTGTCGTGGACCAATTGAGTGTATGAAACTCCGTAAGCATGGTCTCATCCCGTTGCAAATTAATGATGGTGAGAGGGCACCATCATGTGAGAATGCAGTGTTCTTTATAACAAGAGTAACATGAATTATCAAACATCATGCATCTATGATTCAAAATAGCTGGAATGTTGTGGATGCACAGGAGAAAGTGGAGTTGATCAATTGTGTCAGAGTATTGAGCTGGTTTCAATAAATTATTTTATTTAAAAACAATTTTGAAACAAGCTGATTTATTGGATCATTACATGCACTTTGCAGGCTGATTTCATTATAGATTAGGGTAAAAAGAATCATCGCGAGATGGTTGAGAGGAACCTCGGGAAGAAGTTTAATGACTTTCATTACCAGCTTCACAAAATATACAAGGGTTGTGCAACACACTAGGAGGCATTAATGAAGTCAACGTCATTGGTGGAACCAGATGTATGGAAAAGGTTATGTGAGAGATGGGGAAGCAATGAATTCAAAGTATCAAGTGTTCTGTTCAAGTAAATGTGCTAACTTAGATAGTTCAAGTACTTCATTTTTTGATAGTGTTCTGTACAAGTAAATTACTTGACCTATATAGTTAAATGACTTTCAACTAGATAGTGTTTTGTACTAAATATTGTGTTGACTTAATTAATACAAGCCTTTTAAGATAGTGTTCTGTACAAGTAAATTACTTGACCTAGATACTTTTAATAACTTCCATATTTGACTTTTCTCTTTCTGACAGTAGATTGATAATTTATTTATTTTATTTGACTTGGATGTGTTGTATTTATTATTTTCACACAAGCTTGCCTAAACACTTGTTGTTTTATGATTTGACGAGTAACATAGTTGTTTTAACCGTGATGGGTTTCCATTTTTATTCTTTGTTCTTTTGTAAAGTGTCCCTTGAGCTTTTACAATTGGCTTCATCTATGATTTTGGTGACACACCTGCTCTACTGCCCTGTGGCTTTAATGTAGGACATACCATCTTTACTTATGTTGAGGTTTTCAATCAGTAAAAGTTGTTTATTTTTCTTTTATAATGAGACTTTGAAACCTGTATTTTAATTAATTTTCAAAGCTATTGTTGAAATACGTGGTGTCAATTATGGTTGGTTAGTTGCTAGATGTTTATACATAATCATCTAGGGGTTGTTCTGTGCAAGTGTTATGTACATACCAATTTCTGTATAAGTATTCTGTAGAAATGCAATGACTTCCATTTATGCCCATTCTTTAGCTAATAATACATGTTTAGTTATTAAAAAAATATGAATTTTGTAGAAAATATCAAAATAGAATACAAAAAATAGGAAAAAGCAGAGGGTGAACGACACTACAGGCATAAAATCTTTTGTGAGGTTAATGCAAGAGATGGTAAGATTCTACTGATTTTAATCTTCTACCCGAATTGGTCAGTGCTAGTGTGTAAATCAAAGAGGTATTCTCTTTATCTATGTATGCTATTGAAGGGTCCAAGCACATCAAATTATGTACACTTCTATAAAGAAACTCATTGGTCAAAAAAGAAATGGGAATTTGTCACTCTTGGGACAGAAAAAAACTATGCGTGTGCTCTCTAACTTTCATTTTAAGCTATATTCTTCCATTCATAAGTAACCATTTTACTTTACTTATTTTCCCTTATTAATGAAGTCACTTGTTTTCATTAGAATACCGTGTGTGAGAAATTGAGTGATATTCAGCCTGAGGAGCGCACAAATGAGGCTGCAAATGCAATATTCAGAGATGTGCTAGGACACAGGTCTGGTTATAAAAGAGGACTTGGTGGTTCAATTATACCCGAGACTAGACCATCAGCTATGTCAGCACAAGTTGAGCAACTACTCCAAGAAAATGAGAAGCATAAAAATGAGGCATTGATGTTAAAGAATGAATTGGATGAGCTGAAAAGGAATGTAACACAATTATTGGCTTGGTAAATGTCCCAAAACCAGAGGAATAATGATTCAACATCTGAAAGAGTGTCTAATAGAGACACTCAAGGAGATCTTTAGCTAGATAGGTTTCACTACTTGGAGTTTTTTGATAGTTAGTTAAGAAGTATAACTAACTTTTTGTGGTAGGCAAATATTTTGTAAAATACTTGTAAAGGGTAAACTGGAGCAGGTTTTTGAAGTTGTTATCATTGCTGGAATGGCATCACAGTAGAGGGATGGGCATAAAATGGTGCTGTAATTTTTTTTTTGGTCAAAGGTATGTCTAACACCTATGCTCATATGCTAGACCAACCCCTTCCAACTGCATGTCTTTTCCCCAATGGTTAATAGATTTTAATCATTCATTGAGTTTGTGATCTTAAAACTTGCAAGTTGAGAGCCTAGCTAATTACTACACGGTGCTTAAATTTTCTCTAGGGATTTTTGTATTGGATTACACTCGGATGAATTTATGTTTAGTAGTATGCATGAATTGTTGTGTTGAATAATTGAATTTTTCTGCATGTCTTTGTATGTACTAAATGCATGAGTTCAACATATATCTCTTCTACCCAAAGCAAGAGAGCCTAGCTTTGGGAGGAGTCTACTTCTAGAAATAGGAACTGATCTGTAATAAGTTCCTAAGTATGCATCAGAATATCAGTTTCTTAATGAATTACTTGTCAATTTTTTTTTTTGATAAGTAAAGTTGTATTAATAATCAATGAATGGGAAAAAGTCAATTACAAAAAGTATTCCGTATCTATCAACTCGGTACATATGAATTACTTGTCAAAATAAAACAATATTCTCTAGATCAATGCACTTATATTAATAATAGATGCAATTTTACACCTTCACTTTGCAATTTTCTTACATTTTCTTTAGATGCATTTTACACTTTCATTTTGAAAATTTCTTACATTTTCTTACTTTTCTAATGCTCGTATGTTATTCCCTTTTACTATAGTGCTGTGATGCCAAATACAAGTAGTAAGAGTTGGTTTTCAAATTATGTGTGATCTTAAAACATACAAGTTGAAAGAACCTAGCTAATTACGACATGGTGCTTAATTTTTCTCTAGGAGTTTCTGTAATGAAGTACACTCGGATAGATTTATGTTCAGTAGTATGCATGGGGGATTGTGTTGAATATCTAAATTTTCCTGCATGTCTTGGTGTGTACTGAATTTTCCTGTACGTCTTGGTGTGCACTGAATGCAGTTTTACACTTCCATATTGCACATTTCTACATTTTCTTACTTTTCTAATGCTTTTATATTATTCTATTTTTCCGTAGTGCTGTGATGCCAAGTACAAGTAGTAGCACTTCAGTCATCAAAATGTTTGTGATATTAAAACCTACAATCTCAATAGCTAATTACTACATGGAAATGAAATCAAGAGATTTCTATAATGGAGTATAAGTGATGGATTTATGTTCAGTATGAATGTTGAATGGTGTCAAGTGTAGGCTCTACACTTGTTTTGAATGTATTGTTTTCATCTTTGTAATATGCAGGTACCTCTCATAAGTTGAATAGAGCCAATGAGCCTGCTTGCAAGATATTATATATAGACTTCACTCCTAGGTTTAAATGTATGGCCATGTAGACAACAATTCCAATGATGAGTGGCACATAATACTTCTGTGTTTAGTGGCAGTATGTATTTAGAAATTTCAGCTTGATTTTGGATGACATTTAATCTTTCGACATGCTATAATGTTCTACTTGTGAAAGTAAATGAGATGCTCATTCAAGCTTGTATGAAAACTGGATGACAATGTATATGAAAATGGAAGTGAATTAATCTTCCTACATGCTATAATGTTCTATTTTGCCAAACAAGTCATCAATTTCTTGCATTAAATAGAAAACAAAAAGTCCTCAAAAACATAGTACAAAAATGACAGGAATATTTTTGCTATTGACAAATGAGTTGCAATCTTTTTACAATTAGGTTGTTCAATTGATACATATTGCCCAAAAAGGTTGATTGGCAAGAGATCCATATTTCACTGCCTGGTGTTAAATTTATCAAGAAATGATGTCCATATATTGTCTGTTCCCTAGAGGCACTTGTTCAAATTGAATTGAAAGTGCAGAAGGGTGTAGAAAGGATCACAAATTAAGATGATATCGTGGCATGTGCACAAATTCTATATTTTCCTAATTGTAAAAATTATTACTCCGTCATTTCTAACAGAACTTATTGAATGCTAAAATGTAGAACTTATTGTATGAAATATGCAAAATCATGGTGACAGTTGAGATTGAGGAACACTTACTTGGGTTCAGTTCCAGCTAGCATAAAAACATATTTCTTCAATTCGACCCAAAAAAGCATAAAAATTTAGAACCCATAAAAAAATTCATGTTCAATTCACCACAAATACCGGCCACGATATGCACTCAATACATATCCCGGTGTAATCAAACCAACCACAAATACCCAAACTCTCTGTTTGTCCACAATGGTGGCATCCCATTATTTGGCAGAAATCGCCTTCAAATAAGACTGGGACGAGGTATTGCTGTGGGATACGCAAGCGGCAAGAGCTTGAGCAATTTCAGTGCCCCAAAACTCTTTGAAGATTGCAGTTGCGGTGTTCCGAAAAATGACTGAAAATAACCCTGATTTCTAACAATGTCCCAGTCAAAATTTCTTTACAAACTCTAGTTCTCCATCGGTTATTGCTGTGAGAAATATCGTTGACAAATCTGCAGCATTTGTGGCCACCTTCACTTTCTATCAAAATTGCACTGAGCAGACATATTACTCCCAGCCAATTAGCGGTGAATTGAAATTGCAGCCTTTAATCCTCTGTTGTGAAAAAACAGAAAGATTGTAGTGAACACATCCCGCAAAAGACTTTTTATTTTTGTTTTTTATTTTTAGTGTGTATTACAGATAAATTCGAAGATTTCTTTACAACTGCATGCAGTCTATCTAGAATCTTTCTAAGTCCACATTGGTTTCTCAGAATCGCGTTAATCGTGCATGCAGGGAATTGTTCATTAATTTCCTTCTTGTTTTTTTTTGGAGAAGGTTAATTTCTTTGTTGTTGATGCGAAATAACATTGTATATTTTGTTAACTTTCCTGACGCCTTTCTTTTGGTTGGAATGGTCAGCCACAACTTCTCATCATCATGTAGTGGATACCGAGAAAATGAGTTCGTACCAACTGATGGACGTTTGACTTTGATTAACGATAATATTGAAAATGATTTGACTTGACTTTGACTTTTACGGGTAGGGGAACGTACACCACACGCATCGTTCAGAACATTTAGATTTTATTATAATGAAAAGAATTATATTTATCATCCTATCAATATGGGATTCGTACGTTCTATATATATTTTTATTTTATTTTCTTCTCTTATCTTCTAATTATGAATGATGAATAAAAAAATTAATTAGTTTAAAAATATTACATTCAAAAGGTTAAAAAAATTAAAAATTAAAATATATAATATATAAAAATAATAAATAACAAAACTAATTATAATTATAAATAGCAATACTAATTATAGTGAATGATGAATATGACGTACGCACGGACTACAAACGTACGCACTGGCTTGCTTTAGCCGTTTGGATGGCCAATATTTTTCAAGAATTTTCAAAATTTCTTTTCTAAGGTTGGAGAAACACAGCTCTCAAATATATTTTAAAGTATTTTAAACATATATTTATCTATTTCTCGTTTTTTCTCTTATTTATAATAAAAAACATTTTCAAATAATATTTTATTATTATTATTATTATTTTTTGCTATAATGGCCTTTAACGAAAGTGTTAGTGATTTCAAGATTTAATCCATTGTCGGCCACTAATAACGACACTATCGACATTATTGGAATTCTCTTGTACCGGCAGATCACTCCAGACGATCCCATCGTCGGCCACCATTGTCATCAGCTCTCACGCGTGACCCAACGTCGAAAGTGGATTTCGTGCGTTTATTTTATTCTTCGACCTACCGCTAGCCACCAATGACGACACCGTCGATATCACTGGACTTCACTCACGCCGGCGATCAACGTCGGCATCACTGGAAAAGTTGGCCCCACCGCCCACGCACACCTGCACGGCTTCGGCTACAGTGACTTCCAGCGGGATTTGTTCGAACTTTTTTTTTTAATTTTTTTGAATAAAATATTAATATTTTAAAATATCATCTATTAATAGGATCCACAATTTTTAAAATATTATCTATTTTAAAATATTAAAAAATATTTTACACATCTAAACAATTTAAAATGTTTTTAATGAGACCTACAAAATTCTTTCATTTTCTACTCATACTATTCACAAATATTTTTAAATATTCTCAAAATTTCTTGATATTCAAACGTAACCTTAATTTTGATTAGTTATAACTTGCAATAAGTTAATAACCTAACTAGCTATATATATATATATATATATATATATGTAATAGATCATATAACATATTAATGCATGCATGACAGCATCCTCAGACAAGAATTTGCTGCATGAAAGACTGAAGATTGCATTGCGCGCCCCCTTGAAAACGAGTAAAAGCCAAAAACAAAAAGTAACTTATTATTGCGGAAATAGATCCAGGACGTTTGAAAATATGAAATGTTTTCTTTTTCCAAATCAATAGGACTTTGCCCCAATTTTTATGCTAAAATTTCTTATTTTTGTAAATATTGTTATTTTGTTATCTCCTAATTAATGTATCATATCAAATGTTTAAGAAATAAGATAAAAATAATAAATAATGTTTTTAATAATGATGTCATGCGATAGGGGGAATGATAAAAGGTGATGGCGAAGATGATATATAATAGTGGATCGAAATGTAGGAAAGTCCTGTATAACGACACGTCTGGATAGTCGGCTGAGAAAATCTAACATCTATACCAAGAACTTGTCTTTTGATGAGATAAGATAGACTTGCAAATTTAGGCCTGGTTGATGAAATCCCGGTTTGGATTAAGATTATTTTCATCCCATTTTAATTTATTTTTATTTTATTATTATATTTTTCTAATTTTTTATATAAAATAAAAAATTATATATATTTTAAATTTTAATTTAATTTTTTAAATTTTAAAATAATAACAACAGTAAAAAACAAATTAAACTTATTTCAAATTATATCATTTTCGAATTTAAACCAAATCGAAATTTAGGCCAGATGAGATAAGGGTGATGATGAAGGTGATAATTCCCAGGTTGGCTTTTATTTTATGTATTCCTAGCCACTCACTCCTCTAATTAAAATATTATTCCTTAATTGGATAGATAAATAATATATATAATCTCTGATATAAAATTTTAAATAGTTTCTCTTCAATAAAATATCAATCGTACTTTTGTAAAGATAAAAGGAAGGATAAATAATAGTTTTGAAAAATACGTACGTGGAAAGAGATTTTCTCTTGACGTAGTAGGATTGGATGTTGATAAGTATTAAAAAGAATTGTAAATAATAATAAAAAATAGATAAAAAATAATAATAAAATATTAAATAATAGTAAAAAATAAAAAAATTAAATAAAAAAATAAAAAAATAAAAAATAATTATGAAATATTCTAAAAATATCTTGGTTGCAAAACTTTCTCTAATGAGGAGAAAGAATATCTTTCACCTAGTGGAAGATCTTTTTGCCTAGAAGAAATTTATATAATCTCTTATTATTTACATAATTTTTACATATCACACTTATTTTATTTTTATCAAATATTTGATATATAAATAATAAATAAAAAAAAATTAAATTAGTTTTAAAAAAACAAATTCAAATTAAAAATTAAAAAATTAAAAAATAATAATATATGAAAATTGAAAAATTGTGTAGAAGTACTCTCTTACCTAGGACAAAGTCTGAGAGAAGTTATACTATTTTACTGAACTAAGCTTTTACATGAAGGGTAAAATATAGAGAAATACAACATAACTAAAGAAACAGCTGAGTCATTAAACAAGTTTTCGTTGACAGAGATAGAAAGAGATTAAATTGATATCACCAATAAAGATATCAAAGAAACCATGGAAAGATGTATACTGTGCTTGGTAGGAATACTTATAATAGACAAGAATTTCAATAGAGAAGCCTTCAAAAACACTATGTTCAAGATTTGGAAATTCAGTTGGGAAATTAAAATATTAAAGTGGGATAGAACTTGTTTATATTTGAATTCCATTTGAAACTGACCTAAATAGAATATGAGAAAGTTAGGCATGGATATTTGATATGAACTTGTTATGCTTAAAAAATTTGAAGGATTTACTCCATCTACTGAATTGGCATTTACTCACACTAATCTTTGGGTCCAAGTTCCAACTATACAACTTACCTATGGGGTGTATGGATAAGACGATTGGGGGAAGAATTGATGCATCGATTGGTATAGTTCTGGAAGTGGGCTCTGATATTAATGAGAATTGTTGGGGTAAATGGTTGAGAGTATTGATGGAAGTGGACTTAATTGAAACTATTGGAAGGTGAGAAATTACAAATTTATTAGCCAAAGAGGTTTTGTTCAATTCAAATACGAAAAACTACCTAACTTTTGTTTCAGATTTGAGGTTATTAAACATGACTTGAATGGTTGTGTTGGTCAGAATAATCAAACGGAAAGCTTGAAGAAGGCTGACACTAACCAATATGGAACATGACATAGGGCTACTAATTTTGGAGTTAGTTTAAATACCTCAGGTACTAGTTCAAGTTATGGTAGCAGTTCTGCAAGACAATATGAGAGTGTGACTGAGTGAAAGTCTATGGTTCAGGAAGAGGGGAAAAGAGTATGATATAATATGGGGGTTTGGGAAGCATAGAAGGAAAAAATTTTGAGTTGCAAATTACTGCTTATGAAGATATACAAGAGTTGCAAATGACTACTTATGAAGATATACAAGAGAGCATAACAGAACGTTAATTTCAGGGCAATTCTCCCAAGTTGAACTTCAAAAGGGAATGTAACTTGCGGAACACAGTTGCTATGGACTCAATACCTAAATAGATGTTGAACAAATAGGAAGTTAGTGCAATTCCAGTTGAGTCTAATTTATTAAATAGCAACTTAAACCTGATACTTGAGATTAATGTGAATAAATGGAAGAGGAGAGCTAGGGGTTAGTAGACTAATATTAATATAGAGCATATGACTCCTTATGCTACAAGGAAAAGGAAAACATAACAGAATTTGGCTTTTGCTTTGGAAAACTGTTTGAAAGCTGGAGATAAAAAGGCAGTGGGGCTTGAAAACGCTCGGACAGTTAGAGACCATAACTTTTTGGTTAAGGCCCATAAGCCAAGCATCTTAATTCTCACGGAAACTAAGATGCAAAAAAATAAGTTAGAGGCTATTAAACTTAGGTTGGGTTTAAAAAATGCATTTTTCAGTGGATGTGATTGGAAAAGGTGGAGCCGTTTAGCTTTTTTTTGGGAGAAGGATGTGAAGCTAAGGATTCATAATTACACTCAAAGACATATCAATGCTTGGGTTGATCAAAATATATTTTCTTGGATGCTAACATGTTTTTATGGTTATCTTGGAATAGAAACTAGACATATAGGTTGGAGCATTTTAAAACATTTAAAGCTGCATTACCCTAGAAGATGGCTTTGCATTGTAGACTTTAATGAAATCGTATATCACAATGAAAAGATGGGAGGAGCACGAAAAGAGGAAAAATAGATGGACTCCTTTAGGAAAATGCTACATGACTGCATGCTCACTGATTTAGGCTCAAGAAATGGCAAGTATACATGGGCAAATAATTGAATAGATCACACCTTCACTACGGAAAGGCTTGATAGAGCAATTGCAAATGTTGAATGTTGTGCAACTTTTCATGGAGGGGAGGTGCAAGCCATGCCTACTTCAACTTCTGATCATTGTTCTATTTTGATGTTGATAGGAAAAAAGGATGATAAGGTTAATAAGTCATCAAAAGTGAAAAGATATGAAGATAGATGGTCTACTTTTCCTGAGTGTGAAGCTGTGATTAAAAAAGCATGCAGAATGAGAGAGGTAACACTGGTGGTTTGCAGAAAATAAAAGACAAAGAGAGGTGTTTGAGGGATCTAAGGTGGTGGAGCTACAGAAGGGAGTATGAAGCAAAAGAAAGTTTAAACCACAAGACCAGTTACCGAACAAACTATATAACCGTTAAAACAACTCTAAAAGTCAAATGCTATGAATAGTTACTAAACAAGCTGTACAACAATTAAAATAGCTCCAACAAGAAAGAAATGAGATGTTGAAAGAGACCATTTGCCATGGAAACAAAGAGCCAAAGTGACATAGCTACAACAGGGTGATCGAAATACAAGGTATTACCACCTTTGTGCTAGCCAGAAAAAGAAGACATACTATTTTGCAAGTGTTGGATGCAAATGGAAGGAGTATAGCAGACACTGACCAGATAGAAAATGCCTTCACTCAATTCTAAAAAGGTTTGTTTACAACCTTGAGGCCTACTATTATTGAGAATTTCCTCAATGCAACTGAGAAGAGAGTAACAAAGCAAATGAATGATAGACTGCTATCACCTTTCAACAAAGAGAAAATTAAAGATGCTGTGTTCCAAATGGGTCCCTACAAGGTTTCTAGCTCTGATGGCTATGAAGCATGCTTCTATCAAAAGTATTGGCCAGTTGTGGAGGAGGAAGTATGTGAGGCTATCTTATCCTTTTAAAGTCTGACCAATATATTTCTGTTATAAATCATACTCATCTAGTGATGATCCCTAAGAATAACTGTCCAAAAAACATCTCAAAATATAGACCCATAAGTCTATGTAATGTGCTATACAATATTATCACTAAAATGATAGCCAATTGAATGAAAGAAATGCTACCTACTCAATGTGCATTTCTCACAGAAAGAATAATTTCAGACAATATTTTGGCTTCATACAAGACACTCCATACAATGAAAACAAAAATGCATGGAAGGAGAGGTTATATGGCGATGAAATTAGATATGAGTAAAACTTATCTTATAATGGAATGAGGTTTTCTCAATAAAACAATGCTTGAAATGGACTTTGATAAAAACTAGACAGATTTGATCCATAAACGTATATCCTCTTCGTCCTTTTCTATTTTGTTGGATGAAATGGCTCAAGAAATGCTTAAACCTTTGAGAGTTTTAAGACAAGGTTGCCCATTATCCTTATTTTTGTTTATTATATGTACTGAAGCCTTATCTGCCAAACTATTGCAAGCCGAGCAGAAGGGGCTTATTTCTAGGGTTCCATTAGCAAGAGGAAAAATTAAGATGAACCATGTCTTCTTTGTTGATGACAGTTTAGTATTTTGCAGGGCTTCTATACAAGAATAGGTCGAATTAAATCAGGTATTATAGGGTTATGAGCAAGCTTTTGAACGTCAATTGAATAGAGAAAAAGCATCACCATTTCTTAGCTCAAATACCAGCCATCTCACAAAGAATTACATTATGGAGATTACAGGTTTAAATGCTTCCTCTAACTTAGAGAAATATTTGGGACTGTCATATTTAATTGGTAGGTCAAAAGTCAGGAAATTCATGCAATTGTGGAAAAGGTTAGGAAGAGATTGAAAAATTGGAAAAATAAATTTCTATCACAGTCTGGAAAAGAAATATTGATAAAGACAGTAATACAAGATATCCCAACTCATTGCATGAGTGTATTTTCTCTACCTAAGAATTTGTGTAAAAAGCTCAATGCTTTAATGGCTAAATTCTGGTAGAAAGCTTGAGAGAACCACTCAAAAATTTATTGCAAAAAATGGGAAAGTATGAGTACAGGAAAAATAGATGGGGGATTGGATTTTAGGGATTAGTGAGATTCAACCTTACCCTTCTTACTAAATAAGTGTGGAGAATTCTTATCAATCCATCTTCATTGGAAGCAAAAGTCCTAAAAGGATCCTACTTTCCTAATTCAATTATTCTGTAGGCCAATGTTGGATCAAGACCATCTTTTATATAGAGAAGCATACACTCAACAATGGACCTTGTAAAAGATGGATGCATGTGGAGAGTGGGAAATAGGGAAAAAAAATAAAGTATGGAAAGACAATTGGATTCCACAACTGGAAACAGATGGATTCAATCACCTATAAATGTTTAGAAAATGCAAAGGTTGCAAAGTTGATAGATTAGTCTTGCAAATGGTGGAATATGCAACTTCTCAAAAATATCGTTAACGAGGAAGAGGTCAAAAAAATAGTGCAATTCCTTGTATCACAGTGTTACTGAGGATAAAATGGTGTAGAAAGTGACTATAAATAAAGACTTTCTATGATGAGTGCTCACTATAGACACATTCAGCAACAAACCAATAAAAAAGGGGAAAGGTAAAAAAAGTTTGATCAAGGAGAATTTTGGAAGCTGATACGGAAATTGCAAGTAAAAAATTTAGTCAAAATGTTTATTTGGAGAGCATGTAAAAATGCTTTGCCTACTAAACATAACTTGTACAAGAGGAATTTCATTGCTGATCCACTTTTTTCCATTTGTCAAGGCACAACTGAAACTCTAACTCACATTCTCTGGTCATGTCTTGCTGCACAGGATATGTGGAGTCTAGCAAGCAAGAAAATCCAAAAGACTGCCATAACTAATGAAGAGTTTGGCTCCTTTATTCTATCAATGGCTAGCAAAATTGGCCAAGAAGAAATATGTTTATTTACAGAAATAGTCAAGGCTATATGGAACAGGAAGGACATATGGATGCTAAACTTCTTTCTTTTTGTTTCCATCCAACAATCGCAGAGGCAAGAGGACTGGTATCTGCTACTATGTTGTGCAAAGAGCTACAACTAAACATGTGGTTCTAGAAGGGGACTCGAGTCAAGTGGTTAAAGTGATGAGACAATGCAAAGATCATATGGGAATATTGACCTGCCTAGTAGAGATTTTATTAATAAATTTTATTGATAAAATCATCACTTATGGTGGAGAAAAACCGTGACAACATCAATACACTTGGGGGTTACAAAATATAGAATAATCAATACCCAAAGCCAAGTGAAAAAAAAAACCATTAAACTCAAAATTAAAATCAATAATAATGAGAAATCTAACAAGCCTGAAGAAAAATCAACAATAATCAAAATTCTAAACATGCCTGAGAAACCCGAAAAAAAAAATTGACGTTCTTATTTTATCCATAGCATCTTATTGAAGGTAGTCTCACTTTATTAATCTTTAAAATATCTCTAAGTTTATGGTATTCAGTAGTTGATTTTCTTGTGTGCCTTGGTACAGGAGGGTCCCACCTAGAAATTGGTACTCGTATATAGATATTCCATGTTTAAATGACACATTAATTTGAGCTAACAAAATTTGATTCCTTTCCTAGTAATCATACAAATACCATAGACAACAAATTCCTTTTTTTTGTTTTTTATCCAATTAACAACAATGAGTGAAACTAGTTCAACTTCAATAATTTGAATTCCCATACGAGCACGATACTGAAGACCCTTCAGCAAAGTAGACAACTTTACGAAATTATTGGTATCTGGTCCAAGCCCTTCCGCAAACGCCATCAACAAATCGCCTTTAGAATTTCGAAGAAGACCCCCAATACCACATATACCCGAATTTCCAATGGAACTACCATCCACATCTAATTTCACCCAATCTGCTTTTGGGCGCAACCAATATACCAGTTGGGGTTCCTTATACTTTCTCGGCTTAATAAACATGTTCAGGCTCTTAAGAACCCATTCATCTCCCAAATCGATTTTTTTCAGTTTCTTTAAGTTTCAAATCAGACCAAGCTACCAAGTATTTAATAGTCGCCCAGAGAGAAGCAAAACTATATTTATTATCATCCAATCTTGTCTTGCATCTCCATAACCAAAACTGCTAGGTTATAATAGAAGGAATTAAACCAATAAGCATACTTTAGGAAGAAGCTTTACTCGCACACCTAAACCAAAGCTCCACATGATCTCTCTATGGTTTGCCTTGATTATAATTCATTCCCAGAATTATTGACAAAACGTGATCTTGGTCTTCATAGTTTCCTGAAATACAACAAGAACATTTAGAAAAAATCGGAATGCCAACATGCCAAATTCGATCATCCATAGTGAGATAGTTTTGAATTGCTTTCCACATAGTAACTGAGATATTTTTTGGTAAAACATTACTCCACACCCAATTTGACCAGTTAACTTTCAAAGCTTTAATTCTGATACAATCCCAAGTAGATTGAGATGTAAACTGACCATCACTAGTAGACTTCTAGATTAATACTTCCTCCCCATCCTTATGCTTTCCCAATTTCTTAATAACTTCCTCCATTTTATCCAAACCCACAAGTCGAATAATCTTGTCTATATCCCAACCATTTTCAAGTCTAAGTTCTCTTATTCTGAGGGCTAAATTTTCTTCCACCTGATATGAGTTCGATAGTGGACCTGAATCAAGCTATTTATCTTGCCAAAACAATATATTGTCATCACTAATTTGCCATTTTGCATTATTAATCACCTCAGGTAACACCTTTATAATGCTATGCCAAAACAACAATCCTTTTTGACCTTTAACCAAGGAAATGTGCAACTTCTTAATATACTTGGCTCTAAAGAAATTAGACCACAAAGAATTATCAGTTAACAGTTTCCAAGCAAACCTCATCCTAAGTGAGCTTTGAATATCTTCCAGATTTCGCAACCCCACCTCTGCTTCTTTCACAGGTTTGCACATCAAATTCCAAGCAACCCATTTTCTTTTAGGCTTATCGTCAAATGATCCCCAAAAGAAAAAACTAAAAATACGATTAATGGCATGAAAAACCATTTTAGGGCGTGTACAACCATTACTAAATGGACAAGGATGCTTGCTAAAACATGCCGAAGTAACAACAACCTGGATCCCGAAGATAAAATTTCCTATTTCCATCCTCCAACCTTATTTCTTATCTTATTCACCAACTCATCAAAATGTACCACTTTTAATCTCCCAGTGATAATTGGAACACCAAGGTAAATAGTCAGGAAAATGCCTTATGAGAACTGTCATATTGAGCAACATATATCTCCAAGTTCTACTACACGAATTGGAGAAGAAAATTGCAGACTTTGCCTTGTTTACCACTTGATCAAACCACTGCTCATAAAGATTAAAAATGTCACTATACCTCTTTGAGAAGCATGGATACTATTAGCAAACACCATAATTTCATCATCGCATACCAAATATGCAAAATTAATGGAGAGCCTTGAGGATGAGTAAAAGGTTTAATGACATTTTGCTCAAAACTTTTTTTCAAAAGGCGAGAAAGAATTTCCTCTACCATAATAAAAAGATATGGTGACAGTAGATCACCCTGTCTCAGCCCACATCCATCTTTGAAAAACCCTTTAGGAATCCCATTCATAAGACCTAAGAACCAAGGAGTCTCCACACAGTGTTTGATCAACCCACAAAATTTTGGATAGAACTCATATGCTGTTAAGGTATGAAAAAGGAATCTCAATTAATAGTATCATATGCTTTTGCAATGTCCACTTTAACCAGCGTCACACCTCTCACCGATTTATTTAAAGAATGAACAATTTCTTATGTCAAAGCTACATTATCAAAAATACTTCTTCCTGGGATGAAAGCACATTGTTCTAGCAAAATAATAAATTTCAACAAAGGAGCAAGCCAATGAACTAAAATCTTGGAATAAACTTGGTAAATCACCGAAGAAAGACTTATGGGTCTGAATTTATCAAAACTCGTGGGATTAGTGACTTTTAGAATCAAAACTACATAAGAGGCTGTATAAAACTTAGGCAACGATATTCCCATAAAAAAAATCAATGACTGCATCACATACATCCTTCTCCACAATATCCCAACAAGATTTGCAGATTCCTGAGCTAAATCCATTAGGTCCCAGGCTACTCTCTATAGAAATAGAGAGCATTACTTTTTTAATTTCTTGTGGGGTGGGAGGAATAACCAAGGCTTCATTTTGCTCAACATTAATCATTGGGTCAACCAGCTCTAATAAATCCGGCATCTCTCCCGGACAATATCTTAGAAATTGATCAAAGTATTCCACTGCACCATTGTGAATCTCCTCAGGGGAACCCAATACTCTACCATCTTTCAATCTCGTCTCTTTTACCACATTCTTTTTTTTTTGCTTGCATTGCTTTGAAAAATCCGCCATTTGCCTCCCTTTTTCAATCCATTGAGTATTGAACATTTGACTAAACGAACATCCTCTCTATGCAACCAAACAACCAATTCTTCCTTTGCTAGCAAGAGAGATCTTTCACTTTCATCCATAAACTCTTCTTGAAGCAAGTTATCCAATGTCTCAATTCGAGGCTCTAATCTAGTGATACTATCCTCTATCTGTCCAAAAACTTGTTTATTCCAAGTTCTGAAAACTTGCTTCGTCCTTTTTAATTTCCTCGTAAGGGGCCACAAACAATAACTAATATTATCATTTGTCCAGTTAGAATCAACCAATTTTTTAAACTCTGGGTAATCAACCCACATTTGCTAAAATTTAAAAGTAGAAAGCCCATATCTAGTATTAACAGGATTTGAATCCAGAATGATTGGTGCATGATCCAAAGTAGTTCTTGACAAATAATTTTGTGAAATCTGAGAAAAGAAATGCAAGCCAATTGTATTTAGCAAACAACAATCTAATTTAGCCTAGCTTCTTGCACGACCGGCATGACCATTACACCAAGAAAATCGACTACCATTATTGGGTATATCAACTAACCCGCACGCCTCAATACAACTATTAAAATCACCCATCACCATTGCTAATCTTGGTATTCCACCCTTCATCTCTTCATCACTATGAATTATATTAAAATCCCCCATAACAATCCAGGGAGAATTCACATCATTCATCAACTGTAATTCCTCCCAAAGACGACGTCTCTCCATAACATTGCATTTTGCATAAATAATAGATAACAAAATCTTTCTATTATTCTCATGAACCTCAACCGTAATATGATGATTAGTAGAAGCCAAGATGTTCACCTGAATTCCATGCTTCCACAAAAGCCAAAATTTTCCTCCATCTACTTGATTTGAAAAGAACTCAAACATGTTCAAATCACTACACTATCTCTGCAATTTATTCTGAGGATTAAACGGTTTAGCTAAAGCTACCAACCGTGGTTAGTACTCATGCACTAATTTTCTTAATCTTTTCTTAGACGTCCCCACTCCTCTTATATTCCAGAATAGAATTTTATTCATCATAAACCAATCTAGAAGGCTTGCTAGGAACCCTTGTCGATCTCCTTACTTTTACTTCCTTAATACTTGACACATTAAAATTCACAGTTTCAGAATCCAAAAAAACTTCTTTACCTTTGCTACAGTGCTTTTCATCTGCAAAAGCATTATTTTTAGAATGAACACCCTCTTCATTAGGGTATGAATCTTCCACTTCTACTACTGTTTATTCCACAACAACATCCTTCGATATCTTTTCAGTTTGTAATGTATCTTCCTCAAGTCTTTCATTTTCCAAATCACATCCATTCCCCATGTCCAGTCCTCCCTCCACCCCCACAACACAGGATCTTTCAATCACCACATATTCAACATATTTTAAAGGCTCATTCAGCCCATCTTGAACCAAAATAGAATTTTGGCCCATAGGATCTTGCTCAGTTATGACTAAGCTAACATCATTCTCCAAAACAAGATCCAATTTCTCCAAAATTGGCACAACGTCCTTTGTTTGAATCACAACTCCCTTTGAGGATTCACCAACCTACTTTTCCATTTCTTTATTAGCTTGCAATTCCATCTCTTTATCTTTTCTGCTTCCATATTGATCAGAATTGGTTTTTTTCACCCAAATCCTATATGTTCTTTTCGCCTCTAATCTTTTTCTATCATTCCTCTGTTTTTTTCTCAGTAGCCCATCTACAAGTTTTCAAATTATGCCCTTGCATTTGACATCTTCCACAAAAGGCTGGTAAATCCTCATAAACCACTTCTTGGTAAATACTAGAAGGGTTACTCGGGTTCCCAATTCAAACAACATTCAAAGGTTCCTTTGTAGCATCAACCTCTACACAAACTTTTGCCCTGTCTGTTTTAGTCACGAATCTAATAGCATCGTCCCTTTGAATAAAATTACCAATCGACGCAACAATATTTGTCAAATAAGATTTCTGGTAAAAGTTTGGTGGAATCAGTAAAAAATCCCATCCACGTAATACACTTCTCTAGAAAAAGCCTTATTAAAATCATCCTCATTGGATAGACAAACAAAAACATTTCAAGGCCTCCTTCATAGCAGGAACCACCGGTTGTATAGATAAACCCATTTATTCTGAATAAAGGACCGAATCACGTCTAAGGAAGGCTTTTGTTTAAGAAATTTCAAGACCAAAGTATAGCTGAAAGGCACAACCGATTCCTCTATTTCCTCTCTTGAAAGTAGGACATAAACTTCTCCATCAATCAACTTCGCTGCACGAGATGGGACTACAACTTTTGGAAGCGGTTGAGCCAACTGGGCAACCATATCAACGAATGTCCTATGTCTTTCTGTCGCCACCGGAAGACCTTGATAACCTTCGGCACTAGCCATCACATTCTGCATTTCTCACAATTGCAAACCCTAGCATAGCACAAATCTTCCCATGCATGCCACGTCAGCAGGAAGGTTATATTTTAGTCGTGCGAGCATGCTACTTAATTGTTATTTTGTAATTAATAAGCACCAGCTTTTATTGGTATTAAAACAAGTAATTTTAGGTCGTATATATTGATTTAAAAATAAAATATTGATTGAAATTGTGGAAGCATGATGGAGCAAAAGGAAGGATGGTCTAGGGTGTCTTTCCTGGACTGGTCCTTCATCTCTGTCTGAATTGGTCGTACCTGATGACGGATTGATTAGTCAAACCTTTACATATTACTATATAATATAGTGAAATGATATAAATTGAACAATATATTCGTAGGCAAATCATCTTTGTTTACAGGCAGACAGCCCCCTCCTTCCCTTTCAAAGAAAACGTCGACTAGTGATCTTGGTATCATAGTATCTCGCCCTCCTAATTCAATTTGTGATCTTTAACCTGTTGCATGTTTGTGATAACCAATATTTGACTCTCTGCAGCTTGATTACTTTCTTAATTTCTTTCTAATTTCTTAATCCCTGATCAGGTCGTAGAATTCCTTTCTTGATCAGAAACTCCTCCTCGTCAGTTTCAACAAGTTCCTCGTATCAGTAGCGAATTAAGTTATGGCCGAAAATAGAGTTCAACATGATGATAATCAGGCTGAGTTACTTCCTTGTGTGGAAGATTTATATGAAGGTGTTTCTGTAAACATGGAGAAGCCTATGGATTCTACGGTCTTTGCTCCGTTGCTTCGAGCTTCAATATTACAATGGAGGGAACAGGTCATTAATTATATATATGAATAAATCTATATATTTTCTAACCTTTTTTTTTCTGTGTAAATGCTCAAGCTTTAAATTCTCCTTAATTTGTACCACTATGTTATGATTTAATTTAGAAATATACTATCAGGGGAAGAAGGGTATCTGGCTCAAATTACCCACTGAACACGCAAATCTCGTTGAAGTTGCAGTTAAGGTAAACTCAAGAGTTTTTTTTTTTTTTCCTCAGAAGATTCTATAGATTGCTTGCACACCTTTTTGACAGAGGAATACCATTTACGAATAGAAAATTCTATACAACTCCTACTGCCTATTCGAAATATGTCTAGAAACAAATACGTTAAGAAACCAGTAACAATCCAACCAACTGCCTTGAGGGTAAACTCGTGTTTTTTGAAGTAGATCATAAATGATGGATGGGGGTTATAAGTTTCTGAAAAACTCAACTGCCAATCATGTAAAACTTAGCTATTGCTAAATATACAACTTAGTCTCTTATCTAAATTCTGCTTTGCTGTCATAATCTTCTTCTGAAAATTGCACAGCAAGGATTTAGGTATCACCACGCTGAACCAGAGTACTTGATGCTCGTATTTTGGATCCCTGAAACTACTGATACTATGCCTGCAAATGCTTCCCATCGAGTGGGTATTGGTGCTTTTGTCATGAACAGTCAAAGAGAGGTATTTTATCTTGTATTGATTTCCGGTTTTCAGAAATCCCGACAACGGGTGATCAGTTTGTCCTGTTTTACTTTTCGTCTATCCCAATGTTTTTGTATTTAATTTGTATTTTGATTTTTGAGCTGTCAATAAAATTGATTTTCCGCCCCAATAGGGAGACTTGGTAGTTGGGAGCCGTTAATAACTTTTCAACTAGTACTTATTCCTTCTAGTTAAGAGAATCAGCATTGGAAATTGAAGAAATTTTAAATTTACTATTTATTTTTTAAGAACAAAAATATTTTTATTTCATATTTTTATTTTTATTTTTTTTCATTTTTGATCAAATATAACAAATTTTTTTTGATATATATATAAATTTATACTTTTAAAAAAAAACTTTTAACCAATCTATGGTTAATAAATAAAATATCCGGAAAGTTCTTTGCAATGAATGAAATTGCAGTGACGGCTGGCTTAACTTTCTGAACTACTTAAATTGAAATGATCATATGGTAGGTGCTCGTAGTTCAGGAGAATAGTGGCAAATTTAAAGGAACAAGCGTGTGGAAGTTTCCCACTGGTGTCGTTGATGAAGTAAGTACATTTTGGGTGCGATTCTTTTTGAAGGACATTTTAGGAGATATTTTCACCTTGGCTTGTAATTTTTCCTTCCACAGGGTGAAGATATTTCTACAGCTGCCATCAGGGAAGTCAAAGAAGAGACAGGAGTAAGTGATTAATGTGCAATTGGTGAAGTACTCTACTCGAATGAATATGACCTTCACATACTTGCGGATGTAGTTATAAGAACATTTCTTTTATATATTTTTTCAGATTGAGACGGAATTTGTTGAAGTTTTAGCATTCAGGTACGAAAATTTCCTACAAGCATCCAATTTAATAGAAAGTCTTCCCTCAGTTCCTGTAAAGGCAACTTGACTGTCTCGCATTCTGCAAATTTATATCCATTTGTTGCGTGAAAAACTAAAGTTTCTCTATTGATCATAGTTTTCAATCTACCTTTTAGTTTTGGTCTTATTACCATCTCTCTCCCTGATCTCTCTGTCAATACAGGCAAAGCCACAAGTCATTCTTTAGCAAAACAGATTTGTTCTTTGTCTGCATGTTACGACCGCGCTCCTTTGACATCCAGAAGCAGAACATAGAGATTGAAGCTGCCAAGGTAAATTTTGATAACAACAATACGATAAAAGTGTTAATTTAAGATAAAATTGCATCAATTTGAGCTAGACCTTTGAGAAAAAAATTAGAACCATTTGCTAATCTACAAGTCACAGTGGAGAAAAGTAGATAAGGTTTCAAACTTTTGTCAATCCTACTAGCTGTTTGTACTCTTTAGATTAACTCTTCCAAAATCATACTAGGCGGATGCAATAACAATAGCAAATGTAAATCAGTTTCCAAGTCTTATTTGATAAAAAAGAAGACTTTTAAAGGAAAATGTCAACTATGTCTCCTAAGCATGTCTCAGAATTAGAGCATGGCAATATGTTTCCTTTTTCTCTTTCCAGCATAGGCTGCAGTCAAGACCACCTGTAGTTGATATTTAGTAATGGGTGCTGCTACTCCCCCCTCAATTTACCCCCTCAAGTGTACCCCTACTGCATTTTGATTTTATTTTTTTTTGTGTTTTTTCAAATGTAAAAAAAAAAACACACACACACACACAAATTCAGTAGTGGTAGCTTTTTATAACATTTAAAAACAAAAACAAGTACACTAGCGGTTCACTTGAGGGGGCAAGTTGAGGGGGGCAAACTAGCATTTATCTTAAATTCTTAGTACATACATGTCATGCTTGATATGATATGAGTTCAACAGACATGTGATGAACAGTAAACTTTACATATTTATAGCCCTTACTTGCACGAAATACTTTGGATATCAACTCTTGAAACCCCTCCGCTATGGTTGTAACATGTATCCTTGGGGCAGCATGCCTTTCAGTTTAAACCGGTAACTCATTGAGAGCCAATACAAAACCATGAAAACCCAAAGTGCCTACTTTTCATCAGAGCATTTGTTGGCAGAGAAAATGAAAAAAGTCCATTCCATCTTTTTTTTGTTGCCAGCAATTTGGAAATCGAAAGGCTAATCTCCCCATCTTGGCATTGGATGTCGGTTAATATTGAAGTAAACGGAAAATTATTGGAAAATATGGCGTCCTCTAGTTTCTGAAATATTTCAACCAAAAGGGTTTCCTTTATGTTAATTTTTCTTATGATCTTATTCTTTAGTGGATGCCGATTAAGGACTACGCAGCTCAACCTTTTATCAGTGGACACGAGATGTTCAATTATATTGCAAAAATATGCATAGCAAAGTCGGAGGGGGAGGATTATGCTGGTTTTTCTCCGCTGTCTACAAAAACATCCTCTGGCAAAACAAGCTACCTTTACTTCAATGGGGGTCTGAAAGACCAATTAAGTTCTGATAATCAGAAGCAGAAAATGCCGATGTAACGAGCTTTGGAAGTGATGACAGGGGGTCCTCAAAGCTCACGTCGATTAAGGAAAAAGGAATAAAAACGCACAGCTTTTATATAAAATAAAAATATTGTTACGGATTGTTCTTATATTTATTTAATTAGATGTTTAATTTTCAGAACTTGATGAATGTAATAATCCCATATCCGTTTTGTTTATTCTGTTGAAACAGCTGTGTCGTAATAAATAAACAAGTTAGATGAATTTTTCTCGTATCAAGTAAAATAAAAATTAAAAAGGAAATACGTGGTACTGGTAGTTGAGCTTAGATAGATAAAATTATTATGAATTTTACTATGTTGCTGGGAAACAGTACTGCTTCAACCCGAGACAGTTAGGCCGGCGGAATCAGCAGCATTTTTGCTTATATTAATCAGAGTCAGAGAATATGATGAGAACGTAAACAGTCAGCTTTGCTCTTGATCTCTGTAACAATTTTGAGCTAGCAAGAGAAGCTTCCCTTTAACAGTCAAAATGAATTTCAAAAGGCCTTATACTAGAGATTTATTTCCTTGTACTAAATTATTGGATAAGATGAGTTGTACGAAAAAACAGGGTTAGCAGCTAGCTGTTACATGTTACCATAATAAACTGGTTTAGAATGATGGATCTGCATAGTTCACGTGAGAAGTTATAAAAATATCAATAATATTATATACAGAGTAAATAAATATTGTATAATTATTTAAAAGAAATGAGATTTATTATTAAAATTTATTTTTTTTTTTATGTGAGTTTCGTATTTATTTAATTTTTTTAAATAATTACGACATTTACATATTTCACATTCACAACTGTCATTTCTTAAAAAATATTTCTAAATTCTATCTCTCCATCTATCTTCTTTTCCAAACGTAAATCTGAATCCTGTAAAAAAAATATTGTGGGCTGCTTCCCTTCAAGACATTCAACGATCTACAAGAATCAATTAAAAAGAATTAGTAGCAAACTATAAAATGGAAGGCCGGCCAAATTTCCGTCTCATAGACCATCCGAAAGTCAAAGCCCCTTTATGATAGACATCTGACTGATCAGAGGGTCTGTACAGTGGGAGCGTAGAGGGAAACTTAGATAAAACCCAGTGAGTAGTTGGATGGTTAGCCGCCTTGATCACGTTCATATACCATCTGAAAGTCAGATGAGATTCTCAGAATCGGTGGTAAAGAGAGGAAACAGTTTTGTTTTTCTGGCTAATCTTGGACAATTTCAGAGTTTGTTGGTGAGAATGGAGGGTATGGTAGAGACAATTGGTGCAATTACTCGCTTCAACATACAGTTTTTGTCTACTTTTCTACCACTAAAGAAGACCATTATAAAATCCCAGCATTTAGATCATTACTCCTTGGATCGGAGTAGCATGAATGTTGTTTAATTTTATCAACAAGATCAAACCCTTCCACTTTTTCTTAGTCTACACAGCTGCATGGCTTTACGCTTAAGTGCTTCTTCCTCAAATAGCTTTTTGTCACCATCTTCATTCAGTCACGAGACTCGGACTATACCAAAAAGAAAGCTGTTTGGGATCTCGGTTTGTACGAACAATTCACGAGTTCATCGTAACAACCATTTTGAGCTCAAAGCTTCGTATGCTCAGCCGTTAAATGCTGTTTCTCTGCAGGCTGGTGAGTTTGTGCACATCTACTTTAGTTTAATATGGAATTCTGCTTCTTTATGACGGTCCTTGTGCTTGTACACAATGTGTTTGATATTTGCCAAGCGAAATTTATACGTGTGTCGCTTTAGCAAAGCAAATTGCGCCTTGGATTTTCGGAAAACGAGATAGAGAAGTAGTTTTAAATACTAAGCAAATGGTATATATAATGATAGTTGGATTCTTTCCTTAGTTACTTACCTGTTGCTCTTCAAGGAAGTCTAATTGGGATATTTCTGATCTTTCTAATCTATTAGGAAAGAGTTCAGTTTTGGAACGTTTTATGATGATGATTAGTAAGAGAGAATGGAACGGCTGCTTTCTCGTCCAAAAATGTTCTCCTTGTGTCCAACGTTAGACCCAGATCATTCAGCTATATGCCTTTTTCAAAAATTTAAAATTATATATAAAAAAAAAGCGTAGTGTAGTCTGCTTTGATGACCTTCTTGATACATTTTCAATGCTTTTTACGAATTTTCTACTGTATTCTAGTCATTTCGAGTTACAATTCTGAGATCGAAGTGGATTTTATGGAGTAGGTGCACCGGTAAATTCTCTAACTACAGAGCGTGTTGAGAATCCAGCTCAAAAAGAGTACATTCCTTTCTTAGAAACAGAGAAAGACGAGACTACTCTCAGCATTGTTGTTATTGGGGCTTCCGGTGACCTTTCTAGGCGAAAGATCTTTCCTGCACTCTTTGCTCTTTTTAATGAAGATCGTTTGCCTGAGGTTCAATTCTATGATACTTTCAGAAATTCTTTTGGAAGATAGGCCTTGCTTGTAATTTACTTTAGGTCTGCTGATCTCCTTTTTGTATTTTTTACCGTTTCAGAATTTTACAATATTTGGCTATGCTCGGAGTATAATGACTGATGAGGAGCTAAGGGATATGATCAGCAAAACTCTGACTTGTAGAGTTGACAAGAGGTGCTAATTTATTTATCTTAATTTATTAGAAACTAAGTTCTTATATTTTTTAACCAAATATGTTGTGCATTGCCCTGATTACTCTAATTTGAGGGATTACAGGGAGAATTGTAATAAGAAGATAGATGCATTCTTGAAAAGATGTTTTTACCATTCTGGTCAATATAGCTCGGAAGAGCATTTCTTGGGATTGCACAAGAAGCTGAAAGGAAAGGAGGTAATATGAATTATTTACAAAATTAAGATATATAGGATACCTTCTTCAATTCCTCTTTTGCGGCTGAGACTGTATATAAATAGGTGCAAACCTTCTGATAACAGCTTTCCAGGCTTTAGTTGGATTGTCTTTGTGCTGGGTAACGAAGTTCGAAAATTAGGCTAGAATATGAGAAAAAACACTTTTGGGCAGTTACTGCATGTTATGAATCCATCCAAATTGCTTAGATTTGGCTGAAAAGGCTAAATTTTCTTGTTATGATGATGCAGGGGAGTAACAAACTATGAAGCCATTTTACCTTCTACTTCCCTTTGTGTTAGAAATATGCATATTGGAAAATAATATGCATGTTACTTCTTATCAAGTCCAACTGCAATGCTTAGAGAAATCTATGTAGGGACGTAGAAACTTGCATATCAGAAACCAATACATCGCTAATGTCTATGAAGCAGAAGATAATCTTAATTTCTGTAGGACTTGCATTACAAAAGATAAAGGTGGGGGCTTGGGGTGGATTCAATGTCAAATATAATGCTCCGATTTTGGTCTTTTTTTTCTTTGTTCTTATTCTTGAGTTTTTTTTTTTTAATATACTAGGATTTAAGAGCAATAGACTAGTATAAGCTCTCATCAAGTGCTTCAAAACTGTAATAATTCCCTCTAGTAAACGTTTAGCTTCTTTTTAGGCTGGAAGACTATCAAATAGGCTGTTTTACCTAGCAGTGCCACCAAACATATTTGTGGATGTGGCAAGATGTGCCAAATCTCGTGCTTCTTCAGAAAATGGCTGGACTCGAGTCATTATTGAGAAACCATTTGGTCGCGACACAGAGTCATCCAGGGAGCTGACCAGAGACTTAAAAGGATACCTGAGGGAGGACCAAATATTCAGGTATGTACTTTTTTGCATTTTTGGCTCTTGAGATGGAGTTTAAGGTACATATTCGCACGTGTGCACATACACAGCTTAGACCATGTTAATCTTTGTCCAGAATTGACCATCACATGGGTAAGGAGCTTGTGGAAAATCTCTTGGTTCTTCGCTTTTCAAATCTGGTTTTCGAGCCTTTATGGTCTAGGAACTACATCCGCAATGTACAATTGATTTTTTCTGAAGATTTTGGGATAGAGGGACAAGGCAGGTCAGTTCAATATTTCCTTACACTATGGAAAAAAATTGTTCCATTTAATAACCAGAATTTCTCACACATGTAGCCCAAACTGTTGATTCACTGAGCCTTTTTTATGTCCAGGTACTTCGATAATTATGGTATCATCCGGGATATAATGCAAAATCATCTTCTACAAACACTGGCCCTGTTTGCAATGGACACTCCTGTCAGCTTAGATGCTGAGGACATTAGGAATGAGAAGGTATTGAGACATATTATCAAGTCTTTTGAATATTCAGCAGATTTTGTTTACTTACACAATCTATTTCAACTTTAAAGCTAAACTGTAGCCCATCTTGCAATCACATTGTAACGAACATGGCCTTGAATCAGGTTAAGGTTTTACGTTCCATGAAACCTGTGCAGCTTGAAGATGTGGTTGTAGGTCAATATAAGGGTGATTCTGATGGCAATACATCATATCCCGCTTATACTGATGAAATGACTGTGTCAAAGAATAGCCTGACACCAACTTTTGCAGCAGCTACTCTCTTTATAAATAATGCACGATGGGATGGAGTTCCATTCCTGATGATAGCAGGCAAGGCTCTCCATTCAAAACGGTAGGTCAATACTGCTCAGATCTATGGGGAATCATATCTTTGTTATGCCCTTGTGTACTGTAAAAAATTGTTCAATATAATAACAACAATTGTTCTTGCATCGAAATTCCAGAGCAGAAATTAGAGTTCAATTCAAAAATGTTCCGGGCAACTTGTACAGTCGGAAGTTTGGAACTGATTTAGATCAAGCAAGAAATGAGCTTGTAATTCGTATAGAACCTGATGAAGCTATATATCTGAAGTTCAACAACAAGGTCCCTGGTCTTGGAATGAGATTGGATTGCGGTATCGGGCTGAACTTGCTTTATAAAGCCAGGTAATAAACTAACAACAAAAACAATTGATTTTAGGTACCAAGCTGTTTTGTCTTTACAAAATGGAGATAGCCTCTCTGTAATATATGAAATTTATGCAAATGATAAATTTAAGAGAAAAATGGTCGAATACACTCTTCACCCCTAAACTATGAAATGTTTAATATTTTACACTCCAAACTATCAAAATTGACATATTACACCCTCCAAACACATCAGTTAAGAATTATGCCAACATCATTTGTTTCCTGCCATCTTAATGGTCAGAATTGTAAAGGGGCCAGGGGGAGTGCCATCTTCGATTTGATGGTAATTTGAGAAAGTAGTTAGTCGATTTTGATAGTTTGAGGTGCCAAGCGTAAAATACCTGGTAGTTTAAGGATGAATTGTGTATTTGACCAAAAAATAAGAGTATACACTCACAAGGGAGACAAATATTTGTGCAAAAGTGAGTTTTGTCACAAATGTTTGATCTCTATTACTTCCTTCTGCTATAATTATGTGCTGATACTTATAAGACCTGGGGTGGTCTAGGTATCCAAGAGAGATACCAGATGCATATGAGAGGCTGCTGATTGATGCTATTGAAGGAGAACGGCGATTATTCATTAGAAGTGATGAGCTAGATGCAGCTTGGGCAGTATTCACTCCATTATTGAAGGAATTAGAAGAGAAGAAGGTTGCTCCACAGCTTTACACATACGGTAGTGGTGGTCCAGTTGGGGTGCATTATCTTGCTGCAAAGCACAATGTTCGCTGGGGTGATTTTGGTTATGAGGAATAGTTAGTAAGGGATCTATTGAGTAATTAGGGATCAATTTGATGATGATAAGAATTCAAAACTTGTTTCTTTTATCTTTTTCTTTTTCGCTATGTTAAAAAAGGGTTGTAGATTTTGCTTCTGCAACATGCTAGTGTACATTAATTTCCAAAACAAATGTAAAGATATTGAAACGAATAAGTATATAATCCCTTTTACTTATATTTGATTTGCTGTTTGGGTAATGAAGAAGTAATTGTTAGACATTGTGAACAGAATTGGATGGATATTGAATCACTCTGTTCTGCATCATTTCCTTAAGGATAATTGTATATTTGGAAACAAGATAGTCCTCGTCTTCCTGGTTAAACCATTGCTGATTTTTCTTCCCCCCGTATAGGGGAAAGAAGACATGATTAGCAGAATAGGGGCATCAAAACTCATTGATTCTGAAGAATACCTAAGGATCGAAGAAGAAGAAGAAGAAGAACAGGAAGAGAAATTATCTCGATGTTGTCATCAAAACCGGCGCTTGACATATCTCGTAGGAACAAGATCAGCTGAGATGGGAAAAATCCTAGAACTAAAAATGGTAAAATAAGCAATCCATAGATATACAAAGCAAGAAGCATGCAGTTTGAACGAAGAAGGTCATCTTAAAGAGTTTGCGTTGGAAACGAAACTTTTAACAGAGAATTTTTTTTCATGAAAGTTGTTGTAAAGTAAAAGTAGAGGCTTCAGATGGTGTCCTCGAACGGAGTAGTGTCATGTGTACATTACTTGCTATCGAAGCTTTGGCTGAGCGAGCATGATCCATTAACATCTATCAACTTTTTTTTATCGGACTTTCGGTGTTCCTCCATCCAAAAACATAGTAATCTACTCCCATTTAATGCATCTCTCCGTCTTGGACTTCACCAATAACATATATGGTAATCTAAATTGTCACATGGCTCGTGCTATATTGCTACTATATATTTATAGCAAGCATCATCATAAAATATTTATGCACCTGAGTCTCAAAGCATTTGACAGATCATAACATTCACATGCCACATTTCAGATTGGCACTATAAAATACAATTAAATTAAATTCAACATATATATATATATATATATATATATAAACAAAAAGAAAAAGAAAAAGGAAAAAGGAAAAAGAAGAAAAATACGCGGGAGGGGCAAGCAATTGGCATCTTATTTCTTTCTTTTTCCATTTTTTTTCTTTCTTTTTTCTCCACAGGTAAAGTGTCATATCAGCAAGGGATAAAAACCAACAAAATTCGAAAATGAATAAAATCTCTCGCACAGAATATGTGGTGCTTCCTTTTTTTTTTTTTTTTTTTTTATGTGGAGCCAGGGTGTCACCTCTCATGATGGGATGAAAAGTTACACCGCCACTATTCGTAACCACCAATCATACTAGCCAAAATCCCACACACAAACTCATAAACACCATCACCAATTTCCCACCATCCAATCCAGTAGCCCCATTTTTATCAGCCGTCTGATCTCCCACATCATCACCCACTGGCGCATCTGCATCCGAAGCATCACCCTTGGCCTTGGGTGCCTCAGCCTTGGGCGCCGGTGCCGGTGGTGGCGTTGGTGCAGCCTTAAACAACTCCCGAGGCAACAGAACCTTGTTGATCTTATAAATCACCAACGGCTCCTCATCCTTTACAGTCCCCGTTATCTTCGCCGTAACGACCTTCGTCTTCAACGTCACGTCCTCCCCGTCGTTTTGTACAGTGAAGTCATACTTGTTGGCTCCGTCGGTTGCCAGAGTGTTCACAACTCCGTTACTGGACTTCAGCGTTTGCAGGGACTGATACACGGGAATGCCGTGATATAACAACAACGACGCCTTCTGAGGCGCCGTTAGGTTCTTGTACTTGGGCATGAATCCGCTGAAAACGGTATCGGTCGGGCAAAACACCGTCAGCCCTCCGTCGAGGTTCTCGTTGAATGTCGAGTCCACTCCCGAAGATATTAACAAGTCGGCGAAGGTTTTGCATCCTTGCTTCGACAGTATAGCCGTTAGATTCAGGTCGCTTGGCCCCGCCGTCGGTGCTTCTGCTTCGGGGGATGTTAGAACCTGACCATTTTCATTCGAAAATTGTTACACAAAACACTCATTGAGTTCCATTTACCAAAGAATAAGTGGGATATGTAGATGATACGTGAAACTTGAAAATTTTTAACGGTCTTCAGGAAAAAAAAAAAAATTTAACGGTCTTCAGGAAAAAAAAAAAAAACGACGTACCTGGCTGATTTGTATGACAGAGATATTGTAGGGAATCTCGTCAACAGACTTGACATAGACAGCATCAAGCTTGCCGTCATTATCTTCAGCGCCAAAGCCAACTTTTCCAGCTTTCAGGTTGGTGATATTGACGTACCCTGAGGATCCAGTAGCGGAGCCGGTGGCTTGGAACATGGTGGCAGTCAAGGCAGTACCGTTTGTAATCTGGTGGAGCTTCTTGGAGCCGAAGTAATCGACGAGGACGTGGAGGGAGAGGACGTTTTTAATGGTGTAAAGAGAGAGATGCTTGGAGAGGAGGGATGACATGGCGGCATTGTCGACGGCGAGGACGGTGATGGTGAGGCGGCGGTTGATCTCGGAGGCGAGGTGAGTGAGGGTCAGATAGTGGTTGAAGGTGGAGAACTCGGGATGCTTGGCGAGTATACGGGTGATATTATGGGCATGGGTGCCGGTGGTGGATAAGAATAAGAAGAGGAGAGGGAGTGCGAGCATGACGGAGAGAGGTGGCACTTTCCTCGTCATCGCAGTGGGTGTGGTGGTGTAGAAGGATAAGGAGGTTTTGGGCCTTTGGTTTTGAAGTCGATCGTGGATCGATGGATGAGTGATCCGAGCGACTGGAATTGATGATATGAGAATGAACGTGCGTGCTGCCTGTACGTACCGATTTAAGTAAAGAATTATATACAAGTGGAAGAGATACTATTCATCATCTCGAAACACATATTTTATATATTTTAATTTTTTTAATTTTAATTTTATTAAATTGAGTGAATTATTTTCTTTATCATCTATAAAGTACTATATATTTATTAAAAAAAATTTAACAAAAGTGAAATGTATGGTACGTACGTAAGTTAATTCTATATATAAGTATTAGGATCAAATTAATACATTATAATTTGTTGAATGATACAAAATTATGGACGCTAGCTAGCTAGCTAGCTTGGCATTTGGTTGGAGGAGGATGGATCCACCTTAATGGGGCAGGGGTTTCGTATGGTCACCTAATAATCATTAAGAGTTTTTTTTGTTTTTTTCAAAGAAAAAAGGTTGATAGATAGCTAGCTTCATGGAGGATCCTTTGAAAAATCATGATCACCGACAAAATTAAACTAATTAATACTTGGGGATATTTGTTATAGATTTTATATTGCTCCTAGCTAGCTTGCTCCAGCTTTCAAGAATAATATTTATGACCAAATTTTTTCCATCCTTGTTGATCCATCGATCCAGTACTACTTGGATGATGAAGTCTTCAAGAAGACAAAAGTGCATGCAAATTGAATCTTTGTGGTAACTTCAGCTGTGAGACATCCTCAAAAGTATTTGATCAAGACTTGTCCCGCCGACTATATAAAGAGTTAATAGAATCATTATTTATGATCTTAAAAATTTAAGATGATAAAAATATGTAAATTTTATTATTTAAATTATATCTTAATACTTTTTATTTTCACATTGTGAGCTAGACTTTTCTTTAATTATGAATAGATAAGCGCTAATACGTGGAATATCTAATTAACTAGAATATAATATATGTAGAGTAACTGTTCGAATTCATATCTCTGTTTTGATATTATATATAATCGTAATTTATCTTAAAAGTTTAAATTGATGAAAAATAATAATTTTATTATTTATTTTATATTTTAACAATTAACATTTGTGTTAAATATTTACGGCCAAATCAAAATCGATCGATGTGGACATATATATTTGTAAGTTTATATATATATATATATATATTACAGCTTCATGATGTTTTAATGGGGCATTTTGGAGGGGACAGGCTACGTATAACGTACCTGCATGCATACTACTCTTTATACGGTGGTTGAAACATATATGTTTTTCTCCAGGCCAAATTAATCTTGTCTTGGCTCAAAGGACAGCTAGCTAGCAGCTCGAAGGAAGGTGGTTGGGTACTCGGGACTCTTTTTTGACCAAATTAAACCATATATAATAAGGAAATTAAGCGGCAGAATCGTAGAATATTATATAAAGATACAAAAATAATTGTACGTGCTTTGGATCTAAATCCTACAGTACTCATGGCATGAGGCCTTGATAGATACAAATTAACAACCATTATATTTGATTAATATAAGTGATTGTCCAATTAAGTCTGATTGCAGATAAACAATTAAGGCCCCTCCTCCACTAATTGTCTGCCCCAATAGTCCCCAATCAATCAAATAAACCAGCTAGCTGTTTGTTACATCAAACTAGTTATTAATTTTATTAAGCATCCATCACTGTGTCGTTTCTTCGTGTCCTCAACTACTTATAATATTGCCTAACACCACATGCATGCAAAAATTCATAATGCTGCTGCCCTTTCTCTTAAACTTATGGGCCCGCACGTGTCGGTGGCTCTATAATCCAGAATAAAGCCAGCCTGGTATGACGATATATGGGCGATGGCGTGTCAGGTTGGGCCACGTGGACACAAATGCTTTGGTGGTACCACATCAGCTACAGCCATGCACTGCTCTGATCCCTACCAGAAATCTCGACGTTTTTCTTTTCCAACTTGCTTTATAAGATTTGTGTCCCTCCAGGCTGTTGTTTTTGTTTCTTCTCGTCCATGTCTAGCATTAATTATCTAATTTATCACTAACAAGTAACATGTCTATCCATAGCAAAGAAAAGAAAAGAAAAGCTTCAATTATTTGTGGAAATATATACGTTAATTTGGTGCTTCCTCTAGTGATATTTATTAATTCTAGTGCGTCATGTCTAAACTTTTGAAGAGAATTATGAGCGAATTGCTTGATCACATTCATATATTTTTTTCTCTTGAAAAACCATATTCCAATATACATATATATATATATATGTGTGTGTGTGTGTGTGTGTGTGTGTGTGTGTGTGAGTGGCAGATCAAGTGGTGGGAATTAGGCATCTAGCTAGTTGGTTTGTCCCACACTTTAATTAAGGTTGAGAGGTTAAATGGAATATTTGCAATATCCTAATTGGATTATAATTAATTAGTACAAAATATCTCCATAGATCGAGCTTACAAAACCACAAAATAATGTGTCTCCTCTCCACACGTAAATACTAAATTAATGAAGACTGATCGCTAGATTTTAAATTAACTTATTTTTACTGATTATATGATGATGTGATCATATTGCTTGCTTATCATGGATTTTTCCTCCCCAACGTCCTGTGGATGTAGGCAATATGCCAGACACTTAAATTTATCATGTGTGTCTCTCTTTATTCTCTCTAAATTTATTTTCCTTCCACTACCATGAATGTACGCACCGACATTATATAACCACATAAGACTATTGCACGGAGCTCCAAACAACATCAATAGAGGCCAAAGTACAGCGGCAAACAACAAATCAAGAATGCCAACTTTCAAAAGAAGATCCCATGTTTGAGCTTGAAGGGAATCGATCACGGTGGGAACCTCCTCGATCCTTTAGTCATTTATAAGGTGAATTGGGATGCTGCAATCAAACAAGAGAATAGTAGAGTTGGAATTTGAATTATCATAAGGGACCTTGAGGGCAAGGTGGTGGCTTCTAGAAGTATGCAGATCAGGATCATGTTTGCTGACTCTTATTTAGTTGAGTCCCAAGAAGCTCTTTATAAGGCCATAACATTTGGAAAAGACATTGGGCTGAGCCGGAGGATAATATTAGAAGGGGATGCTTTGCAGGTTATTCTCAGCCTTAAACTCAACAGCGCCTCTCAAATTCATATCTCGAGAGTATTAATTACTTGGGATAATGCTAAGGTTATTTTATCTCAATTTGATTATTGGAATGTAGTCCATGTGAGAAGAAATGTCAATATGCAGGTAGCACATATGTATCAGCTAAGTATGCTTTAGAGAGTGAGGAGGAATATGTTCAGGTTAGATTGGAGGAGAGTCATAATTCATCATTCATCATGTATATATCTTACCTTTCTTTTGATGATTTTAATAAGGCTTACCATGTTTCCTTTAAAAAAAAAAAAAAAAAAAAAAAACTAATACTAGCTACTAGTTCTCTATGCACTAAGCATTATGATTACGATGGTCTTATTATTTTAGGGTATTTATCTTCTCCGTAAATAATGACATTTGCAAAAAATAAAAATAAAAATCCTGTGTTCGAGTTCAAAATACTTTCTTCTGCTATATGTACTACGTTTTTTTTTTTTTTTTAATATCAACGAGGCTTGCTTAGAAAAAAATTACATAACTTACATTCTTATAAAATATTTTGGATTTGTATTACATCTTTATTGAAATTATTAAATGCATTCACTTTATAAAATTACTTAATAATATATCATTTGAAATACTTAGTTTGGATTTTATATGCATGTCTTAATTAGTTTATTTTTCTTTTATAACATTGGCATATATACCGTAGACCTTAGCGATTAGTCTTCCCATAATAGGAAAAGTTGTATTTTATCAACTAAGTACGTACTTTAGTTTCCATCACTAAAAATTGACATCATATTATTAAACTCTCTGGTCATTGACCATATATGCATCTAGTGAATTAATTAGATTAATGGTACTCTAAAAACAAGCTGCATGCTAGCTGGTTCTCGACGCTGATGATCAGCTGTCTTCTGGAGCCCACAGAACATGACTACTACTTCTGAGACATTAATGGACGATCAGTTAACGTTGGATGCCAAATGATAAAAAGATCATCAAGGACCAGCGACAAAAAGGAGTTGATGCACGCAAAGTGGAATTCCGTCAACTGGTTATGGCCTTCAAACTTAATTTTAATATTTCAACGGGCATTAAATTAACTAGATTAGAATACAAAGGGCCAGTACACACTGTCACACACACACACACACACACACATATATATATACACACAAAAGGCACAAGTAGTACTAGTACTACTAGCTAGTGCCTTAATCATAATTAAACGGTATCCAAAGTTTGGGAGCTAGCTGAAGGTAATTCACATGAGTGCACAAGCAGAAAGAAAATTAACAGAAGGTACACCTGAAGTATGACATCTTATATTCATGATTCAGCGAAATCCATGGAGGATCAAAAAAAGAAAAAAGTGTAATAGTAAAGTCATTCATTTATATAACTGATCCAAGACGCAATTGATCAAGCTTCAATCTCAAACCTTGAACACTTGATGGAGCCCACGGATATGTCAATCTCAATCAAGTTGTCCTCCTCGTTCATCTCAGATAAGAGTTCCATCAAAAAAAGTGGCCGGATAATGGATTCTTGAGTTAAATCTGGCACCTTCTGTTGCTTACTATCCTTTGTCTTGATCACTTCGTTATGACCAACATACTGCCCACTTGGAAGGGCAATTTCAATTAGACTTTCCTCGTCAGAAATCGAACCATCTGAGCAATCTGGGCTTTGATCCAACTTGTGATCATCTCCAAACGGCCACTCAACTTCTGATTCCTCACTAGTCGACAAGTAGTACTTATAAGGTACTGATGTGACCAATTGGTCATGAATCTCACTGATCTTACCTTCTTCGTATTTGTCCTTCTGTGTTTTAGTACTTTCACTTTCGGGCTGAGATTCTGGCAAATCTTCCATCTGCGATGAACTTTCTTGTTCAGACCGGCCCATAGCCTCTTCTTGGTTCTCAGCTACCACTGGTTTGTGCTTTGAGAATGTGAAGTAAATAGCAGACAAGATAAATACTGTAGATGAAAGGTGGAGCAAGGTTGAGAGCCCTAGGCTCGAGAAACCAGCAGAAATCAGGAATATTAATGGAGCAAGAACGCCAAACCAAAGTAGTGGGTTTCTAAAGCAACATGAAGCAGAAGCCATTTTACCTTTAACTGTTTTTACCTGATTCATGAATTAGACAAAGCCTAGCGGCCTACTAATCAGTTATCCCGAGAAAAGTAATTATGCAAGAAAAAAGAACTAACTTTCGCTTTTATGGAACTGGAAGAACAGCAGATGAGATCAACGGGAGAAAATTAAAAGATGCATGATACTTTTACTGAGACATAGGAATTTACCTATATATGATATAGATCACGGGCGTGCAAAAGAAGAGACATTGAAGTGTTTCTTTTAAGGTTTGAAAAAGCAAAGTAGCTAGCTGAAGATACCATAAAATTAGATGATGGATCTACTCTTAGATCGAAAAAGCGAATACATGATGATCGATCGAGCAGGTGAGGATAACGTTCTTTTGTAGAAACAAGATGGCAATGGCAGTAATTTAAAATTAAAGCTCCACTGCTTTTCTTGCTCAACTACTAGAAACGACAAATAGCTAAAAGAGAAAGGTTTTGTTCATGGGATTAAAACAGAATGTGCAGATGATATTAATAGGTAGATGAAAAGGGAATGAACAAGAAAAAAACCATGCCAGTGCAGTACTGTTCTTAGAGATTTGAACAACAGATCAGATGTACCTGCACTGGTATGCACAAAAGAAGATATATAGCTAATTAAGCAAACATTGTCCTTCAATTCGATCTTGTTTAATTGTTTCTTTTAAAATTTGACATACACTGAAACCAAGTTACCGAGTTGTTTCTCCTATCACAGACTCACAGCTCCCCAGGCCACATTGATGCTCCTAAAAAACTGGGTTTTTGTTTCCTAAATCGAATGAGGTGAGGTGAGGGAGGTGAGGTGAGGTGATATCGTCTGCGACTGATCATTCTCTTGAAAAGCCACAAAACCCCAGGTTTCCCACTAGTACCGGTTCACAATCTAAGGGCTTGGGAATGAGAGAAACCATGTGCACATATCTGGCCTCATCACCACATGGCACTTCCCCTCCAATTTCCAGGCCACTAATTAAAATCATGATGGGACAAAGAAAATGAAAACATCCGGAACAGATGGACGAAAAAACCGTATTACTTTTCTACTACGTACTTTGGACCTTCAAGACTAATACCCCTACACAACCATACCAGTTTGCCAGAAGCTTCATCATCCAAGATATATCATCCAGAAGCTTATTTTACCGCAAAGAACATACATTATAATAAGCTTTCTAATTTTATTCAAAGGTCTCGTCCAATTGGACAGAATTAAAAAATACTCAATTTTGTGCTGAAATGAACTTTCTTTAATACAAACAATTAGTTATATGTGCCATATAAATATGATCTCTTTGGTACCTCAGACGTACTCAGAAGACAGCTTTAATTAGAAATTCATGAGAAATGACTCTGCAATGACCTCATGAAGTACTGACAAAAGGCAATCGCCAATTAACATTGTATTCACTTTCTTACATATAGAAATGACTTAGAGTCTCTATGAGCACTACCTTCTCAGTCATCTGAACCAAGAAGTAGCAACTTTATCCCACCTTTTCACTTTTGGTTTTTTAAATGAGTTTTTTCATTACTATCATCAGGTTCGGAAAGAGCTGTGCCCATGGCGAAGAAACGAAAGAAGCTAAGAATATTTAGATAGAACCAATTTAACGGATAAAAGCCTAGCAAATGTTCAAACTAAAATTTTAAATTACTCTATCTCATGATGTAATTGCAATTATAACCCAACTATATTCGATCAATTTGATGTTTTGCATGGCGTTATATCTATATATATATATATATATAACTGATTTAAACAAGTTTATCTTGCTCAACTTCATGTAAATCGACAAGCATACATGAGAAAGTAATTAGCATCGTATATAGTCATGATCAAGTATTTTCATGATTTGGTAATTAAGCAAAAAAATGAGGCAAATTTGTTGACAGATATTACATGATCATAAGATCACGTTGACATTGAGGCAATAATATTAAGTACCCTTCCCGTCTCCGATAAGGAGCTCTTAAAAGTTATGGCGATGATGATTAATGCTTTTGCTTTCAGGGTTGCGCCACTAATGATGGTTCAAGCATGCTTTTAACATAGTGGCCATCAGTGCATGTGTCCCTAATACCTATCAAAAGTGCTTGTCCCACCCATCCACCATTGCTAGCTGGTGGAAATATAGCCGGCTCAAATCGGTGCGTGCATCTATTGATGATCACTACAACAAAACTACTTATAGTTTGCAGTAAGTTAATTTTAACAAAATAATTATTTATAGTTAAAATGAGTTAAAAATAATTTTTTTATCCTAAATAATTAGTTACAAAAATTCATTTTTCGTGGCTGGGTTTCTCATTTTCTTAAGGCGTGTGATCTATGTCGGACTCTTAAAGCAGGTGGCACATGGCCAACGATCTTTCACTTACCACTTCTTTTTAATGATGATCCCATTATATATGTACATGATATTTTAGGTCAACTACTATTACTGGCTCTAGGGATAATTCATCCCTATTGTAGCAAGATTATACACATACACAGCTAGCGGCCTTGATCATCAATTACAGCCACTCGATCGTCTCTCTTTCTCTCTCATGTTTGTATCGGGAAATATTAAACATAGACCGATCAAATGTAGAAAGCCGGCTAGAGTAGAATATATGATCAGTACTCAAACAGTCAACCCTTATATAAATCTTTGTCGCGGGTCATCTTGGGGTTTTAATCAGTAGTCGTTATACAACATGATCATACAACATGTCAAATTAAAAATTGTTTTTTTTCCCCTTCTAATTTATAACCTCGGTGCAAGATACGGCCTCTAAAATTGAATGCACGGATCCGTATTGTTTTCTAATATTAATGTGCAAATTAACTCCTGTACCAAGAAAAGTAAGTAATCTATAAACATATATTTATATATATTGCTTGAAGATAGAGCTAAAAAAGCTCCCGAGGAAACGAATAAATATCTAAATTATGAAAGGAAAAAAATGTAACGAAGATAAAGCCACTTGTCGGCCAATTGCAGGTGCTAGTTGCAGTATAAAGCGCGCGCGCAGTTCCAGGAGGCCATAACTCATGGGATCAATATCATCTTTTCCGATCTACTCTTTTACAAAAAGACAAATTAACGATCGATCGAGCTTAACATATACATATACATATATATATATATATATATATACACACATGGCATGATCAGATCGAACCTTCTATTCCTTGAAGCATGCAGATCTTCATATATATATATAGAAACCCATCCCGTGTTGGCCGGGGATCGAGTGCAGTAACTTAAGCAACGTTTGAATATGTCATGTATACATCGATTCAAGAGAAGATTGGGAGGGGACCATATCTAGGTTTTGATGAATGTTACATTAATGTAATAGTAGTACGGATGAGTCATCGGTACGTATGTAGATGAAAAATTAATATATTATCCTAATTTGAATGCACTATTGTCGACATCCCGTTCACCCTTGGGATCGCACGTGAATAGAAGCGTCGGGGACGAACAACACAAGGAAGTTCACCCCTCGTCATATCATACATTTAAGTTTGAGTATGCATTTAAAACTAAACGTAATGAATAGGAAGTTTTCGCAGCGGAAAAGGTCAAGCCATTCTATAATCAGGCAAGAACTTAAAATTTTACCTTACGTCACATGGTATAACAAATTTAAGATCCCAAAATAAACTTCATATTACTAAACATCATTAAGTGTATCAGTCTCCAAAAAATCGGGAACCTCTAAGATCTAAATAAGACGTAAGTAAACATCCTCATCCAAACGCTGATCCCGCAACCACGTCAACAAGTGGGGAGATCACTAAACCATCAGTGGTCTAAAGAGTCTCGTCGAATCTCATAGTCGTCGACGTCATCTTTTCCTACAACAATTTCTATCGTCCCCACAAGGAACGATAGTGGAAATATAAAGGGATGAGATTTCGAAAAATCTCAGTAAGTACACAACTATCTCAACAAAATCATTTCAAACATACATATCAGTGAATAACAAACAGAACATGTGTCATGCATATGCAACTAAGGACTTAGCAAATGCATATGCTCATGAAAACTTTCATAAAAACTTGGCTTTCTTTCGATCTTCGTTCATATACTCGCTTTTCATAAAAAGGGTTCATCATATACGGAATTTTTTTGACTCATGCTTTAAAATCCTTTTTCGTAAAAACTTTTCGTTTCTTTCATCATTTCTTATCTTAGGCGCTATTTATCATATTCATATCATTCTTTGACCTCGACGGCAGTTACGTATCGCCTTTACCGTCGTCACATCAGTCATACGGGAGTTACGTATCGCCTTTCCCATCATGTTGTGAAATCCTTATCAATGATACGGGAGTTACGTATCGCCTTCCCCGTCACTGTTCATTTTGGACACCTCACGGTTCCCCTATGCACCGTGTGCTCCCCGCTAGTTACCGTCACACCCAGCGACCATGTCAACTTAGGTGAATACGTTTCGCGCCCTTTCGCGCTTTTCGTCACTCAGAGATTTCTCTCCGAGCAACTACAAACTTTTCATATGGTGAGGTCGAGACCAACACCGCTTTTATGGCACCCACTAGCATTAGGTGCGACCATGCTCCGAACACATTTTGGAGCCATACATGGTCCGCCGACTGTTCTTCGTCGACCCAGGGGCTTTCACTCAACTTTAATCACTCTTGAGTGAATATGGAGTTCCACTGGGGCACTACCCCGTCCCAGCCTTTGGGGTTCTTATAAAAACTTTAATTCTTTTCTTTTCCTTTGAAAACATGTTTGACTCCAAAAACGTGATTTTCGTGCTCCATGCATGTGACATGCAAACCTTTAATGCTAATTATGCAAAAACCCGAGACGAACCCGAGTGCACACTTAGCCATCTTCTTTCATAAGTCAAACATCACATCATTCAACTTACCATTCATATATAAGCACATAATTGGGCCTAATGAGTTGAGTGGGGTGCTCGGCCTCCAACCCTATGGTTGGGCCGAGACCCTCTTTGGTTACTACCTAGGGTTTCTTCCTTCCATTTCCTTCCACATACTCACTAAACTTTAGTAAAATTAACTAAACCATTTTAGCCTCACTAAGAGAGGTTGACCGAACCCTATTGTCCTTAGGATTAGTATTTTCATCACTTTTCCTTCCACTAAAATAGCACACTAAATCATACATGTGAAACCGAAACATCATGCTACGGAATCCTCCAAATTTTTCATGCTTATAACTCTCTCCAAGTATTCAAGGCTCAATCATCATATGAAAGAATAGTTAATCAATTGAAAACTTAACCCTAAAACCTTTAAAACCGAAACCCATATATGCACCAATTTAAATTCCTTTCAACTCCAAACATCATTTTAACATGCATGCATTTTGTCACCATTTTTCATACTAATCATGCTCTCTTTTTTCTTGATACCAAAGTAACTAAATCCACCAATAAAAATGTAAATCTCAAGCCTAGAATCATACACCTTGCTAAGCATGGATTTATCACTAAGCATACAATACATTTCTTTAAGCATTCATCCTAACATCTCAATCATCCAACAAATATTATCTTAGTCACGCATGCATTTTCTTATCACTATATACCATATCAATATGCTTCTTTTTCCTTTGCATCAATTTAGCTATAACCATCAACATAATTAGATTCAAGCCTACAATAACATATTGACTAAGCATAGATTTTTAACTAAATAAACAAAACATTTCTTTCAAGAGAACCTAGCCTAGCATCTCCAAACACTTAACAAACTTAATCTTAGTCATGCATGCATTTCTACCATCATCATATATCATATCATCATGCTTCATTTCCTTTGCAACAACTTAGCTAGATCCACCAACATATTCAAAATTCAAGCCTAAAGAATCATATGGATCAAGCATGGGTTTTCTACTATAGAAACAAAGCATTTTCTTTAGAAAAACCTAATCTAGCATTTCCATACATCCAACAACCAATACAAACACATTCACTCATATATATACAAGAAATAGTAAGATCAAGATAAAAGTGCACTTACAATACTCCAAGTAGCGAAGATTTGCTCTGAAAAAATATATAAAAATAATCCATTAAAATAGTTTATAAGCATATAGTTACAAAAGAAAATATTAAGGATATAGGCCTTGGTGTGTGCATGTGATTTAACCTAGCTTTCTATTCTTGAAATAGCTTAGGCTTTTGCATTACCTCTTCAAGTAGTCTTCCACTCAAGAATGCTTGCTTGATTCTATTGAACTTAGGGTATTTTGGTGCTTAGAAGATAGAAGAATAGGAAGCAAAGTGAGAGTGAGATGGGAGGACTTGTTGCCGTGTGTAGGATGGAGGTGTGTATGGGTGAACTAGTGAAACAAACAAGTGGGAAAGAACAAAGGCATAAGGCCATTCGGCCAAGTGAGCTTCTAGGCTCTTAGGCCACTCATTCCCTACTTTTTAGGGTTGACATTTGATGGGTTTTGAAAGACACTTGAGTGACTTCTATCACTAGATCACATCATGCCTAAATCTAGATCACTTTTAGGTTGGTTTCTTCCTCCCTTTTTCATCCATGTCCGGTGCCTCACATGGGCTTAGCCCCTCAATTTCTTTCACATCATCTCTTCCACACTCATCCATCATCTCATATGTCCCTTACCAAAATCTCAAGATCAATTTTGGGGAAATGGACTTGCACCAATTCGGCTACACCATTTTCCTTGTGTCATCCGAATCTTCTCATCTCATTCATGGTTTCCTTTCTTCTCTCATGCATTCCATCAACTACCACTCAACCTTACACTCTTACACACAAGTACAAGCTATTCCTACACAATCTCATATGTCCTTTCACCTAGATTTGTCAAAATTCTAGGAAAACCAAAAACAAGGCCTACGGTTTTGCTCACCCAAATCCTATTGTTTTCTTTTCATCTTCTTTTCCTCTCTCCTATGATACCACATCCTTCTATCACTTGTCAATCACCATGTCACTCCTACTTACAAGATCCATCAATGGTCATTCATCTAGATTTAGATGAGATTGCATGGAAAAACCCAATGAAGGGTTTGGCACTCCCATTTCCAAATCACCCGAAACCTTTCTTCCTCACATTTTCCTCTCAACTATTCCTCTTCCACCAAATCTAGCATATATCACTCAACTAGATTTGGTATGCTCCTAGGGAAACTAAATTGGAAGACTTCTTCCTCTCCAAAAGTAGTCATCTTCTTGTCACCATCACATCCTTACAAATCAACACATATCTCTAAGGATTTTCTTACACAAAATCTATCTTTGTCACATCAAAAGTGAGGCTTGCATGGGGAGACTCAAAGTGAAGCAAGGTTGGCTTCCCTTCTCCATTTCCTACGTAAACTCTATGTTCTCCAACCAAGGTTTCTCTTTCCCAATGACACAACCACTCCACTTGTCACTTGTCACACACATCTTCCAAGTAATCTTCCTACACACAAATCTTCTCCACTTACAAGATCTTGTACAAGTCAACCTCCTAGATTTGACATCCATCTAGGGAAACTCAATTGGAAGACTCCTCCTTGCCTTACACGCCTACCTAGTTGGCCAATGTTGAGAAAATCTCATCTTGGATTTTCACACTTCTTCCTCCTATAAACAACTAGTCAAATCCTCCAACTACTAGTATTTTCTTTCCTCCCACCTACTAGTCTTTGGAGACTTACTAAAACTTTCCTAGGGTGACATGTGTCTCCATGCATGGGTTTAGTTGACTCATGGATCATTTTCATGGGCTTATGGGCTTTGATATACTAATTGGGTCAATATCCCAAGTCATGCTTCCAAGACTCAATTTTAAGCCCAACTTCAAGTGCTTAAATAAATAAAATACCTCCATCACCCTTATAATAATTAATTAATTAAAATAAAATAAAGCACGAAATTCTGGGTTGTCACAACTATGAGGGTGGATAGCTTTTGCCTCGAGTTCTTTTCCTGCAACATATTATCGTGAAAAAAAATTACTTTTTGTCACAAAAATTATTTGAAAAAATAAACCTCAATTTTTTTTTACAATATTGTTGTGGTTGAAAATATTTTGTGACAAAAGATTTTTAATTGCGGCGTAACTATTTTTTGCCACTAAATCTTATCATGAAATATAAAAATGCCATCAACATGGGCTTTTATTGGAAAAAAAGTTACTATATCGAATTTAACTGGCTTTTGCCACGAAATGCAATCGTCGCAAAAAGTGATTAAACTAACGAAGTATTTATCGTGGCATATATTTTTTTTCCCACGACTCACTTACTTTTTCCCATGAATGTTAATCGCCGCAATAAGTATATTAAAATCAATCTTGGTGTGAGCCTTTATTAGTGAACCCGATTCACCTCAGCCACATTCTCCCAAGTCGCCAACATCCTCAGTTCCCCTTCCCCTCGAATTCGAAAATCAGAACCAATTCCTTCAACCCCAAGCTGCATCTCACTGAAACCTTAATTCCCTCACGTTTCTAATCTCTTTCAACTTTTTCATTGTGAATCCCTCAAGTTTCCTCACAAAACAACGTTACCTTCCTCTTCTCTGAGAATCGCAAAAAATCCCCAATCCGATTTCAAAAACCCCCAAATATTGTCTTCTGCTTCTCAATCGCAAAGTATGATTTTGATTTTGAAACCTTCTTCTTCTTCTTCTTTTCTATGTTTCTCTCAGTACCCTCACGTGTATTTTGATTTCCCCCTCAGTTCATCTCAATCCCGTGTCGACCCTTCATCTCAGTCTAGCGACGTTATAAGTCCAGACACTACCAAACCGTGTCAGAGATCTCTAGGTGAGGTGATCTTCTGTAAGGTTCCTATGGATGAACAAGCTAAACGTGGAATTAAACGATCAATAGAGATGATGAAATAGTAAGAAATAGTTCAGATAGAATAGTTGTCACGCCTTGAGGTATTCGAGGTCTCTAATTCCTCCAAAGAGAATACAATTAGTTTCAACAGTATTTTCCAGATTTCATATCCTTTTTCCTCATCTCGCATTTATGCCATATAGGCCTTTGTTTGTAACTAATTCTTGTAAAAATGATAAACTAACATGCCTATGCATCAGTAGGATAACAGACACTAAAATGTATAAGGCCCATTAAACTTGGCCCCTTAAGCCTGACCCACTTACATTGGACTCCTAACAATCTCCCCTCCTTTAGAAGAACCTTGTCCTAAAGGTTCATTTTCCCTAAACAAGTGAATTGAACAAAAAAAAAAAAAAAACTAAGGTTCATTTTCGAAAGAACCAAAAGTTCAAACATAACCGATGCCAACAGTGTGTAAATAGATAAAGTAAATTCTGTTTTTTCCTTCATCATGTATGGATTCTAAGTCCTTGTAGCTGAAATTCTGCAAACTCTAGCAGTCCTACTACCACATCCAAGGAGTCTCCTCATGGCCATTGAAGTCGAGTCCAGGACATAGAGATGCATCTCGAATATAATCTTCAAGGAACAACTTTGATTGCAATGTCTAATGAGTACAAGTAGTCTATATCATCAGCTGTGGTATTTATTTGCTCCAAAAGTCCAAGTTTCCCTAATGCATCATCCTTTGAGATGCCCACTAGTTCATTAGTCCAACTCCAACATGAACGTAATGCTTTAGATAATTCAATATTACCTTTCATAGATTGATGTCTGAAGCTTGGAATAACAGCACATAAAGATCTTGTTTTATAAATTGTAGCCTATAAGTTTTGATCAAAAGAAGTAACTATTAAATGAAAACCAGTTCCAGTTTCTTTAAAGAGCAAAAACGCATCTTCAGAAGGAAGTTTCCCCATTCCTGCCGTTCGCTTTTCATCCAAATTATTACCAATAATTGAAAGAGATTCCTGAGCTGTTAGTGGAATAGAGGCTTCAACAGATTCGGCTTCAATGACAAACACACAAAACCCTTGACTAGACCACTCTTCTTTCCTACGACATTTAGCTCATCAATGAAAACAACAGATGGAGCATCTTCCCTTGCGTCATGGTACAGTGCTCTGACACGAGAAGCACCAACCCCTACATATACTTCTAGCAATTGAGAGGTAGAAATTGAGAAGAAGTGTATGCCTAAATGTGGAATTAAATGATCAATAGAGATGATGAAATAGTAAGAAATAGTTTAGATAGAATGGCTATCACGCCTTGGGGTATTCGAGGTCCCCAATTCCTCCAAAGAGAATACAATTAGTTTCAACAATATTTTCCAGATTTCAGATCCTTCTTCCTCCTCTCGCATTTATGCTATATAGGCCTTTCTTTGTAACTAATTCTTATAAAAATGATAAACTAACATGCCTATGCATCAGTAGGATAACAGACACTAAAATGTATAAGGCCCATTAAACTTGGCCCATTAAGCCTGGTCCACTTACATTGGACTCCTAACAACTTCTTCAAACTCTAATTGTAAACATTGTTCTTATCTAATTCTAGGCCTGACGCATACATTCATCATTTTCTATGTGTTTACTTCATCTGTTTTTATCTCTAGGGTTTATGTTTTGGTTGGTTATTAATGGTATAATGTTAAAAACCTTATTATTCTTCACTGTTTTGTAATAAGCAAATGGCATGGAAATGGAAGATGATTGCTGCGATGAATAAAAAAAATGAGTATCAGGTGTTTGAAAATGACAGTTAGGGATATAGAGTTTTTCACGGGACTGTTTGGAGAGCAATTTCTCTCCTTGCTCTTGGAACAAGCATATTCTCTATTACTTTTGGCCTCTACTTGTGTATTGTACTTGGCTATGCCTACTCATTGATTAATAAAAAAAATTTACTTATCAATATATATATAGCGGCTATAAGTTTGTTAATACATATTTCCATCTCTTGCTTTTTTTCTTCTTTTCTTTTTCCAAGGGTTTGTGGTTGTGGAAACAAATTTTAGATTGTATGCGTACTCCTCTTCAAAGTTGCACTCTGAAGTCCTACATCTTTTCTCAAAGTATGTAAGCCAATTGGTTGATAGAATCTTGTTGGCCTTCCTTTTTAAGTCAATCTCTTCTTTGTAGACAAGCTAATTGTTTGTGGGTATTGCTACAATCTTTCTGCTATCCATTTGGCGCTATAATATTTTCTTAATCCTTTCTTAGACAAGCTAATTGTTTGAAAATCTATTCAAACTTTTAAGTTTTTCAGTATTCACATGGGAGACGAAGATGATCATAGTAGACATATAACATGACTTACAGGTATAATGAATGGTATGCAGAGATTTGATTGATTAGGACCACAAAAAATGGTTTATGGTATGCAAAGATTTATAGTTTCATTATAAATCTCAACTCTGTTGTACGAGCGAGCTGACAATGGCTCGGCATACTCCAAGCATTTTTTTTTTTTTTTTCTTTTGCTGGGCACTGATACAAACAGCAAGTATATTTGCTTTCTCATCTATCGTCTCAAATAGCCCTGTATGTTTATCAGATTTCAGACTTAAGGAGCTCATCCTGTTATTTCAACAAAGTATAGAACTACCACTGTTTAGAACAATTTTTCAAATTCTGAATTCAAATAGGTCATCAATCACTACAAAAGCAAGGCTCAACATTTTAATGTTTGAAGATGCTCAATGAGTTAAACGCACCAAATATAGATTTAGAGGATTTTCAACTTATACCTGATTGTAATGCTTCTAAAATATATGGTACTCAAATCATAAGAAAGATCCTAATGCATTATAGAATAGAGATCAAACTAAGTTACATCGTGTTTGGTTCCATGAAAAAATAGCACTCTCCATTTAAGAAAACAGAAAACAGAACATTTATTTGAAAAATTACAGATGAAAAATGAGAGAGGAGTTACATCTTCGTAACTTTTTCTACGAAGTCCATGAGAGCAGAACCAAACAGGGATGATAAAGCACATTAATTTTCTTTTTATTTTCTTTTGTTATTATATTTAATGTTTAGGTTATTTTCTGTGTAAATAAATAAATTGCTGAAACTGTTACTATATGACGAGATATTATAAATTTAGAATGATATATGCATATTACCAATTATTAGTATTGGTATGTGCATATTACCATTTCATATTACCAGTAGTGCTTCTTTGGATTAATTTGCTTTGTTTGGTAACTTTTATGATCTAGAGTATTTTTTTCCTAATATTTTTTGTTCCTATATAGCAAAAGAAGCAATCTGTAGAAATCGATCTATGACTAATCATTAAGCAAGTCCATTAATGCGTAATGGAAAGAAAAGGTAGAATAAGACAGCAAGGCTATTACTTCTTTTTTGTTTTCTTTTTATGCCAAAGCTATACTATTTGAGAACTGTAGGGTATAAGTCATATATAGATTTTATAGTTTCAATATTTCTTTTTATGCCAAAGTTATTTTGGGTTTTTCTATTAATTCGTTTCTTTATCATTTTTTTTTTGTAAGTATTTTACCAAGTAGATGCCTGTAATAAGTAGATGCATGATTTATAGCTTTAGCACCTTGTATATTTGAATGGAAGAAAATCCTCAAACCACTAACTAGTATTTGACGCATCACTTAAAACACTTGTATTAATCATCTTCCATAATTAAAAAGTTACAGGGAGGGTTTTCATCTTCCATAATTATTAGTATTGGTAAAACATCAATGCTAGAAGAGTAACTAATGAAGATGTTACTCTTGGGCAAGTTTTAGTTTCGTAGTTGTTTTATTTCTTTTCTTTATTTGCTTACCAAAAGAAAGTTATAGTATTCTTGAAGTAGTGTGATCTTAATTGTGGAATTCAAATTAATGTTTTGGGGCCTGAACGTGCTGCATTGACATTTATGGTAATTTTAGAAGAAAAGCTTTAGGACAGACATTAGAACGAGAGAGCTATTAAATTCCTTGTTCTCATTGGAGTTTTAAACTCAAGACTCTATACCCAATTATTTGAGCATATGTGCCAGGTAGATATTGGAGATGGCAATTCTGTACATAATTAATTTAGTGAGGGATATTGTAGAAGTTTGAGTTGGTATCTTGTATTTGTTCCTCCAAGTAGTGTCATCTACCGGTTTTCATTGAGCTAGGTTCTGTGGTTTTGGAAAATACTTATTTAGCCCCTTTTTATAAAGAAAAATAAAACAAAATAAAAATCCTTTGTATTTATACATGTGATCAGAAAATGAGCATCAACATCCTATAAAATAAATGGAATGGAAATGGTGACACGTGTTGGTGGGCCATGAGTCAGAAAGGTTGAGATTAATTTGGGGCGTGGGATGGGTAATTGAAGTAAAATAAAACATATAGCTGGCAAGCATTGGCTCCTTTAGGCCCAGCTTTTTCTCTACTTTGTCACTTACATTGATGAATATTTACAAGACTTAGAAGCAACCAATTCAACCCAAATGGTGTTTTATACCCTACGGAGGGAATATTTACAATTCTTCAGAGTTCTCAAGATGCTCAGTTTTTTATCTTTTTTTTAATCTTTTTTCTTCTATTACTTGCCAGATTACTGAAATTAACCCTCTTGGAAGCCGAATTAAAATTTGGACTATGTTTTCATGGGCGAGTTCATATAACAGAGGTATCATTTTCCAAATTTGAAGGCATCTATTTGATCACTCTTTTCTTGTTAAAATTTTTGTCAGTAACTTATTCCAAGTCTCATATTGGATTTTTAACTATATTCTGATTCTACACCTGTTTCTTTAGTAAGTGCCATATTGCATCTGATGAAATGCTTTATTTCAGAATCTTGGGCAGATTGGTTCATTTGGTTCTTGGACTTGATGCATTTGAGAAAATTTACAAAGAATTTGGCTTCATTTGTGTTGATGTTTGAACATGGAATGAAGTTGGATAAAGATGAATAGTTTTGAAGTGTTGGGATTAAGTGATGAAGTAGTAATGAGTTTGTAAAGTGTTATATATGTTGGTGTTAGTTTCTAGAACTTGAATATATAGGGTATAGATTAAGTTTGTAATAACAAATATTAATTTTCTTAATATTTTCTGTTTAAATTATTACAAGTGTAAAGTTTGATCTCTAATGTTGAGATATGTTTATTTTAGTCATATTAGAATATTGTTATGATTATTTTTTGCTTAAGTTTCATTTTTTTATTTTGCAATTTTTTTTTTCTAAAATCTCTTAGCATTTGCCATGAATATAACTGTGGCAAATACTTTTTACCACTATGCACTTGGTAGCTAATACCTATTTGCAAGCAAATATTTGGTGGGAAACAATTTTTTTCCAGAAAGTATAAGATTAAGATGAGTAATTTTCACAAAAAGAAATCTACCCAAAAGATCTTTTGCCAAAACATTAGTAGTGGAAACTATATATATGCCACCAAATCAACCACGACTGAACTCGTGGTAAAGATGTATTTCAACTATTGGTTCTATGACAATACTTATTTTCTGACCATGACTTTCGTGGGTAACAAAGTCCAAGGCACCACAAAACCTTGGCTCCCAACAATTTTTGCCACGAACTAAACTAGGTTTTACCGCAAACTAAATCCTTGGAAAAAAAGTATCTTTTTCCACGAGAAAAAAATTTGGTGGCAAAAATAGTATTCGCCAGTTATTATATTCCACGAACGTCCTACGAAAAATTTTGGTGGGAAAAAGTTTTTTGCCACTTAATCCTAGCTTTTTTCGATCACTCTCCTCCGTGAGAAAAACTCTAAAATGTTGTAGTGATGAGAGGTATCAAATTAATCAAGTTAGATGGTTGCGCGCGGTCAGTCCAATTAACTAAAATTAAATGATTAGCTTTTCTAATTAACTAATATATATAGCCACTAATCATGCATATATGTAATTTGCAGTGTATATACGTACTACATATCTATTTTGTGCAAATACGTGTTGTTGATGTCAGCAATTCTGTTTCAATTCAATCCTTTATTGCAAATGTAGAGAATGAGGATCAGGCTGATGTGGTACACCTCCGATGTCTAAATTAGTATGAGATTTCAATCTATGTTTCGTGAGAAAGTAATAAGTACTTAGAAAGACTTCTGTCCAGAAGGGGGATATTTATACACACATGATCGGGGTGATGTACTAACAAGCTAATCATGTTGGTGTAATTCCATACCTGAGTTGTGTCCTCTACCAGCTCCCTACCATGTGATATGTCGTCCATGACTAATGTGGTGACCGCTAACGATCCTAGGTATGTATCATGTCATGTCCATCTCCATCCATCGTTAAATGCGACATGCATGGCTTTGGTCAGGCGTGCCTTACTTTCCAAGTCTATCCAGCTGTCAACATTCAAGTGTCAGTATTGTCCCTGGTACTATACATGAAGGTTGTCAGCCAGCATAATCATAGGCCTCCTAACTCAGCTTCACGCCCCATGCATGGTTCCTAATTACTTCTTCGTGTCCCAAGCCACTATCGTCTTTCTTGGCCGGTGCCCGTTAAGGACTAAAACACTAAAAGCATTAAAGTTCACTAAAATAGCACAATCACAAACAAATGAAAGTAAAAACATTATAATTCAGGAGATAGAGAACATTACATACAGCTGACGTGATGGTACAGTGGACCCTATAAAGGTGTACATTAACATTCCCAAGATCTACAAGAATAATCAAAATATTGATTAGTAACCAACATAATGTGCATAAAATAATAACTTAATGTAACACGGTATTGGTTATAAATGTAAACCCAATGAATACTTTTTTAATGGTAAAATCATACGAGACAACTAAACCAAGGAAGGTTTATTTTATTAGATTAAGATTTTTACAAGTAAAGTTTTCATATTATAAAATCTTTGCAACTAGATACTCTTACTTGACAAAATATTTGTTTTCTACCGTAGTAGCTGCTAGAACCTTTGACGATCTTCAATCTATTGACTTTTAGAACTTCCAATAGGTGAACATGGGCACTTCAACTCCTCATAGGAGTAGCACACACCTAAACCCGAAGGAATGAGCAACTTGAAAACTCTTTTCAAGAATTTTCTCTCACACAAATAGTAATTGAAGTTCTCTATAATCTTTAAGCTCTCAGTAATGCTAATCAAAGTGTTGATCTAAACCTTCAATTGAATCCCTCTTTAAATAGAATGTCTAATGGTTGATTTGTTTCAGGATTTTGCTGATGGTTTCATTTAGTTATTCACTCTATTATGTTGCTGACAAACTGCGAACATTTTGGGTTGAATCTCTTCAACTAAATGTCTTATTGATATTTTGAATTCAAACCTGTTTCGATAGTTTCAACTAAGTCTTCTAATCAAATCACTTGATATCTCAAACTTTTTTGAAACATCAATTCTCATAATGGGTTTTTTAAATCTCGGATCACTTATCTTGATTTTAAACTATCAAGATAAGGATAAGGATAGGATAACCATATCGATTACCTTCATCATTTAATTCGAATAAATCATAGAGATTTAATCAAATTATATTAATCCAATGTTTTAATTTAAATCCTAGTCATCTAATCCTAATCAACATTATTTTTACATTTACACACATAAGAGCACTCACATTGGATTGGTCATTGCTAAAGTACATTTTTAGCCAATGTAATCCTCATTTTGACTTTTGGTCATTTTATTCACATAAGTCCCCACATTGAAATAATTATTTTTTAAAATATAATAATAAAATAATATAACTAACTTTTGGTTTTAGCTATTCACATCAAATCTCCACATTAGATTGTCCATTTATGAAAAAACATAATAATTAATAATTAATAATTAAATATTTTTTAATTATTTGCAATTATGAAATTAATTAATTTTATCATATTTGATTATTTAGTCTATTATATGTTAATTAATAATCATATTTTAATTAAATTATGAGTTCAAAAAAATAGTTAGTAATCATATTATATTTGAATTAAATTACTAATCGATATTTAAAAAATAATAATTTCTACTTATTCCTTGTTCAACTATATTTTTGAATTAAAATCCACAATATTCATTAAATTAATCTGTTTCAAAAAGTGATATGCTTACTAACTGTCAAGCATCCCAAGAGAGAAGAAATTCGGTTGTGGCACTTGAGATCAATAAATCCTGTAAACTTTTCAACTTGTACTTTTTCTTTTTGCTACAATAGAGATATAAAACATTTTATTTGCTATCATGCAGTTTCATGACTTTCTATTTCAATTGGTATGCAGGTTAATTCCTCAGCAATATAATTAGTAAAAAGACAAATAAAAAAATGGTCTATATATATATATATATATAATTCCATGTCTACTTCGAGCATGTGAAACATAACCACCTATTCGATTTGTCATATTCAGATTAAGATATTCTGAAGTATTTGTCCAAAAAATTAAAACAAAAAATCAAATTGATGAAAGGAGATATATGGTGACACTATGCAGAATAGTTGAATATAATTATGTCAAGAAAGAGCTTACCCAAATAATAGAATTAATAACAACACCATCAGTTAAAAGACATTTATGTTCAATGTTCATCTTGGCTTAATATAACTATCTAGAAGTAAGCAGTAGTACTTCAAAAGGCTAATCAAAATATATCCCCAAAATGCAAAAAGGCTAATCATGTTGGAACAAAATAATCACATGGTGGCTGCCCAGTTACATGCAACTCCAACATATGTGACTTGGCAGCCACTAAAATCAGCATACAAAAAAGCTCTACAACATTCAAAATATTAATGTAACACCCAAATGCGATTAGATGCATCCGATCGTTCTCGGCCTTGACGAACGCTTCCTCAGGTTGCTGCCTTCCCCAGGTTCATCACTTTGCAAAAGGGTGGTGAAGAGGAAATCCCCAGCAAATGACTCGGCCTTCCTTCATCATATTATAATTATGACGAATGAAATGAGAAAAATATAGAGGTGCAAGGTATTTGAATACACACAACTTGCTAAGAATAATAGAAAACTAAGTGAAGACACAGATTTATGGTCTACTACCAACCTCTTCAAATTATGCAAAAAGGCCAATTATGGTTTTTGATGCAATTATGGTATGACCTTCCCCTCCCTCTTCCTTTTTTCTATGAATGAAAAACTCCAAAAAACATAAATTTACACCAAAGACTTGTGGGTGTGCATGTACTTTAAGGAAAAGTTTGTTCTTACAATGCCCAAAAAAATTTAAATTCAAAGACAGGAACAAAACCCTAATTATCCCTTGAATATACTAACCGACAACTATGGTAAATTACTGAGAACTAGAAATCTTCACCATCCCAATTAGCAGAAAGGAGAAGGAAACATTGCAGAAATTACTCAGCTTCAAACTCTTTACTTAACTTGTCTAGTGTAAGTGCATGAAAGAAGAAATGTCACTAAACAACAAATCTCAAAAGGTAAATTTTAGGGAAACATCAAGGGAAATATAAGTTTGATGATCCATGAAAGGTTAAAGATCCAATCTATCTTTTATTTTTTATTTTAAACTGAGAAGTAATCATTTGGCACAAGGTCTAAATCAACAAATATGAAGTTATTAGGTAAGAAATTACTTCCCCTTGACGATATCAACTGCATGTATATAAAGTTTGAAAATAAGCTGAAGCTTTCCTAAACTAAATGGATCATATATATATACATAACTGTGATTGCATGTATTCTGAAGTATTTGTCCAAGAAATTAAAACAAAAAATCAAATTGATGAAAGAGCTTACCCAAGTAATAGACTTTTCTCTCTGTTTCTACAATCATCAATCAACAAATGATTTGTATCATTAACATCCATTTCCACAACTATGTTTTCACAGATCTCGCTTAGTAAAACACTTCACAATTTATGGACTAGAACACAATAATAAAATCAAAGCTTTCAATTTGGTACTAAGATTTCAACTTGTAATTTGTTTAAACAAGCGGAGGCCTTGACCAAAAGATAAACTAAAGCAAAGCCCAAAAATTTAAACACATAATTGACCTACAACAGAAAAGGCAAGAAAAAAAGTCACCAACAAAAAACCATGTACAATATGAAGACAGGATACACAAATGAGGGTTCGGCACGCATCAAATATTCCATCCAACAAGAAAATGGGTGTTTTAGGGTTTGATAGATTTGAAGAATCCCTTCCTAAATAGTGAAATGGAGTACAATTAGGGTTGGAGAAAGAGAGTACCTTGGGAGGAGATGATCGGCGAGTGAAAGAGGGTTATCAGTTGTTGCCGATGAGACCTCGAGTGCAGTGGTCCTCTTGCCGACAAGTCTTCCAGTGGTGATGCTGTGGTGATTTAGTGTTGTTGATTCGGTAGAAAGATCGCCTTCACTCGTTGTTGATGTTACTGTTGCTCGAACGAGTTCTTCTTTTTCTTCAAGTGAACGGCTGCATTTCGAGGGAGATTTTGAAGGAAACAAGACACAAAAATGAAACTTAGAAAGGAAGAGAGAGGAAAATAAGAAAGAGAAACAAAAATAATAATAATATAATGATTTAGCCATTGTAACCATATTTGGCATTACTTTTAGCTTTATTGTTCATTTGGACTAAAAGATTTGACTTTTGGCCAATTCAATATGGGTTAAAATTAAGGTCTATTGTTTAAAATCTCATTGGATTTGGCTTTAAGCCAATCCAATGAGAGTGCTCCAATAAGAAGACTAGTAGAACACCTAACCTACGAGCCCAAAGATGCATGCTTCATGCTAATTTCCCACCAAAAAAAAAAAAACAATACTAATGAATCTATTGATTTGGTTTTGATAGTAACTAGAAAGCAGGCAAATGACAAGCTTACAAGGAAGCAACTTAAGTACATTCTAGAGGATAGTCTGTGTATATCTTGAAAAAATCATCCGTAATCACTATGATATACTTCTTTTCACCAAGACTCTTAGTTTGGGTTTGACCCATTAAGTCCATATGCAATAGCCCAAGTGACCGTGTGGTAAGAATACGAAAATTTTATTGTACTGGGCTCTTGTTTGCTTTCCTTTTTGGCATGTAACACACACTGTTTTCTTAGATTTAATGGCCTTGGATAGTCCATCTACTGCTTCTATTTTTGAGATCTTTGACAGATCTCTAAAGTTGATGTGCCCTAGGCATTGATGCCACAACTCAGTTTCATCAAGTAAAACTCTATGACAACTCAATCATGATGCTGGAGAGACTCCATAGCAATTATCTGAGATTTTCAAGCACTTTAAGATCCATTCTCCAGCTAGGTTGTATACATTGCATTCATCTTTTAAAAATTACACATAAATATTTTCATCAACAAACTAACTAATGTTGAGTAAATTAGCTTTAAGGTCATTAACAAATAAAATATTGTATGAAATAGGTAATCCAGGTATTTCAATACTCTATTTCTCTTCTACAACATCCTTGCTACCATCTCCAAAAGTCATGCAGCCTCCATAGGTTGGTTCCACCTTCTTGAAAATTACTTTATCTCGAGACATATATCTTGAACACGTGTTGTCTAGGTACCAAAGACAATTTTTCATGTTTCTAAGTGTTGTGTGAGCAAAGAGGCACATGACACAGTCCTTAATCACCTATTTTGTCCTGAGTTTCGACTTATCCTTTTCATTATTTCATATGCAAAGATATACTAGTTCACCAAACTTGGGATTTAACAAATTAATTTGTTGACTCATATCATCAACTTGGTTCTCTAGACTTTTTCCTTTTCTTTTTAGATTTTTTCCATCTTCAATTTTCTGCACTTGAAACAAATTAAAATAATGTGGTCTTATATGACCAACAACTTCATAATTATGACAAGTAAAAGTAAATTTACCTTCATACCTAGCTTGCTCCACCATTTTAGTGGCTGATTTTCTATGCAGGACTTTTGAATGGACTGACTTAGGTACAACATGGTTTTGAGCATTTATATATTGACTTCGTTTTAAAAAAAAAATACCTTTAGAAGTAGTGGCAGTGGATGATGAGGCTTTTTTTCCTCTTTGGAAGTCGCATATCTTAGGCCAGTTGTATCACTGTTCATTTATTGAAAACTCAGCATTTCATCTAAATTTTGTGTTGCAGTTTTTTGTTTGCATTCATGAAAATATTTTAATTCTTGTTCTTGTGCAGCCTTTTGGTCCTTCAATCTCAACGCTTCAACATTAGAAATTTTTAATGCCTCAGAAAGATTATTTTTCTCATTCTCCACAACAGTAAGTTTATTGTATGGCTTTTTGTTGAGTTTTTTTAATTTGACCACTTTCTCACACACATCATTGTATGCTTCCTATATACTTAGTTCTTGGTCGGCATCAACAAGAGGAATATCCGAATCACTATAAGCACACTCACTTTCATATTTTGTTAGTAAGATCTAAGACAAATCATTCACAATAGTTGAAAAAGTCATAAAAGATTTTTCATCATCCGATGATGAGTTCACACTTTCAGAATCAGAATTGTCACTAAGGGTGACATTCAATATTTTTCCTTTATTTTTCTTGAAATTTGGACATTCAATTCTTATATGACTATAACCCGAACATTCATGACACTTCATTTTATCATTTTTCTCAGCTTTATCATTTTTCTCAGCTTTATCTTTACTCCAATTTTCAGGTTCATTTTTCTTGGCAGAAAATTCTTTTTCTTATTTTTGTTTACCATTAGTCTTTTTATTAAACATGAATTTTATGAACTTCCTTGCAATGAGAGCTATATCTTCATCATTTAGATTTTTCTCATCAAAAAATTTCTCACAATCTTCTTTCACAGTTTTTAAAGTAATACATTTATCTTTTTTTGCTTGAGGAAGTGATGATTCATATGTTTGTAGAGACCCGACCAACTCTTCCACTCTTATTGCATCCAAATCTTTACTTTCCTCAATGGTAATGACTTTAGGCTAAAGTCTTTCAGGTAAAAACCTTAAAATCTTTCTCACAACTCTTAAACTTAGAATTCACAATGTCATTAAGCTTAGTATAGAAATCATTAAAATATTCATCTTCTAACAACTAAATCTCTTCAAATTTTGAGGTAAGCAATTGTAATTTTAAATTTCTCACAATTTTTGTTCTCTCACGTGTGACTTTCAAGATGCCTCATGCCTCTTTAGCTATCTCATACAAAGAGATCTTTTCAAACTCTTCCAGATTATAGCGCTCAGTCCCTTGCTATTCCAATTTTTATTGCTCATCTCATCTCTTTTTCAAGTATCAATATTAGTCTCGAGTTTAGTCCATACTCTTTCAATGGAGTTCCATACCCGTTCATCTAGCAAATTGAGGAATGCTCGCATGCGTACTTTCTAATATACATTATATTCAAAATTGAAGTGTGGCGGGACAGTCGTCAATTATATTCTTTGCAGGAGCACGAATCACACTCAGAATAAAAAAACCATGCTCTGATATCAATTAAATTTTCCTATGTACCCTTGTGAATCAATGAAAATGTCTACAAATTCACTTTAACAAATTGGTTAGTTCTCAATATTGTGATTGTTTAATCAATCAGATATTTGAAGTAAATAAATAAACTTGCATAACACAATGATTGGTTATGAAGGAAAATTCTTTTAAGAACTTCTCAAAGAGAAAACCTTACAAGGTAGCCAAACTTAGAAATGTCAAATTTATTATTTGAAAAGCCAATTACAAGTAAGTTCTTAATTACAAAATCTTCACTAATTGACTCTTTTACTTGACTAGATAAACGACTAATTTGTTTTCTACTTCTGTAGCAGCCAGAAATATTGACGATCTTTTGATATTGGCTTTTCTCTTGGAACCTTCAGTAGCTGAAATCCAATCAACGATCCTCTCAACTTTGAGCACGATTACACTCAAGAGTATATGAAAGCACGACGAAAATTCTACAACAAATATTTTCTCATCCGGCACACAAAATAATCTCTTATGCTTTCTGGCCAAAAATCCTACTAGGGTTATAAACTGAGTCCTTTTAAATAGAAACTCTGGAAAGTATTTCAGTCAGGATATAATTCTACTAATAGATTGAATCTATCATGAAAACTTCTCATGACATATTTCTGACAATTCACGAAAACTCTTCACTATAGTAATCGATTTTTGTTCAACTTCTGTTTTGCATAAGTGTAGATCCTCATGAACTCGAATTTTCACTTTAAAAAAAATAGACTTTTTCAAACGCCAATTTTCATTGCAATTACTATATAAAATTGCCGCAAATGAGCTTTCTCAACGTTATTTCGTAGTTGCGTGTTTGTTAAAATTGTATGCATCTTTATGTGCAAAGGAAGCAAACTAGAAAATTGTTGCAATTGCATATCTTTTTGTGGCGACTATTTTAGTCGCCATTAGTTGAAACTTTGTCGCAAGTGTGCATTCCTTAGACAACGAGAATTGTTGAAAAAAAGTATTTGTGGCACTTGCCTTTTCCGCGAAAAATGGCTAAACTCGCCGCAAAATGCCATAGATCCGAGACATATAACCTCCTAAACCATGGTTAGTGTCACCACAAATACCTTTACCGGTGAGTATAATTCGCCAATGGAAAATAAAATATTTTGGGCGACCAAAAGCCGTCGAAAATGGCCTACAATTTTGTTTTAAAAAAAGTACATTAACCAGGATCATAAAATTCCATTATATGAATTTCCACATCAACATAAATCATATACATTTAAAAACATTATCCTAATACTACAAACTACATTACCCTAACACGCCTCCAAAAACTTACTTCACACAGTCTAGAAAACTAATTCACTTTATAACCTAAATGCCTCAAAAAAAGAAAATCGTATTTCTCAACAAAGATAGCACTAATTGTCTAATGTTCTAAGCATTCTATGAAAACTCAACAAGATCTTAAAACAATGCAACAAAAAAGAAAGAAACAAAGTCCTCCCCTAGAGAAGAAGATATCTAGAACCACATGATGAACACATTCTTAGCCCCAAGAAAGGTTGATAAACTTACTGCTCAGGAGGAAAACTTCGCTGCACTTCAAGCAATTATAACCACAAAGAGAAATCCTTGTTCTCAAGATTGCTTTCTCAGATCCTGTCATGTTTTTTGAACCAAAGCCAAGCCTCAAAAAAATGTTTAAGAAGTGCTCTCCTGGTATTCGAAGTTGGTAATTTCAACCAAACTAAACATTTCATGAATCATTAAACTTACTGGATATGCCTGAAAGAGGAGAGATTCATAACTATTAATATAGGATTCCAGTTTATTTGATTATTACCTAACATATCAACTGCCAACAATTTTCCTAGAAATTCAGTTAATTTGCCTTAAATTGCACTATAATTGAAAAATCATGACAAACTAAGAAACAGGGTTAACTTGAAAATTCAATATTTATCTAAAAATTCAAACAACGTGAGAAGAACAATATGCAAGGAGCAGTGCAAAATAAGGAAAATTACGAACCAAAATAGAGTAACATATGATATTTGAGCAATCCTAACAACTAATTAACCTAGCTAAACAAGAACATCAAATCGAAGCAAGAGATTGAAGCTAGGGTACAGGACTTACACCAAAATCTAATAAAATTAAAACTAGGGTTATAGAATGAGAGAAACAAATAGGTAGAGTGAGAAGAGAAAGGGAGAGAACTTACTGAGATGAAAACCAAGCAGAGAGAGAGAGACTAAATGAGATCATTTATAAATCTAGAGAGAGAGTGCGTGAGTGAGAGAAAGAGCCCTCCACGTTGGTGATGAGGAGACGATGGCACGACAGCCAGCAAAATCACAAAAGTAGTGTGGACGATGCTGCTAGGGCTAGTTTCTGTGGATGAGGGAAGCAGTGTGGCGATAGAAGTGAGGTGGATTCGTTTGCTGGTTGCCAAAAATTGACAGAGAAGATCATATTTTCGAGAGTGTTGAAGTCAAAGTTGAAGGGGTAAAGTAGTGTTTTTTGTGTATTCTGGCCCCAATACAAGTATTGAAGATTATAATCTGAAAGTTTAAATTTTATCTCATCATTTAGTTACGTTGAAATTACATTTTATTTATTGCGGCATTTCTTTTTGTCGTAATATATCATAAGATTGTTGCAAATAGAATAATTCATGGCACCGCCTAACAAAATAGATATTTTAATAGCAAACTATGCGTCGAATCCAATTTCATTGCAATTATTATTCTTTTGCAGCGATTACATTTTCAACAGATAAAATATAGCTACAAAAAGGGCTTTTCTTGTAGTGTTTACATACTTAACTCATCTAAACAATCTCTAAGACTTCTAGATAGACTTAAAATTGTTATAGATAGAGTCCAAGAATATTTTACATTCATCCAAAATTATAAACATAGTGATAGGATAAACCTTATCATTTTAATCACCCATTCCTAGCACATGCACCAACACAAAAAGCAATGCCAGGTCTAATTCTATGTGAAGTATGTCAGCAATCTTCTTATGATTAACTTTAGTCTGCTTTCCTTCTTGATAACCTCCACACATCATCATTTTGGTTTTAAGCACTTATGGCAATCCATTGATTGCTTCATTTTTAAAGATTTTTGACATGTCTCTAAAGTTGATGTGACCAAGATATTGGTGCCAGAGTTCAGTTTCATCCAATATCACTCTATGACAACATATAGTCGATATTGGTGAAACCTCAAATCAATTGTCTGAGGTTCTGGTACCCTTTCAGTATCCATTTTCCAATTTGATTGTAAACATTGCATTCATCCTTCTAAAACTACACCAAGAGATTATTATCACAAAACAGATTAATGCTAAGCAAGTTAGCCTTAAAACCATCAACAAAAATAATAGTGTAAAGAGTAGGTAAACCAGGAATATCAATACTTTCCTTTCCTTCAACAATTCATCTGCTTTCATCGTCAAAGGTTACAGTTCCTCAACTTTTGGTCTCAAACTTCTTGAGTAATCCTTTATCACCTAACATATGTCATGAACAAGTACTATCTAGATACCACAAGAATTTTGAGTGTTGTATGAGCCACTAGACATACAGAACTTTTCTTAACTACCCTTTGGTTTTAACTTTTGTCTTATCCACATTTTTAGATGCATGATTTCTTTTATTTAGAAGATAAAACTCTGTCAACTCTCCAAATTTTCTACTTATGATAACTATTTGATTGCTCAGTTTATCCACCTTGTTTTCTAAACTCTTAGCCTTGCTTGTAAATTTATTTCTTTTTTCTTTTTCTCATTCTCTTCTTAGACTTTAGTAATATAATTCCATGTGACCAAACATTACACATAATTCACAAGTGGGAATAAACTTATCCTTGGGTTTAAGTGGGTGGAACCTTATTGTTGTTGCCTAGTCTTTGTGCACGACTTTCTTTGAAACTTTCTCATATTGACTTACTTTCACAAATGTAATACCTTTTGAAGAGAAGCCAGCAAATGCACCATGATTGGGACCTTGGAAAGTGATGTACCCCTAACTCATGCGGTCATAATTCACTCTTTGAACTTTTAACATTTCATTGAATTTCTGAGTTGCTGTTTTTTTTTTTTTTTAATTCTTGACACTCTGTCAACTCCTTCTAAAGCACTCCTTATTGAGTTTGCAATCTTGATACTTCAACTTCTGACAACTTCAGTGCCTCAGTCAAATTTCACTTCTCATTCTCCATAATTGTTAACTTGTTGTACAAATTTTTATTTAATTTCTTACTTCACCCAAATCATCATAGACTTCCTTAATGTCAATCATGATCAGCAACAACTATAGCAACTTCAAAATCACTATCATCATCACTTTGTGTTATGCAAATGTCAGAACATTTATTTACAAAAGCAGAAAAAACAACAAAAGCAGTTTCATTACGAGATGATGAACAAGATTTTTCAGAATTAGAATTATCACTAAGAGTAACAATTAGTGTTTTTCCTTTATTTATTTTAAAATTAGGAGACTCAATCCTACTCAATCCTTATGTGATCATATCCTGAGTAATCATGACATTTCAACTTTTCTTTATGTTCAGATTTGTCTTTATTCCATTTTTTAGACTCATTCCTCCTAGCAAAAAAATATTTACCTTTCAAGAGCTCTCTCCCTCGAGTTTCAACTTCCTGCTCTCTCTCTCTCTTGGAAATCTAGGGTTTCATGTGTAGAATGGAGCCGCGCGCGCCCGGGGGGGGGGGGGGGGGGGGGCTGGGTTGCACCTCCACCTCCACCTCCCCCTCGCCCCTCCCCATTTCCTTCCTTTTTCCCAACCTTTTCCTTCCTTCTCTCCATTCTCTTCGCCCTTCCATTTCTCGAACTCTCCTTTTTCGGTCTCATCCTTTCCTTCGTCTCTTCCCCTCCTCCTCTAGGCTTCCCATCTTCTCTTCGTCTCTTCTCGCCTCCTTCCCCTTTTGTTTCGATTCTTCTTCTTCTTCTTCGTCCGTTTGCTTCTGTTTTGTTGTTTGGATTTTGCAGGAAACGTTGGCTGTTGGGGAGGGCCTGCGAAGCCTTCCGTTGTGTGGGACACCACACAAGTAGCCCTATCTATGTACTTCTGGGGTACCAATCTACCAGTTGCGATGGAATCACGCCAATCGTAGTTACGCGTGTCACTCATGCGTCTATCACAGTGGGAGTCTACTTTTCGTGCACCACCTTCGGAAGGTCTTTTGATAGCCACGAGCGAGGTCGAGGTGTTCAGGGCAACCGGCACTCAACTTCTGTCGCTTCCGCTATCCCTAGAAGCGGCGCGTGATCTCCACGCGCCACCGACAACAGCGACCACTTGCGTAGCTTTTACATTCCAGCAAGGTTGAGAACTAGACCGTCTGGTTCTGGTTTTCCCATTTAGTTTTAGGTTTAGACTGTCTTTTAGCTTTAATAAAAACCAAAACAAAAAGATTTAGTCTCTAGGACTTTTTAGTCAGTAGAGTTTTGTCCCCAAATCTGGCTTAGTACGATGGTGGATTTGTTTGTTTGGTTGATTGGTACTTTGTTTTGAACAGAGTGAGGGCGGTCTTTCAGACGGTGTTCTTGAGAGATGTGCAGCCAAGGTTAAAAAATATCAGTTACTTTTAGTGTACTGGGAAGTTGCAAATCGTCGTTTAGTTAACTTGTAATGTATGTTTCAAGTTCGATTGTAATGCCCGTTATTAATTAATAGAATGTTGTTTTCCTTTTCAAAAAAAATATTTACTTTTCTTTTGCTTTCCACTAGTATTTTTATTGAACATGAATTTTGTAAATTTCCTAGCCACCAGTGCTAAGTCATCATTGCTAAGATTTTGAGTGTAATGAATATACCTTTTTATCTGTTGAGGAAGTGAGGATTCATAGGTTTGTAAAGAGTCTACTAGTTCTTCAACTCTGATTGTGTTTAAGTCATTCCTTTTTTCTTTGGCTGCTACTTTTGGCCAAAATCTCTCAGGTAAGGATCTTAGGATCTTCCTCACAAATCTTGAGTCATCCACTTTTTCTCCTAGATTGAACTTGGGATTCACAATATTATTAAGTTTTGTATAAAACTCATTAAAATTCTCATCTTCTAGTATTCTGATTTCTCAAATCTTGAGATTAACATTTAAAATTTGAGATTTTTCCCGTTTTGATTCCTTCATGTGTGATTTCCAGAATATCCTAAGCTTTCTTCGCTATATCACACGTGAAATTTCTCTTGAATTATTCAGGAGAGACTACCATAAAGATAGCATTAAGGCCCTTGCTATTTCAATTACAATTATTGAATTTATCTCGGGTTTAGGTATCAATGGGTGCCTCTGGCCTAGTCCACCTTTACTCAATTGAGTACCAAATTCGCTCATCTAATGACTCCAAAAATGCTCTCATTCTAACTTTTCAGTAAGCATAATTATCTCTATTGAATTGTGGTGGTGATGATAGTGATGATATTGTCAATAAAGAAATATTTTATATTAAAAAATGAGTGAACCAAGCTCTGATAATAATTGAAATTCTCAAGTTACCCTTGTATATCAATCTTATGCTCCATGAAAATAATCAAAATATTGACTAGTAACCAACAATAATGTGCATAATGTAATAATTTAATATTACACAATATTGGTTACGAAAGGAAACCCAATAAAGAACTCTTCATTAGTAAAATTCTATGGAACAACTAAATTCAGGAAGACCAATTTTATTAGATTAAGATTATTACAAATAAAATTCTTAGATTACAAAACCTTATAAATAAACACTCTTACTTAACAAGACAAACGACTCATTTGTTTTCTACCGCAGTAGCTGACAGGACCCTCTAATAATTTTCAATCTATTGAATTTCTATATGGAACCTCTAATGGCTGAACCTGAGCACTTCAACTCCTCCTTGAAGTAGCACTCACTAAACTCGAAGGAATGAGCAACTCGAAAATTATTCTCAAGAATTTTCTCTCATACGGATACTTGAAGTTCTCTCAAATCTTGAAGCTCTCAACAATACTGACCAAAGTGTTGATCTAAACCTTAAGTCGAATCCATCTTTAAATAGACTATCCAATGGTTCATTTGTTTCAGGATTCTACTGATGGTTTCATTCAGTTACACACTCTGTAACGCTGCTAACAGACTGCAAACATTTCACGCTGAACATCTCCAATTGAATGTCTTCTTGATGTTTCAAATTCAAATCTATTTCGATATCTTCAACTTAAGTCTTCTAATCAGATCATTTGAGAATAAAATTTTTGAAATGTGTGAATACAAAGAGTTTTAAAATAGAAATTGAAGTGGTGGAAAAGTCAATGTGATAAGTGATTTTTTTTCGTTAAAAATTTAATAATAACTGGAGCCCTTAAATGGATACATCAAATTATTAATTTTATAATCCTTAGTCATATATATATATATATATATATATATATAATATATATATATATTAATGTGACTTGTTAAGGATTTGTATTGCACCTCTTCTAGACGTGCATCCCACCTGAGGCAAGCTTGATGACCCGAAGTGCCATAAAACACATTCGGCGCTTAAGTTAATTTTTCTATTTCGGAATGGGCGGGAGAAAGAATGATAACTTAACCTTGAATTGTGCCCATATCAAGGCTTTTATACTTCACTCTTTTGATGAAATCACAATTCTTTTTGTCTCTAGGATGTCCACCCCTGCTCTGAACGGCATTGTCGCATTTAATATGCAGCAGTTCACGTAAGGGAAAATTTAAATGCGTAGTTCACGTAAGGGAAAATGTCTCGGCTCATGCCTAATCTTTGTATCTGGGGGCGGCATCTTGCCGCATTCAATGTTGTAGTCCCAGTCAAAAATGAGATATATACCCATATCGGGTCATTTAATGTGGTGTTGCTTGAGGCGCACCTGCATTGGGTCTATCCCATCTTTCCTGCACTGGTTTAGGCCCTTTTCTTGCTATTCATTGAGTCTTTTAACACTTGGGCTTTTAGCTCTGTCAAATTGGGTCAGGCACAACCCGACAAGAGTCGGATGTGTTATTAAATGATAGTAGATGAGGAAACTTAAACATAAAGAACATCATTTCTCACAAAACTTAGAAAACATTCTCTTCAATATATTTGTCTAAAGTTGAGTTGTTAAATTTAGAAAATAAATCGGATATGGTGGCTCATAAGCAAAATTTTAAATTCCATTCCGTTTCGGTCGGAACGGCCGGAATTTACCGTTCCGGAATAATAACCGGAACGGATAAACCCTGCATTTCGCACCGGAGTAAATTCCAGCCGTTCCAGCTGGAATTTTGTGTTCGGGCCTGAATTCCCGATTCCAGGCGGAATAACATATTCCGGACCGGAACATCACTAATGGCAATTTTGTAAATATATTTACTTCTTTTTTATTTTATTAATTTTCCTATTTCCTTAGTCTTCAGTTCGACATCAAGCCCCCACGACTCCACTGGGTTAATTTTCATATGTATTCTCAAACCTAAGCCAGTAAGCCCTTAACCTTGCCGACGGTTTCATCGCCGATGCCCACTGCCTTTGCCGACGCCCACGCCTTTGCATCTCCCGATTCACTTCCGGAGCCTTCTCCATCGCCCACTGCTGAGCCACACCCACGGCCCAAAACTCTCTCCTTTGCGGCGCCGCCTCCCTCCTTAGCTGCTTCTGAGCCTCTGATCGCCGACGTCAAGACGCCAATCGCCGAAAATCAAGGAGAAGATCGGTCCACGACTCCACTGGGTTAGTCGATCTGCTTTCCCCTTTGCCCGTTTGTCGCCGAGTAGATAAATTCATGTTATTTTATTTTATAAATTCGTTTAGATATTATTGATTCTTTGGCATAATTTTTTTTATTTTTTATAAAAAAAAATTGGTAATTTTAGAAGCCACTGACTTGAATTCTTGACGGTTACTGTAGATTAAGTAAATTTATTCATGTTATTTTATTTTATAAATTCATTTAAATATTATTGATTCTTTGGCATAATTTTTTTTATTTTTTATGTGTTCTGTATATTGATTTTTAAAAGTTGAATATTTTTTCTTGATAGTTACCGTAGACTAGTTGGTTCTGGTGTTGGTGCTTGACTTGATGGTTTCTCCATTTGTATTAGACTATTAGTGCATAAATTATTCATTTGATGGTTCCTCTGTTTGGTGTCTTTGTTACTGTTGGTGCTTGAAATAGAATTGATCCAATTTTTATAATTATGTAGGGGTATATAAAATTATAAATGTCTAGTTGTCAATCAAATAGTGCTACATCTATGGCACTTGTTCCTGCTAGATCAGAGGATCCAGCATGGGCCCATGCACGTGCAGTGCCAGGGGCAAGAAGTAGTACTGAATGTATTTATTACAACAAGACAATTAGAGGTGGTGGAGTCACAAGATTGAAGTACCATCTGGGTGGGATTTCAGGTGATGTAGAAGCATGTAAAAAGGTCTCTGCTAATATAAGATGGCAAATGAAGGAGTTAGTCAATGAAATGAAAAAAAACAAAGAGAAGAAAAGAAAAATAAACTTACAGATTGGAAGTCCTATCGATTTAACATATGATGATATTGATGTTGATGTTACTGATGATGATGGAGGACACATTCATAGTTCAAAAGGGAAGGGGAAGGAGAAAGTAGGCGAAAAGTCAACAAGGGGTATAAATAAATTTTTCGCTCCAAAAACAACTCATGGGTCTCAGCCTTGTATTAAAAGTGTTATGTGTTCAAAGGAGATGATTGATAAAGCAAAGATGGCTATAGCAAATTGGTGGTATGATGCTAATTTACCTTTTAATGCATCTCAATCTAAGTTTTATCAGCCTGCTATTGATGCCATAGCTGCCATTGGGTCAGGATTTAAGGGTCATTCTTTGTATGAATTGAGAGGAAATCTTTTGAAGAACTCTGTGACTGAGGTTCAAAAATATCTCTCGTTTATTAAAACATCTTGGGAGAAAAGTGGTTGTTCACTAATGGCAGATGGTTGGACGAACCAGAGGCAACAACCAATAATTAACTTTTTAGTTTATTGCCCAAAAGGTACAATGTTTTTGAAGTCTATTGATACATCGGGCCTTAGAAAAGATTTTGAAACACTATTTAACATTTTTAATGCAGTTGTTCAAGAAGTTGGGGTTGAGAATGTTGTGCAGTTCATAACGGACAATGATGCAAGTTATAAGGCTGCAGGAAAAAAATTACAGCAAAAGCATGGTTCTTTTTTTTTGGTCATCTTGTGCTGTTGTCGACACCCCAGCTTGCGCTTGGGTTCGTATGCAAATTGCGATGCCGGGGACGAACGTCACAAGGAAGTCATCCCTTATCTTTACGTGTGAAAGCATTATTTAATATTATTTTTTATTTTTTATTTTTTTCATATTATCTCGCAGTGGAAAAAGGTTAAGCCAAAAACATTCGACAAGACGTTTACGCTTGTTGCACATCACTTGGTTAACGAAATAAAACCTAAATTAAACATCATATATATATACATCAAAGTTAAGGTCACCAATGTAAACATTTTATACAAAAGCACTTCCTAAAACAACGGGAAGATTTTCCTCAAAATACAAAGGTGATACAAAATAAAAGTATTAACGATCCCCCTCCCTCTTCGCCACACATACTAATAGGCGGGTTCTTCCTTTATCTTCTTAAAGTCAGGACCGTAACGAAGACTGTCCAAACTCAGACCTGGGCCTACATCACACATCATCCCAGAGGATGATGTAAACAGGCGTCCCATATGGAGGAGCCCATCCACTCCTAGCACTAAACAACACCCCGTAGGGCGTAAGTCATCAAAAAAGTAGGTCGCCATAGGAAGCGACTCTGCCACCCATTGACCCAACAGGTCTAGGGTCACTGGCCCAGCAGAATCTGTCTTAGTCGGGCCCTTGAGGGTCCGACCCATCTTCTCGAGAGTCGTAATCCGGGGATCCATCATTTCCTGCAATAACTTCTATCGTTCCCAAGGGAGCGATAGTAGAGATAATAAAAAAGGGGGGTGAGATTTCGAGAGAAATCTCAGCAAGTATACTAGCACATTAACCAAAGCATTTCAAATATACAGATAAGTGAACCAAACAATCTTAGCTAATGCATATGCAAATGAATGACTGACTCATGCACATGCTCATGTAAACTTTCATACGGACTTGCTTCTTTCAGACTCCTTTTCATATCAGTGCTTTTCAAATCATTTCTTTAAAATATTTCACATCTTTTATTCTTTCTTAGGTGCCACTTATCATATACAGATCTTTTCTTATGGCTCGAAAGCCCATCTTGTCATGACTTATCGCGTAGCATATATGAGACACAACATGGTTCCCCTAAGCACTGCGTGTTCCCTACTGGTTACCGCATCACCTTAAAGTGAGTGCGTCATGTAGCTTATTTTACGGCAGGTCCTTACCCCTTATCCGTCTTTGGCACTCACTAGTGTTAGGTGCAACCGCGCTCCGGACACCTTCTGGAGCCATACACGGTCCGCCGACTGTTCTTCGTCGACCCAGGGGTTTCCACTCGACTTTAAATACTCCTGAGTGGTCAGGGAGTTCCACTGGGGCACTATCCCGTCCCAGCCTTTGGGGTTCTTATAAAACTTTACTTCTTTTCTTTTCTTTCAAAAACTTAATCTTTCCTTTTCTTTTTCTTAAAAACACATTGGACTTTAAAAACATGCTTTTCATGATTTATGCATGTGACATGCAACACTTACTTATTTTCATGCAAAACCCGAGACGAGCTCGAATGCATTCATAGTTCATTTTCTTTTCTTTCTCATTGGGATAAACTTTACAATTTCCTACTTAGTCATCATGCTTTAACATCCAAATTTAGGCCTAGGATTGAAGTGGGGTACTCGGCCCATCTCCAACCCATCAAGGCCGAAACCTCCTAGGGTATTTCTTAGGGTTTTTCATCATCATTTCACTCTAAGTATCCTCCAAGAATTAAAGGTGTCTAAATCAAACATATATCATCTTTAGAAAGGGGTAACCGAAACCCTATTGTCCACTAAGTAGACATTTTTACTTCCAAACTTAGTTCATTCCAACTTCCTTCATTCACCTTTTAACTTGGGGAATTTCCTTCTATTAATCCATTCAAAGTTTCCTCTTCAATAAGTGTCTTTCATAAGCTTAAACTAGATAATTCCACAACAAAGCAATATAATTCAATCCTCCAATCTCAACCTTAAATATCATAAAATTCCAATTAAACACTACTAGTCATCATATACAAGTGATTACTTCTTTCCATATGCACGTATACACCATTTCAATTCATATCAATCATATATTTTATTCTCATGTTCATTTTCATTTCTTCAAGACAATATTCTCTTTGAATAAATCAATTATATTACTAATTTTCTCAAATAAATTCTATCTTAGCAACACCAAATTTATAAGCTTAATACTAAAATCCATCATGCATCAACTTCATCATTTCATACGATAATCATGCTTTTCATTCCTTTTTACTACTAATACTTGATCCATCATCTATACTCATATTCTAATCTTACTTTAACATAGAGATTTACACATGAATATTCATATCAAAAACAAGTATTAACACAATCAAGTTAATCCAAACATGGCAATACAATCATTAATCCAACAAGCATGATCACCTAACTATATACAAGAAATGTTAAAGAAAATGTGAAAGTATACTTACAATATTCCTATTAGATTTTTGATTAAAATCTGAAAATACACACATAAAATCTTTTATTAGACTAGTTATAAGTATAAAGATTTAAAAGAAACCTTATTTCCTTTTAGCCAAAACAAAGGTGTTACATGTGTGTGTGTGTTCTTCCTAAGCTTGCATGAATCTAGGCACTAACCTTCTCCAATGTATTATCCACTTCAACCCTCTTGATTTTAGCTCCACTAATTTAGGATTCTTCAAATTGTGTGGTGAAAGAAGAAGAAACAAAGGTGGAGGTAATGTGGATGGTTTTGGCCGAGAGGTAAGGAGAGAGTGAGGTAGGAATATGCTTGCATGTGTCCAAATGAAGCAAGCTAAGGAAAATAGATATGGGGTCACACGGCCAAGCGCTTGCTCTAGAGTCTTTGGTACACTTTTTACCATTCTTAGGTATAGCCAATGATGGATTGAAAGATTGACAACACTAGGCCATTCCAAGATCAAATCTTGGCCATGCCTTGGAAAATTTGCTTTTCTTTCTTCCTCACTTGCTATGGCCGGCGCCTCCCTTGAGTGCTTAGCCCTCATTTTCTTGTTTTTCACTCAATCATCATCCCTCCATCATTTCATGTGTCCATCCAAGTGATCTCAAAGCCATGCTTTTTGGGAATTGAGCAATGCATGATCCGGCCAAGCCCTTGCCTCCACCGAAACCCCATTTGCTTCATCTCCTTGCTTTTGTCATTTCCATCACCTACACCCACACCATACCTTTCTTCACATCACCATACTTTCTTACACATTGTACCTTATTCACTTGCACACTCCTCCCTTGTCTTATCAACTTTTAGTGGCCATACTCCATGAAATCCTCCAAGTGACTCACGGATTGCATCCCATCGAAACCCTTGCTCCTTTCTTCCATAATTCTCTTCATGCCACATGTCACATTCCTATACACTATGACTTCTATTGGAAAGTCAAAGAATGGTGCCTTGTACTTCCAAGATTCCATGGTAGGAAAATCCTTCCATGAGATTCTACACTCAATCCTACATGGCACATGGCTACCTACTAGTCAATCTCTACCAACTAAAATTTCCTACAAGCCTTGGATGATTTTTTAGGGTTTCTCTTCAAGTGACATGTGTCTCTACTATGGGCTTGATGGGTCATGAGCTCACTCTATGGGCTTATGGGCTCACCACTACTCTATTGGCCCATTCACTTAATCCATATCTCAAAAGCTTCATTCCCAAGCCCATCTCTTTAGAGCTTGTTTTTACAAATTACCACTAATCTTTCATATTAGCATTTAATTAAATAATTAAATTAAGATAAAGATTTTAGGGCTATTACAGCTGCTTATTGTATAGATCTGATGTTAGAGAATTTTTGTGATCCCAAGCATTTTCCTATTATTGATGAAACTATAAAGAAGGCAAGAAAAATAACAAAATTCATTTACAACCATGCTTGGGTTTTGGCTTTGATGAGAAAAGACTTCACCAATGGTCGTGATTTATGTCGCCCTGTAGTCACAAGATTTGCTACAAATTTTATAAGTATCCAATGTTTACTTTTGTTTAAGAAAGAGCTTAGACAGATGTTTACTTGTGATAAGTGGGTTGCATCAAGTTATTCTAAAAACAACGTAGGGAAGGAAATAGCCAAAATTGTTTTAGAAGATGGAGAGTTTTGGATTCAGTGTCAGTTTATTGTAAAAGTCGGTGAACCTTTGGTTCGAGTATTACGACTTGTTGATAGAGACGAGAAGCCTGCAATGAGATATTTGTATGATGCAATGGAGAGAGCCAAAGAGAATATAAAAGCAAGATTGAAGAACAAAGTTACTGCATTTATGCCATTCATCAGGATCATTGATGCTAGGTGGGATAAGCAGCTTCATAGTCCATTACATGCAGCAGGTTGTTTTCTTAATCCTGAAATTTACTTCAACCCTTGCTTTAAAAGTAAAAATGATGTTTTAAGAGGGTTTATGAGTTGTGTTATAAAGTTGGGACTTGATACTGATAAGCAAGACAAAATCATGGAAGAAGTTGAATTGTATAAAAATGCAAACGGTGATTTTGAAGAACCTTTAACAATTCGTCAGCGTACAAAAGTTTGTCCAGGTAACTTCCATACACTTTGTTAATTAGTGTGAATTTATCTTTAAATTCTTTTATTTGTTTTTAAGTAATAATTTATTATTTCTTTTTTGCTATAGTTGCATGGTGGACTAATTATGGAATTGAGGTTCCAACTCTTCAAAGGTTTGCAATTCGCATACTAAGTCAATGTTGTAGTGCAACTGGTTGTGAAAGAAATTGAAGTACATTTGAATTTATTCATTCGAAGAAGAGGAATAGATTAGAGCATAAACAATTGAATGACTTCGTATTTGTACGTTATAACTTGAAGTTACGTGAAAGGTAAATTTTTTTCCAAAATAATAATTTATTTACTTTTGAAAAATATGTAACACTTACACTTATCTGTGACTTTTATTTTGGCAAAAATATAAAAAGGGGAAGAGATGCTTTTGATCCAATCAATCTTGAGAATATTGACTTGATGGAAGAATGAGTTGGAGAAGAACCAGAACTTATTGAAGGAGAAGACTTAGATTGAGGATGTATTGAGGAGCCATTAGGCTCGCTAAATTTAGAAGATTGTGATAATGTTGATCTTGATGATGATGATGATATTGAAGAAAATGTTTTGAATAATGTTTCACTTATTAATCCTTATCGTCTCGTTGAAGACGAGGAATATATGTTGGATTGAGAACTTATAATATTGTGTTATATTTCAAAATATGTGTTTAAGGCTTGTATTGACTGTTGAAAAATATTATTAATTTTATCAAACATGTATGCTTTTAATATTTGTGTACATATTTTTATTTTATAATAAAGTTAATATATATATATATAATTTATTCATATAATGTCTATCCCGAAACGAAACATCAAAATAAAATATAATTAAAATATTTCATTTAAATACTTCAACCAAAATAATTATCGAAATAAAATTCAAAACTTTGATCATATGAGCAAAAAAATAATTATCGAAATAAAATTCAAAACTTTGATCTTAGGAGCAAAACTCTTGTTTCCGTAGTTATTTATATATGTTTGAAATGAAAAGACAGTTGTCAAACCGATCCGCTGGGTTTGGTTTGGTGTAGTTCATTTTGAACTTGTTTAACTATCCAAATAACATAATTGAACTGCATTTCAGTGAGTTTTATTAATATAGCACACCTGACGAAAAGGTTTTCTTTCTTTAGAACAAAGACATGCATTGATGAGCAATCAATGCTCTCATCAATGTTTTTGTTTTTTATTATTTTAGTACACTTCTTTCTCTCTCACTGTCAATCAGTGCATAGTAGGGGGCCAATTTTTTTTTTCTTAACTTCTTTGCAATGCGCGAGGACAGTAATTAGCATCCCATTTGAATTTAAAATTAAAATAAATAAATTAAAATGAATTTTAAAAATTAAATTAAAAATTATTATTATTTTAAAATTTTAAAAAATATATTAAAATTTTAAAAAATTATATTAAAATTTATATTTTATATAAAAATTCTAAAAATATATAATTATAAATTTGAGATAAGTTGAGATCTAAATTCAAACGAGACTTAAGTGTAATTTACAAATTCACATATTTAGATAAATATATCTTATCATTTAAATATTTAATTAAATATATTTTAAATTAATTTAAGTAAGTCTCATAATATTTATTCTATCATCTTAACTTATTATTATTAATATAGAATATAAACTAATTCAATTCCTCTCGATATCTAAACACAATCTAAAATTACCCAAATATAATTACAACTATAGGGAAGAAAACAGATTGAAAAAGAAGCAAAATAATGGGACATTCGATTAAAGTTTACGCCAAACTTAAAAAACAAAATGATGGAGCTAAAAAAAATTTAAAAAGAACAAAAAAAAAAAAAAAAAGTTGGTGGGGGGTGTATTCCATTCTTGCTTTGTGAGAAAGAATGGCCAATTTTTAACTAAGAATGTCCTATTTATTGAAACAAATCTTTTATTTTTATCTTTATTTTTATTTTTCATAACGCAAGCAATAGAAATTAACTTGGCCAGGGGCCACTTCTACGAGCATCCATTTGGTGATTAATGTATTAACCTGAAATTTTCCCTTTATAGTAGCTTCTAACTATTTAATTATCCACGTGTTATATAAAAAAATATACACATTAAATAACTTTATCCTTTAGGCGGTAACCAAATGACCATGCATGATGCATGGGTCTTCTAGCAACTGTTTCTGTATTTTTTTTCCATTTCGTTTGTATTATTTGAATAATTTCTTATATAAATTTCCCAGCCGAATTTCAAACATAAAATAAGAAAAAAATATTGGTTTTACAACATTTAGGACTTGTTTGTAAAGTGAGATGATCCCTTTTAAAAACTATTCATAATTTCTTTTTTAAATATTCCTCAAATATAAATATTTTTTAATTTTCAGTTTTTAATTTTTAATTTTTAACTTTTTAATTTAATAGTTACAAATTTTTCAAACTTCTAAATTAACAAATAATACAATTTTTTTTAAACTTAAAATAAAAATTATTAACAAATTTATATTCTAATAATATTATAAATTTATAATTTTTATTTAATTTTCTCTCTCTTATTATTTAAAACTCAATAAAATAGATTGACTGAACTATTTTACAATTATTTAATTTACAAATCATTTCGCTAATTTGTTTGTTATAGCCTGTTGTTTGGTGTTTACATTTAAAAAAAAAAAAAAAATTGTTATAGGCTGCAATAAATCACATTCGTAATTTTTTTTTTTTTTGGCGAGTTAACTGAAGCAATCCCTCGAAGTCTGAAGTCTCTAGCTCTTTGATTTGACCCGGGATCGAACTAACTCCACATTCACTGATCCAAGTTTGAAGTTTCAACCTTTAAAGCCGAAGCAAAGGGAAAAGTCATCCCAAAGGAAATTTCCTACCCTTTTACTTCTCTGTTCTTCTGTTGCCTCTTCGGTTCTTCAAGTCCGTCAACTGTCCAATAAAGTCCGTTGATCTCAAATGTTTTCAACTCTCTGAAACAATCCACCCGGTATTCCCTTGCTTTTTTCACCAAGATTTTTTTATACTTCTATGGCAAAACCCTGATCCGTGGAAGCCGGTTGAATCGCAGCAGCGAGGGGGCACGAGTTTCGGTTTTTTCAGTCTAAACGAGCTCTGGATGCTTCAGTTCAGTTTGGGGGCTGTAATAGAGGTTTTCGATACTTACCCTTTCACTTTCCTTTCTGTTCTCAAATGGGTTGGTGCAGTTTCTGATGTTCGACTCTAATTTAGAATCAAGTTTTGGTTTTTCTTCATTGGAGAATGTTGGTGGCTTTTGTTTCTCTGAGCTCTAAGTCTGTGGATGCTGTAATCGTACAGTCCATGGAACAAATATGACACTGTGTAATTAGTGACTTAATTTTATGGCTGCTAACAAGAAACCCCATCTCAAGATTGCGGCCTTCCGCCGTTTCTTATCTGTAGTTGTTATCACATTGTTAGGGGTGTTGTTACTGATATTTCTTCTTGGAACAAATTCAACTTCACTTTTTAATTCACAACCTTTGGATGAAATAGATGAAGATAGTTATAGTTACTCACATTCTAGCGAAAAAATTGGTCTCCCTAAACAAAATAAGCTGTCGATTCAATTGGAGAAGCGAAACCAGTTGCCACCAAGAAATGTAGATCTATATCCGAGTCTAGCCAAGGATCATATAACTATTGTACTCTATGTTCATAACCGCCCCCAATATCTCCGTGTTGCTGTGGAGAGCCTGTCCCGAGTGGTTGGAATAAGTGAAACTCTACTGATAGTTAGCCATGATGGGAACTTTGAAGAGATGAACAAGATTGTCGAGAAGATTAAATTTTGTCAGGTGAAACAGATATTTGCTCCTTACTCCCCCCATATCTTTCATAAAAGCTTTCCGGGAGTCTCAACAAATGACTGTAAGGATAAAGATGATGCAGCAAAGAAGCATTGTAAAGGGAGCCCTGATCAGTATGGAAACCATCGATCACCAAAGATTGTGTCGTTAAAGCATCACTGGTGGTGGATGATGAACACAGTGTGGGATGGATTGAAGGAAACCCAAGGACACTCCGGTCATATTCTTTTTATAGAGGAGGACCACTTCATATTTCCCAATGCATATCGAAATTTACAGATACTTACAGAATTGAAGCCTCATAAATGCCCTGATTGTTATGCTGCAAATTTAGCACCTTTGGATGTGAATTCAAGGGGAGAGGGGTGGGATATTTTGGTTGCAGAGAAAATGGGGAATGTGGGTTATTCCTTTAATCGTACTGTTTGGAGGAAAATCCATAAGAAGGCTAGAGAATTTTGTTTCTTTGATGACTACAATTGGGATATAACAATGTGGGCAACTGTTTACCCATCATTTGGTGGCCCTGTTTACACATTACGAGGGCCTAGGACCAGTGCAGTTCACTTTGGGAAGTGCGGTCTCCATCAGGGCCAGGGGGAGACTAATGCTTGCATTGACAATGGTGTGGTAAAACTTGATGTTCAAGAGATTGATAAAGTTGCTAATATTAAATCTGAATGGGAAGTGCATGTTCATGAGCTTCAGTCTGGATATAAAGCTGGCTTCAAGGGTTGGGGAGGTTGGGGAGATGAGAGGGACCGCCAGTTGTGCATAAATTTTGCTCGCATGTATGATGCTATAGACGCTGCCTCTACTTTCTGAAAAGTAGGCATTACGACCTTTTTATTTTTTCCAACTGTTGTAACTGATGAGGTCTGTGTTGTTTTTGTTTAGTCATTTAAAATAGCAATAGCTGATGTCTTGCAATATCTAAAATCTCTTCACATTTTCTGTTACATGCCTCTGCTAGAATCAAATCAAATACTTACCTGCTCTTATGATTTTATTATGGTTGGTATTTTCAATTATCTCAAACTTTTTATACACTTTGAGACAAAAGATTGGGTTTCTGATGATCAGATCATGCATGCATGAGCGTTGATATTGTAAGTAGTTCTTTTTTGGTCTCTGCATGAATGTGTATATATATACGATCTTCAATTTTGGGGATTAGGTGCTTATGGATATGAGAACTGTTTTTCTTTTGCAAAGGGTTTATATGCATACTTGTTTATCTAATAACATGAAAAATGGGGACAATGTTCATGACTTTGTATCTTTAATTCCTTGCTCTTAGAATGTATCTAGGTGTTCTTCTGTAAAATTCCTATGTACATGGGCAAAGCCTATTTCTTTCTTATTAATAAAATTTATCTCTTATTTATCAAAATAAATAAATAAATAACATGACAAGAATTATTGTATGACTGAGTCATAAACCATAGGAGCAGCAGAAAGTTCAGTTTCTGCTTTCAAGAGGAGAGTATTGATGACAGAAGGTATGTTCTCACTGAATTGTACGATCGGTAATGTCTTCACGCTTGGTGCTTAAAAGACAAGCATTTTGGTAGGCAATTTCTAGTTTGCAACTAGTAGGTTCTACACCTCATTCTGCACACTGCCTTGTGCCTAGGAAGTAGAAAAGGGATGGAGCCAATGTGCTTCAGCCGTCATGTTACCCATGTTGAGATGTAAGGCGTTTTTCAAGATTGAGTATGGCGAAGACCGAAGAAGAATAGAAAATGTAAAAGAGAAAACCCATATATAGCCAGATAGGGGATTACAAGGCTCGGGAAATTTGCCTCTATACCCGAACTTCAATGTTATTCTGTTTATCCTCTATCCTTTCCATACATTATATAAGCCATTAGTTCCAAAGATGTGCTTTTCATGAATTTCCTGGCTTTAATCCTATGATCTTAGCACCTCACATATGCCTTTTTTGACTGTGTAAGGACATCACATTATTCAGGATTCTGCATGCATCAAGACTCATGGGACATGGCAAATTTAGATTTGTGAAGACTGACGATTATGTAAGGATTTTAGTTCTATAAGGTGCCACACACACTTTATGTCTTATTAGAATAATGGAACTATACTAGCCTAAATAAAATGATTAAAATACCTCTAGGGTTTTTCTTCGAAATATATTGAAGTCATGATGATTAAAGATTCTCACCTACAAGATAATTTGTACTTCTAGCTATGAGAAGACACTTTGAAAGAAAATCTTGATAAAAAGGGTGATTCTTCGCTTGCTGTCACATTAATATTTTGTAGTTTCATGGCATAGAGATATGTATTTCTCTCTCATCAGAAAGATCCAGGCTTAGATCAAGTGGGTATTTGCTTGGTAGCTCAGAGAGAGAGAGAGAGAGATAGAGAGAGAGAGAGAGAGAGAGAGAGAGGACTAACTGTCACTTGCATATAACAAGAGAAAATGATCCAATGTTGAGAAGAAAGGTTTCACTTCGGAGGTTTGCGATTTAATTATTTTGATGGGGTGTTTGCATTCTTAAGAAATTTCTTTCAAATCCTCTTGCGTAAGCTTCAATGCCAAGGATCCAATGTTGCTATCGAGATTCTTAGCCACAGTCGTCCCTGTTAAGAGTAAGCATACAGCAAGCAGATCAACTAAATTCATCATCTCAACTATCTCATGCATTTATCACCGCCACTTTCTACTGAATCAAACACATCTCCTCCATATCACATATGACATACTTGAATTTCCTTTTATGTTATATTTTCCTTGTATTCTTTTTATTACTTTTTACTCTGATATCCATCCCTTAACTAAGAAGATTGTTAGAGAATTAAAGCAACAATGCCCCAACAATGCATTTACAGATGAGGAGATTACGAACAGAGGTCGTGTGACTCTGTGTCACATAATATTGCCACCCTAGATTAGACCATCCTTTTAATGTTATTGTTCAATCTCTAAGAAGATCTCAATCTTTGAGCATTCTTCCTTCTAATGATAAATAAAATGTGTTTGTGAATCTTGCCAACTTGGTAAAAAGCAAAAAAAAAAAAAAAACAACATTTTTGTCACTCTACACACACTTCACAGTTCACACCACCCATTGACACTACACTTGCACACTCTGTTGTTCAGACAGCTTGCACCTATAGCTATTACTTCCACTAGTGGCTGCCACTATTATGTTATTTTCATCGATGATTTTTCCCTTTTCTCTTGGAGTTATCATCTTCGTCGCAAACCAGATGTGTTTGAAAGCTTTTTTAAATTCAAGTGTCTGGCAGAAAAAGCACTATATATCTACCAAAGCGGAAACAACTCCAGACATATGGAGGAGAGTAAAATTCTAATTAATTTTCACTCTTCTTACTCAACATGGTATTATTCTTCATAAAAGGTCTTATCCACACACATACGATCCAACATAATGGTGTGGATAAAGAAAGGTGCGCCACGTCCTTGAAGTTGGTCTAACCTTGTTCGCTCAATTACTATTACCTTTCACCTATAAGAAAGAAGCAAAATTTTGTAGGAGAACATAAAAAATGAGTACGTTTCCGCCATCTTACCTATTTTTGGTATCAAAGGCCCTTTAATGGCGGGACCAAATTAGGTGCATAGTTGTTGGTGGTTGAGTGGTGTGGCAGTGTGGACGTCTGCTCTATTATTATTATTATTATTATTATGCCTTTTTCACTTAATATTTATTCAACATATTATATTTTTCATATTATGTGACATGAGCACAGGAAAAGTTGTGCTGCGTAGAAATTGTGCATCATTTATTAGGGTTTGGCTTCCATCCTATTAAGAGTTTGTTGTATACAGTCAGGAAGTGAATAAACAAGATTGGTATTATGTTCGATATATTAACAAATAGGTTTAAGTGGCTTGGATGTGGGTGTTTGATGAATCCGATTAGAGCACTCATAATGGATCTTGTAAATTATAAACAAAAATGGTCAAAAGTCTCTTTTAATGGATCATCTATTCTATTTTTATTTTACATTTAGCTACAATAAATCCTCTACATATAGAGGTTACTGTTCATTCCTCTAAATATTTTTTTATTATTTCTCATTTCATCCTCATTTTCTTTTTATCTTATTTTCATTTTAACCCTTTTGTCACTTTTGCACAAGCCCCACTCTCTTAAAAAGTATTAAAAAGTATAATATTTAAATAATCTAAAGAAGAAATAAATAAGCTGATGTATGACTTATTGTAAATGTCTATATGTTATAAAGAAAACGTAGATTCTGGGGATGTATTTTAAAGGATGGGATAAAGAAGCCATTGGGAATGCTAGAGTTGTGAAACCCCGTTTGATTTTGTACCCCTGAGGGTTTTCACTTTTCAATATTCTGTTTGGTAGTGAACCGTGAACAACTCGATCTGATATCTAGTTTGCATTTTACAGCCAAGTTTGTGCAGAAATCTGTTCCTCCAAATTAAAAGCATCAAAGTAAAACTTTTGCTTGTGAACAAGATAATTACTTGAACTTTCTAAGCCATCACACTTACAAAAGGGTAAAAAGAGGCTGATGGTTGCTGAAATTACAAGCCCGATGACCCCAAGGAGAGGTGTAAACAGCCTCAGCCTCTTTACGCATCCAAAACAAAAGCAGCTATATTGCAGTAAATACACACTCAAAACTCTCAATACCAAACAGCAATCAAGTATAGTGCAGAAGCAGCAGATTATTGAGCAGAGCAGCGCAGCCACTAGAAGTTACCAACTCCTAATGCAACAGCCGTGCAAAGGCCAATCCCTTGGGGTACTTGCAAAACAAAGTGCATCAACAAAACTAACAAACACATAAACATCCCAGCACAAGCGACAACTAGTCTGGTGCAGCACCGCCAGATTGCACACCAAACAACAATCAAAACTGAACCAGGAAAATCTCACACACCACGTTATGGTAAAGAGGCTCAGTTATGAAAAAAAATACCCCTTCCACGACCCCCATTTACCAGCAAGAGTTCTATTTTCAAGTGATGCAGAAACACCTAGGAGCATGTCAACTTCTGTAGACACTATGAAATTCACTACCAGTGATTTCCAGTACTACTAACACCAATTTCCTTGCCTATCTCCTCAAAATATTCAACTCACTCTCTCCCTCTCTCCAAATGGAGTAAGCTGAGGCTGCTAATATACAGTGAACTACTCATTCTGGAGTGACTTACTCTTAAAGTTTCTAACTATCCATTGGATGGAAAACAAAATTGAAACCAGATTCACGAAAAACAAAAAATAGAATTGGAACCCTTTGTAAGTGGATGTTCACAACCCAAGAGCTGGTGTTCTTACAGCATATGGCAATTTGATTTTCTCAAAGAAATCATATAGAAACAAAAAAATTAACTAGTAGTTGTTCTAAATCTAATTTCCAAGGACAAAAAGAATTCTGCAAAAACATTGGCTGACTTTAGGAAAAATTACATTTAAACCCCTTCAAATTCTAGTTCCTTTTGCTATATCACCACCAAAACTACCAAAGTTGTCACCTATATCCCCCCTCTCTCTTCCAATTTAGAATGCAAGTTACAGTTTAATCACTCCTTAAGATATAACGATTACAATGGAAATTTGGAATGAAAAATAGGTGACATTACACAATCTTAATGAGTAGATATTCAAGGAAGAGGCAAATTGTATAAGGGTGGTTGCTTGACGGGCTAAGTGGCAATTCTAGTAGTTTGGTGTTCAAATTGCAAAAGGGATTGTGATTTGATGCATAAAGTGCAATTTTTCCATCATATTAATATAACTCCATTGTTGAAATACAAGATATCAAATAGCAACAGAAGAAGTACACTGACCTATACATCAAAAAGCATTAGAAAAACAATTATGGAAGAGGTGTACAAGATCTAAGTCCTCCAGTAAGCATCAGATCTGAAGAAAAAGAACATGTCAAAGTTTTGTTCTCCCAGATCCCAGCACAGACACAAGATATTACAATTGCAGCATTTTGAGCTATAATATCATATGAGATTGAATTCTTAGAAAAGCAGGCTGGCCCAAGCAGCAATAAATGCAAAGCCTCCAAATGGAGCTAAGGTAGAATACTTTCTGTCCTCAAGGAACGCAACGACGTAACACCTACAAAACCCAAAGCATTCCCCAACGGTCAATATTGACCTTTAAATCATAAGCATTGCTTATGAACACTTCATTAAATTGTTCCATAAAACAGATAATGGATCTAAAAACACAGTTGAGCCAACTAAGACATTGACTTCAAATTTATGCATACATACATAAAGTGAGAAAATAAAGCCTCTTATATTCAGAAAAATATATAAGGATCCTGATATTGCCGTTAGGTCAAAGGTGACTAAGATGAATTGACACATTTGGAAATGATGTTTCTCCAAATGGACTCAGAAAATATCTATTTTCTTCTTTATACAAATTGACTGAGACATTATAATTGGATATTTTTTTTTCTCAATACAATTTTACTCCTATGCAAGCAAATGCTCCACGGGATTCAGAAGCAACCTCATTATGAATGCACTACTGCACTACAATCACGAGCAAACTTAACACATATATATATATATAAGAAATCTTCAACGTCAAGATTTTGATCAAAAGGGAAGTATACTAAAGTCAGAAGACCATTTATATGATTCGAAATCTTCAACCTCATATGTTTTGTTTTGTTTTGATATGTGAGTAAAGGGTGTAACAGCACTTCTCCTTCCCCCAACAAAACAAAAATAAAAATCCAAGAGTGGTTAATCAGCACTTACGTCCCAGAGAATGCAACAATTCCGGTTGTCAAAAGCCCTCCAAACTGAAACAGCCGAGAAGAGAAACATAAAGTTTATACACTTCTTTTATAAACACTAAATGCAAAATGTTAGGCAAAATTATACAGGTGAAAATTTCATGGTTCACATATGCAAAAATGTAGAAATCAATATTTAAAAGATATCTTGGATTTTGGACCCAAAGTGGAAACATTTAATACCTGTACTAATCTCGAAGAAATACTTCTTTTTTTATAAGTTAATCTGAAAAAAATACTTCAACAAGGGCAAATTAATTGGGAAAGGGAAACTCACGATGTTGGGGTTTTTGGTAATAGGGGCAGAAACCAAAGCAGCAGTGTGAGCCAAGTGGTATAGAGAAGCTGTATGCCAGACCTTCCCAACATTCGAATAATATATCAATATCAAAATCAGAACAGGAGAAGCACACAACAGAAACACAATACCAAACCCTACCATGAAATCAGACTAAAATAGAGATGGTTAATCAATGGAATTGATTAAAAAAAAAGAACAAAAAGTAAATCGAAGAGGTAAATTATATACCTCTTTGTAAGTTGGGTTATCGGGCTTGAAGACATGAGCGCCATATGTGCCCAAAGCAAGAGCAGCCACTCCTGTTTGCAGCAGATAAAAAATAATAAAAAAAAAATTGAGAGAGAGAGAGAGAGAAAGAGAGAGAAAGAGTAGGCGGTATTACCGGAGAGGGCAGCAACTTTGTGCCAGAGTTGAGGATTCATTAGATTATTCTTCTTCTTTTCCACTCGGTTAGTATGCTTTGCCTCTCTTAGGAATTTCCCGTCTCGATGGGGTTCATGTCGCAGCCTCATGGACGGCTTTTCGCTTACTCCAGCACAAAAGTTTTAAACGACGTCGCTTATAACCTACGAAAGGCACTCCCCTTGTAAACGGACAGACGGCTTGTAGCTCAGACGTACAGATATACGGCTAAGTGCTAACGTCGAACGACCTGTAGCAAAATGAAGGCTCGAAGCTAACCCGATTGTGGGCAAAGCCTTCGCAGTTTAATGCTTTTTTGTCTTATAAAAAGCGTCCTAAGTTCTATTCTATAGAGGCTGCTGAGATATTTCGGAAAGAAATGAAAAAGAACTCATTTCTGAAGAAAAAGATGCATGCTTTGAGAAATCCAGAGTACTCCTTATTCCTCAACATGCAACACTATCATTTGGTATTGTAAACGACAGTCATTTGAATCGACAATAACAATAAATGTTTGTAAACTACATATTAGAATTCAGTTCTTGATTTGCCCAGTACGAGTCATACGTGTTACAGCGATCCTCGACAATAAATGTCTGTAAACAACAGCCATTAGAATTAACAATATTCTAGACACAAGTTTCACTCCCTAAAACACTGCACCCCCCCTTAAATCCATCTGGGGTTAATGTTGCATTGGCCTCTATTTGTACAGTTAAATCTAAATTTGTCTAAAGAATGCTGAAATAGAACTCCAAGCAAATCTTCCTTTCCTCCTTGCCTAGCATGTCATGCGTTTCCTCCTGTGGCAGTATGAAGCAGCTCGTCTGGAGTTGCAGCCGGGTCCAGATCCCAACACTTCCCTGGCAAATTATTCCCACCTTCCTTGAGCGGACAAGATGGCACCTGGTGTGAAAAGCGTAACATCTCCCTTCTTCGGATCCATCGAATGTCATCCTTGTCTGTATTTCTTCGGTATACTGTCTTGAATCCAGCCAATTTTACAAGGGGAGTTACACAAACACCAAGCTCTTCAGAGTAATTCTCAACAATCTCCACCATTTCATATTGGTGCCTCACTTCATCTGGGGTTGATCTACTCCAGTCTGCTGACCAATTCCGATAAATAGCCCAAATATCTCCCCTTCTCGGGTATATCCGAACGCATCCTCCCCGACCCGCTTTTTCCTGGCTAAGAACATGAGAGAAAATATTTACTCGGTCTACAACATCTGAGTTCCAAACTCTGAAATTTCCACAAGATTTGGTAAACCCACGATCCAACCAGTTCACTAAGCCAAACTCACTATCCGTTTTAGAGTTCAAATAAGTGATATGAATCTTGAATGGTTCAACTGAGATGACCTCCCGGATAAGACAGTACAAGCGAGGCATACCATCTTCTTCATCATATAAGGCCCATATTTGTTTAGGCTTGAAGCACTCTTCTGATCTATCTTTGTCAAAATCATGGAAGTCAGGGTCAGGGACTGTAAGTGAGATTGGTCGGGGTTTCTTTGGTTCGAATTGATGACCAAAAGTGCCCAAATCAGCTTTTTTGGGTGTATAATTGATCCCTACAGATCTGTCAACTTCTGTCTGTGCTTCTGCCTTCTGCTTAACTGGAACAGCTGCCTTGGATGCCAACTTCATCTCTTTCAGTTTCTTCTTAATTTCTGTCCGTGCCTTTTCAATCAACAACTTTCTAGCATCAAATGCAGGTGGAATAGACCAACGCCTAGTAAGAAGTTCACTCGGATTGCTAGGCTTGGGATCCTGTCCATTACTTGCATTATTTCCATCAGCCAATTTTGCTTCTGATGCAGATTTTAAACCCTTATCTTCATACTCATTTCTAAAACTGGCCTCCATAACCACCTTCCTTTTCTTTTCAGCCTTACCAGCTTTAGTTACTAGAGGTTCGCTGTAGCCACTGGATGAGTTTATAGTAGCAACAGCATTTTCCAAGGAATGTTTCCTGTTCACTCCTGATTTAACCTTCGCTCCTGCTTGATTAACATTTCCATTAGCCAGATAGACATCAGTGGTTATGGCAGATGGTCCATTAGGACCCACAATTCCAGCAGAAGTTCCAGAGAAAGAGCTCCACTGGAACGACACATTTGAAACATACTCATATCCATGTGCAGAATGAAATCCTGAGACCCCATTCCCTGTAACAAAGCCAGGGTTGGCTGGGATATAAGTTACACCATCAAACCCATGACTTCCATACCCATTACCAGGCACATGTGACCAAGGAGAATATGGGAAAGAACCATTTGCTGGGGCTGTCCCAGTTTCCACAGCAATGAAAACACTGCGACAGTTCTTACAAGAGAGTCTTTTATTCACATACTTCCGAAGATACTCATACTGAACTTTACAAGAGGTACAAACAGTCCAGAAAGTGTCAAGTCTTCCATGAGAGTTCGGCGAATTGGAACAATTGTTGAAACCTGGGACCCCTGTAGCATGAATCGGAGCTAAGTTTGTCTGATTAACCCCAGGTGCTAACTGTTTGTTTCTCTTGCGATCATAAGAGCTTCTCTTAGAAATGTCAGACAGTAACGTCCATGCTTCAGAAACAAGTCTGAATGCCCCATCAGCTCCCACACATTTGTTCTTATCAGGGTGGAGCAACACTGCCATCTTCTTGTACTGTTTCTTCACTGCATTTTTATCAGCGAAAGGCTTCAACCCAAGAATTGAATAATAGTCTAACTCACCGTTGCATTTAGCCTCCGAAGCATTATAAACCTCAAATGTGGTCAGCATTTGAGATATACCCTCCAATCCTGGACACAATGTTTTGGCCTTCAGTGCATAATTCTTTGCACCTGCAAAGTCTTTTTCTGCAAACCGCTTCTCAGCTATGTCTTTCGCCTTAAGAGCCTCCTCTATGCTCGCTTCCATGTAGGAACCCAAATCACTTCAAGACCAGACTCTTGAAACAAAAGCTACGACCAGCCCACCATACTTAACCACGCAAAAAGCCCAATTCTTGGGCACATAATTTCCATCTCTGCAAATTTGCTAAAATTATTCAGGTTTCCGTCGATATCAAGCTTCTATAGGTGTCTACGTCAGAATTATAGTCAACCAAGTCATACATTACTGATTTGGAAGAACAAGATTGGAAAAAAAAATATTTAGAAACAGTTTCTTAAGTTTTAAATATAGCCACTAATCTTCACTGAGAACTTACACTTTATTTTTACTACGGGAAAAAAACCGAGGAAAAGAACAGGTAATGAAGTAAAAGCCTCAAATATCAATTTTTAAGAATGGGTACGACTTGTTCTTTCTTCTTTTTTCTTTTTTCTTTTTTTTTCCTTTTTTTATACGAATATGAATGGGTACGACATCAAAGACAGAAATCTCCAAATATGATAATTCATTTTTTTTTCAATTTCCTCAGCAACCAAACATTCTGAGCTTCAAATTCATAACCCCAATTATTAAAACCCACAAAGGGGACAGAATGATGCTCGGTTCTCCAAATCAAGACCCTAATCGTACTTAAGCAACTCAGATTCAACGCACACCGATAGAATTCAAAACCCAAAAACTCTAGAAATATAAATATTAAGCCCAAATTTAGCTCAAAATATTTTCAGAAATATACAGTAACAATTAGCACGAAAATTGAAGAAAAAAATTAAAAGAATTCGGACACTCACTGAAATTGGAGCAGCAAATGGAGGTGCAGGCGATCCAGATCGCCACGTGTATTTAGGAGCTCGAGCAAAAGAGAAAATGAAGATGACCTACTGGTGAACTTATTGTAGCAAGACACTAACACATATATAGAGAAACCCCATTTTCAATACATGCGCGCGTACCAAATGGGAAACGTAAGGGTTTTGTGCAATAGGAAATTGGGGAGTGGGAGAACCGAGCTGATGGGGTTTCCGGATCCGGGTCGGAGGGTAGATCCGTCCAGACGATAAATTGAAGGTGGCGTCGGATCGGCGATGGGGGAAATGCGGAGGGTTGGGGGTGGGGAAGGGGGGGGATAAGTGTGATTTTTGTGGTAATAAAAATAATATGGTGATTTTATGGATGGGGAGTAAACGGCTTGTTAAATTTTAATGGAACTTTAATGAAGGGTTGGTGCTAATATGCGCTGTAATGCTTTATGGCCATGGAGTTCTCAATAATTATTTATTTATTTATTTATTAATTTATCTATTTATTTGAGTTTGGTAGTAGTTAGAACCCAGAAGTGGAATTTGTGGTTAATTATTTACTTATATTTTGTAAAGAGAGTGTTTTTTTTTAAGTTTTTTAGAAAATTAGTCCCTCTTCAAAGAGAAGTTTTAGAAGAGAGAAAAGGTGGGTGTAGGATAATTTCTATTAGAGCTAGCTAGCATGTCCAAAAAATTAAAAACATATACATAAAATTTTAATTGGTTTTTTTTTATTATTATATATTTAATTTATATGCATGTAAGAAATTCATTAAGGATAATCACATGATTTGATCGTCTGTAATATTTGGGAGTTTTAGCATGTTACTTTGGATGTCCCATATAGACCATGAAATTTATAATGTACCACTTGATCATGAATTCAACGAAATTAAGGCTTCTAAATGTTTGTGTGACAGACAGGTCATGAGATTATTCATCATGGCTTCACTCATGCCAAGGTCTAGAGTGAAGTACTAGTGCTTGCTTTTCTTTGTACGGACAGAAAAGAACTAGGAAATTGGCTTTAATTTTATTAAGTACGTTACGTACGTAATGCAATATGGAAACATCATGATCAAAGAGTAGCAACTAAGCGCTTCAGTTGTATTGTATTCCAATATTATTACAAATTAAGTAGGGTTTATCAATTGGCCGTTTAGCTGTGGCATTAATGATCTGCTACATTTTTTTTTTTTCACGTAAATATTTTGTATTTGTTTTGGTATATGTGTGGATGAACTGCAGAATGGTGTCTCATGAATATTATATATATTGACATGTTATTAGAGCTGTGGTAAATTAAGTAGGTACGTAGCATCGATCGAGGGCGGCAGCTCCATTAATATTTAATCTCATCGATCGATCCATGCATATTGTCTTCCAACATCCAAGCCTCCCGTCACTGTCGTCGTCACTGCATCGATCCACCAATATTATCTTATCGATCGTACCTTAATTATATGATCATATATATATATATATATATGTCATGAAATCATATTATCGATTGAAGCTAGCTAGCTAGGGATCACATCAGAGATCTATCTTATAATTTAGTAGTGGATAACATGCAGTCTCCTGATCCTTTGCCGCATAATACTCTATTACTAATGCTGATCCCGGCCGGACTCGGCTATAGCAGATGATCAACAGACCACAAATTGAACGCGTGTGCATGCATGTCATGAATAAGCTAGGCCATGTTTTCAGTATTGTTATATATTTCACTATAAAAAAATTATTTATTTGTGATCAATTATTTTTTATTAAAATGAGTCTATTTTTACAACAAATACTCATTTTTGTCAATAATAATTTATCACGAATACCCATCCTTCTAATAATAATTTATCATGTATGCATGACGCTTTGCCACATCGATTAATGGAGAAGAATTAATTAAGCATCTTCGATCAGCAATATATAATGCTAATGTACGTGCATGCCATCATTACAAGAAAATATGTCTTAGGCAGCAATTTTTATTTAGCTAAGAAAGAAAAAGCTGCAAAAGGTGTCTATTTGCGACTATTTTTAGTTCCCTGCTGAATTCGATCAAGAATTCGTGAAAAGGTGTTGGGGGCAAGTTCTTACAGCGACTTGGAATCTATCATGATGGTTTTTATCGTCGCAAAGTTATTTTACTGTAGCGGCAATTTAGATAGTCGGATATATACGGTTTATAATGCTATTTATGTGAGATAGATACAAGAGAGATTAGCTGCTCTTACTCGTTTTCCGTCGGGTATAAAATCACATAGCAAGATAAATTGGATGTACGAGTTATTACAACGACATATAGGTTTTTTGTAGCGAGTTTTTTGCGCCACAATAATTCATAGTATTTATAAACCAGATTCGATTTGCTCTTTCTCTCTCTCTGTTCCTTATCCCCATTTCCAGCAAGCCCAAGGCCTAACACTAATGTGTTTAACTAGGGCTGCAAACGATCCGATCAAAGACGAGATCGAGTCGAATCGAGTTGAGCTGGACTCAAATAACTCGAGTTCGAGTACGAGTCGAGCTGAGAATTTGCCGAGTCGAGTCGAACTCGAGCCGATCAAAGACGAGCTCGAGTCGAATCGAGTTATTTATCGATCTTTGTTTTTACTCTCTAACGAACGAGCCGAATTTAGTCGAATAATTACTTGAGTTTCTTACTTTTTATAAATATTTGACTCAATAATTTTTTTGTAAACTTAATACATTATTATTGTAAAGAAATAAAATGCTACTTCCACATAAAGTAACAAAATATATTACTTATATAAAATATCAAAAATAATATATATAACACATAAAATATATATAATAAAAGAATATATGTAATAATATATGCAAGATTATATATATGTATATAGAAATATTACGAGTATTGTCACGAGCTCAAAACGAGTCGAATCGAGTTTATACGAATCTTGTTCACGAACACAAACTGAGTTTATACGAGTCGAGTCGAGATTATACGAGTTTAGCTCGTTTAATATTCGAACCAATATTAGTGTTCACGAACAACTCATTTATTAAACGAATCGAGTTCGAATCGAGTTTATATAAGTTGAGTTCAAATTGTTCATGAGCAGCTCTGTTCGTTTGCAGCCCTACGTTTAACCCTTCACCCACTTTTTTCTTCTCCCTCATTGTCTCCTCTTTGCCCTAACCTTCCGCCTTTTTTAAAAACTCCAAGCCCTAACCTTGCTCATCTACCACTAAACAAGGCTTTGAGAAGAAAAAAGTATGACATTTATCTCTTGCTAGAGTTTATCTAGATAGTTTTGTATTTTAGGGTTTTGGGGTTTGATTTCTTTTAGTTTTTTAATTATTGAAATCTTAATGTCGCTGCTATTTTTACACGAGAGCATTTGTTGAATCATGATTTTTGTTAATGTTTTTACAATTTAATTGATCTAATTTGGGTGGTCTTTAAATATTTTTTTGCAAGGACTTTGGAACTTCGGCTTTGGCTCTTTCTTTTAACTCTGGAGTTCTTCTTCAAGCAGCAACCACTATAAGAAAATAGACTATTTGCGACATCAAATTTTATCACAAAAAGTAAAAAAGAATATCACAAAAAATTATTTCCAACAAAACAATTATTTTAGTTGCAACTATTTGGTTACTAGTGCTCATTTTTCTTGTAGTGAACATTTATGATTTTATTTTTTTATTCAATTGATCTCATTTAGTGGTTTATTTTTTGCAAGAAGTTTGGTTTAATTTTTGTACATTTTTTACAGTTGAATTGATCTGATTTAGGTGGTTTTATTGATCTCTTTCAATATTTTTTGGAGTTGCAGCTTTATGCATTTACTCATCCCTCATTGCTTGTTGCAGTTATAACATGTCTCTTTAATTATATTTCTCCCTCAATCATTTTGAGAAAAAACCATATATATATTTGTAGCATGCATTTGTTTTGTGTATTTAGTAATGACATGTATATGTTCATATATATTGTGATCAAGTTGGCCTTATTATTTTTCTCTTTGTTCTGTCTCAGAACTAGTTAATATTATTTTTCACTTTGTTTTGTCTCAGAAATTTGTTTTGTCTTAGTTTTCACAACTTACACATGCCTTATGATCAGATTGACCATTATGTAGATAAGGAAATGGATAATTAGCTGATGATTAATAAGTATTTTGGAGCAGTAATTGGCATGATGCTTCTTTTTTTTCTATTGCTCAACTTCCCCAACATGATTTGATTGGTTCAAGTATACAGGTAAGATTTTTTCTCCTTTCATTGAAGAAGATTGCTCAAACTTATGTGCATACATATCTGAGCTTTTTGGTGGGGATTTTAAGCAGGCATGGGCTAGGAATCTCCTTGGATATTTCCAGCCACTGGCTGCAAATGTACAGGTACGCCGCCACCCCCACCCCCACCCCCGGAATTGATATTCTTTTATGATCATATCTATGGTATGTCATTGTTTTTTTTATCCTAATCAGCACTCTATTATGTTGGGACATTTTTCTACTGTTGCTATATCAGTACTTTCCTGTTAGGTAAGGCTAGTCATAAAGATGTGAATTGTGAAAGACAGTTCTAATTCGCTCTTCAAGGCATACTACGGAAACAGGATGTTTATAGCCTACTGTTGTGTATGTGATGTAAGTTTTACTTTTGGTCAGTCTGTTTAGGTGAGAATTAACTAAACCATTCTCCTTATTTATCTTTTCAAGTTTGCAAGTGCTTTATATTATATTGTTTCTTATTGCGGAGAACCACATTGAAAATTCGATGGATGTAAGTGCACATTTAGTAACTGTTGCCACAGATTTTAAATTTCAGGGAGGATTTCCCAGGTTATATTAGTTTCAAAATTAAATCATTTTCTCTTTTAGGTGCTGATGACTTCTGCAAGGCAGAGTCCAGTTCTTTCTTTTCTACTCGCTTTGAGTTTATTTGGATGGGCAATCAAGCAAGCTGTTAATATCATACAGGTAACTATCAACGTCTTATAAGTTATAACTTCTATTGGAGCTACATTAATACCTTTTTATAACTTCTAGAAGAACTCCTGTCCGCTTAAATTATATTTTGACAGTCAAGATTGTTGGGAAATAGCCAAAGAAACAAACAATAAAGATATGAAATAAACCGCAGTGGATGCAACAATGAGAAATAAAATAGTAAATACAAAAAAAACACAGCGATTTAAGTGGTTCAGCTCAAAATGAGCTTACATCCACTGTGGGGTTGGTTTCAAAACTTCACTAGATCAAATGGAGGTTACAGAGAGAGAATCAAAAGATTCTTACAACAGAGAACACTCACTTTACGTGTATACACTAAATCCTCACAAGTTTCACTCAGAATAGTGGAGAAATGGAGAATAAATGATCTAGGGGAGAAGCTGAGCTCGTCGGTGCCAAAACAGGGGTCTGTGCGTTTCTTCGTCATCCGCTGCGCGAAATGCCTTCACGATATTTATATTATGCAATCTCGCTTGAGCGAGATTTAAACTCCCTCGAGCGAGTACTTTTAGGTCAGATTTGCTCAACTAGAAAACGGGCACCTGGTAACACGTGACATCTCGCTCGAGTGGGAGGTCGAGCGAGAGTCGAGCGAAGTCACTGCCTGATCCTCGCTCGAGCTGGAGGTTGAGCGAGGGTCGAGCGAAGTCTCGGGTTGGAAAGTCTCGAAGTCTCGAAGTCTCGCTCGAGCGAGGGTCGAGCGAGACAGGTCCGGGCATGTATTCCTAAGCCATACTCAACAAATCTCCACCTTGGCTTGAATACCTAAAAGCCTCATAAAAACCAAATCAACCTAAGAATGTAAAATGCAACAACTGAGAAAACCAACCCCATCTGAGTTCCTTAAGGAACCTGGAAACCCCGAACCCCTATCAAGTCCAAACAAAATTTGAACTTGAATACTACAACTGACTTGGTCATTACATCTGCTGGATTCTCTGAAGTAGCAATCTTCTGAATACTAACTGTACCATCTGACACTACTCCTCTAATAAAATGATACCTGACGTCAATGTGCTTTGTCTTCTCATGATACATTTGATTTTTGGTCAAATATATAGCACTCTGGCTGTCACAAAACACTATCATCTCTGTCTGCTGAAGACCCAGGTCACTGATTAGCCCCTTCACCCAAATGGCCTCCTTAACAGCCTTAGCTGCTGCCATGTATTCTGCCTCTGTAGTTGATAAAGCAACAGTTGATTGAAGTATTGCTTTTCAACTAATAGCAGAACCACACAATGTGAAAATGTAGCCTGTCAATGATCTTATCTTGTCTAAATCCTCAGCATAGTCAAAATCAACAAAACCAACAACAACAGAACTGAGATCTACATCTCTATCAAATATCAAGCCCACATACGAGGTTCCCTTCAAGTACCTCAAAATCCATTTCACGGCCTGCCAGTGAGTTCTACCAGGCTTAGCCATATATCTGCTAACCACACTCACTGCCTGTGAAATATCTGGACGGGTACACACCATGGCATACATAATGCTACCTACAGCATTAGAGTAAGGAACATTTGCCATGGACTGTTCCTCCTCATCTGTCTGGGAGGATAGGGAAGCTGAAAGTTTAAAATGCGACGCCAGGGGCGTGCTGACAGGTTTGGAGTCAGACATTCCAAACCTGTCTAGAACCTTCTCTATATACTTTCTCTGGGACAAGTATAACTTCCCAGCTTTTCTATCCATGTGGATATCCATCCCCAGTATTTTCTTAGCATCACCTAAATCTTTCATCTCAAACTCATATTTAAGTTGAGTTTTCAACAAATCAACATCAACCATGCTTTTAGCAGTTATAAGCATATCATCAACATAAACCAGTAAGTGAATGAAAGACTTATCAGGCAATTGTTTATGATATACACAACAGTCATAATTACTTCTCAAATAATCATGATCATTCATAAACAAATCAAAACGTTTATACCATTGCCTAGGTGACTGCTTCAACCCATACAAAGACCTCTTCAGTCTGCATACACGGTCTTCTTTACCTTCAACTGTGAACCCCTCTGGCTGACACATATAGATAGTCTCTTCAAGCTCACCATGTAAGAACGCTGTCTTCACATCAAGCTGCTGAAGCTCCAGATCATACAAAACCGTGATGGCTAGTAAACTCGGATTGAACTATGCTTTACTACTAGAGAGAACACTTCAGTGAAGTTGATCCCCTCTCTCTGACTGTAGCCTTTAACAACTAGACGAGCTTTATATCTTGCATCAGACTGGATTCCCTCTTTTCTCTTGAAAACCCACTTGCAGCCCACAACTCTGGTCTTCGCTGGTAACTTAACCAAATCTCAGGTTTGGTTCTTGTGAAGAGACTCAATCTCTTCAGTCATCGCTGAACACCACTGTGCAGACTCAGTACTCTTCACAGCCTCTGAGTAACTGGAAGACTCCTGCCCCACAATTTCTTCCGCTGTAGCGAGTGCGTAACTGATCATATCTGCATGAGCATATCTCTGAGGTGGTCTGATCTGCCTCCTCTATCTACCAGCAGCTATACTGTATTGCTCCTCAGCTGGTGTCTCAATCTCTGACTCAGAATCATGCTCATCAGCTATAGCATGGTCCTGAGTTACTGGTGGTGTCTCAAGTGAAGCCTGCAGCTCCACCTTCTTCCCTGTAGACACGGGAATCTGTTTTGTCGGATTAAGCATGGATTTCTCATCAAATACAACATCCCTACTTATCACAAACTTGGGTGACTTGGGATCAGTACACCACAATCTATATCCCTTCACCCTAGAAGCATATCCCATAAAAATACACTTCTTTGCCCTAGGTTCTAGCTTACCATCATTTACATGAAAATAAGCAGGGCAACCAAATATCTTCAAGTTCAAATAATCAGTAGGTTCATCAGACCATACCTGATTAGGTGTCTTCAACTCAATAGCTGTGGCTGGAGAGCGGTTCACCAGAAAGCAGGCTGTATTGACTGCTTCTGCCCAAAAGTCCTTAGACAGGCCGGCATTAGAGAGCATACTGCGTGCTCGTTCTAGGAGGGTCCGGTTCATGCGTTCAGCCACTCCATTTTGTTGTGGAGTGTACCTGACTATACGGTGTCTGGCAATTCCTTCTTTCTTGCAGAACTCGTCGAAGTCATTGCCGCAAAATTCCATCCCGTTGTCAGTCCGAAGCTGTTTCACCTTCTTACCGGTCTGATTCTCTATCAGAACTTTCCACTGCTTGAAGTTTTTGAAGACATCACTTTTCTGTTTCAAAAAATAAACCCACACTTTCCGTGAGTAATCATCAATGAATGTAAGCAAGTAATTAGCTCCATCTTTTGATGGAATTGAAGACGGACCCCAAAGGTCGGAATGAATGTATTCTACTGTACCTTTTGTTCTGTGGACCCCAGTTGCAAACTGAACCCTGCTCTGCTTGCCGAATACACAGTGCTCGCACAGGTCTAGCTTGCCCAAATTCTGATTCCCTAACAACCCTTGCTTACTGAGGATAGACATCCCCTTCTCACTCATATGGCCCAATCTCATGTGCCATAGACGAGTAACATCTGACTCTGACTGATCAGATACTGAAACTGCAGCTTCACCGCTGACAGTACTGCCCTGGAGGAAATAGAGACCATCTTTTAGGTCTCCCTTCATAATGATCATGGAGCCTTTGCTGACCTTCAGAACTCCACCTTGTCCCGTGTACTTCAAATCCAAAGAATCAAGGGCCCCGTGGAGATAAGATTCTTTTTCAAGTCTGGAATGTGCCGAACGTTAGTCAATGTCCTAACCATCCCATCAAACATCTTGATCTTCACAGAACCCATTCCCGCAATCTTGCAAGCTGTGTCGTTCCCCAACAAAACAGAACCATTGTTGACTGATTCATAAGACATGAACCAGTCCCTTCTGGGACACATATGGAACGTGCAAGCTGAGTCCATCACCCACTTATCATTGAACCGACTGTTCGAATCACTGATTGCAAGAACTACATCAGAGCCGTCAGATTCATCAGCAGCACTGACGGTATTAGAGGAACTCGTAGATTCCTCCTTCTTCTTCAGCTTCGTATACTCACTCTTATAGTGTCCAAACTTTTGACAATAATAGCATTTTACATTCTTCTTGTTGGACTTGGACTTTGATTTCCCCCGGAACTTCCCTCTACCCTTCTCTGAACCCTTCTGACTGGATCTTCCTCTGTCGAAGGTATCTTTGACAAACAAACCACTGGCCTGTGCTTCACCACCCTTATTATACTTACTCCTCAACTCCTTCGAGTTCAAAGCTGACTTCACATCTGCTAAGGAGATAGTATCTCTACCATACAGCATAGAATTTACAAAATTCTCAAATGAGGCAGGTAATGAGCACAACACAATTAGAGCTTGATCTTCCTCATCAAGCTTGATGTCAACATTTCTAAGATCCATAACAATCTTATTAAACTCATCTAGGTGTTCAGTAACTGACGAACCCTCAGTCATTTTGAGTGTATACAACCGTTGTTTTAAATACAACCAGTTTGTGAGAGACTTCTTAATGTATAAGCTCTCAAACTTGTTCCAGAGACCCTCAGCGGTCTCCTCCTCCGCCACCTCTCTCAACACTCCATCAGACAATGATAATAGAATAGTACTATGTACCTTTTCTTCATCGTCCTTAGACGGTATAGGAGAATCTGCCGTCCTTTCCTCTAGAACTTTGAATAACCCCTGCTGGCGCAACAATGCCCTCATCTTCAGGCGCCATAAGCTGAAACTGTTCTGACCGTCAAATTTCTCAACTTTAAATCTTGCTGTAGCCATCCCTTCAAATATTCACAGAGCCTGAAAAACGCTCTGATACCAGTTTGTTGGGAAATAGCCAAAGAAACAAACAACAAATATATGAAATAAACCGTAGCGGATGCAACAATAAGAAATAAAACAGTAAATACAAAAAGAACACAGCGATTTAAGTGGTTCAGCTCAAAATGAGCTTACATCCACTGTGGGGTTGATTTCAAAACTTCACTAGATCAAATGGAGGTTACAGAGAGAGAATTAAAAGATTCTTACAACAGAGAACACTCACCTCACGTGTATACACTCAATCCTCACAAGTTTCACTCAAAATAGTGGAGAAATTGAGAAGAAATGATCTAGGGGAGAAGCTGAGCTCGTTGGCGCCAAAACAGGGGTCTGTGCGTTTCTTAGTCATCCGCTACGCGAAATGCCTTCGCGATATTTATATTATGCAATCTCGCTTGAGCAAGATTTAAACTCGCTCGAGCTAGTACTTCTAGGTCAGATTCGCTCAACTAGAAAACGGACACCTGGCAACACGTGGCATCTCGCTCGAGCGGGAGGTCGAGCAAAGGGTCGAGCGAAGTCACTACCTGATCCTCGCTCGAGCTGGAGGTCGAGCGAAGTCTCGGATTGGAAAGTCTGGAAGTCTCGCTCGAGCGAGAGTCGAGCGAGACAGGTCTGAGCATGTATTCCTATGCCATACTCAACAAAAACATTTATAAAAGCAAAATAGCATCTTCTTTTCCTGAAGAGGATCAATGCTAGATTCATTTACTCATTTATTTTATGCCAAAAATCATAATGCATGGCTCAGTGTCCAATGTTCGAGTATCATTGAAAACATATATACCTAGTAATAGGGGACCATGTACCCAGGTTCAAATTTGGAATTTGAAAGCCAAAATTGTAATTAGGTTGTCCAGGTGGTAAGAAATAAGGATGAGTTAACAAGCCTATACCCCAGTAAGACATGCATGAAACTGAAAAGTCTGGATACCACAATTAATATGCTTTATACTAATTCGGCATACTTGTAAAATTGATTCATGTACTGATTACTAACACAAGCTTGGATTTTGCTTCTGCAATATCCTAATAATCCAATGCCAGAGACTGATTAATTGTTTTGTGGTTCGTTGCATGTTTTGGTGTGAAGGATGCTAGATTAATGTTGGATGAAAGTTGGGCAGAGATGGAAGCTAGAGCATGGTTGCACCTTGAATTACCTCTCAATCAAATCCAGAGAAGCCTTTTGTACGAGGAACCTGGTAGTGTAAGAGAAAGCTGCGGCACATGATCATTGGGTCAATGTGTAAGACTTAAATAGGGCATCTTTTTCCTACTTGTTCTTATGTAAATATTTCCTTTGAAGATTGTATATATACTGTACTAGGAAGTGTCAAATTACATGATGTAACTGTTATGGGGGGCACTCAGATGACTTAAATATTTACATGATGAATGAATGAGGATCCTGATTTCCTTGTTATTGCTTGTCTCTGTTTAATTGGGTTTGCACATGTTAGTTTTGGAAAGCAGGAATCAGTTTATGTCATTGTTGAGCAAGTTGTTGAATCTATTTGTACTTCACAATATTTGGCTTGTAAAATAATGGGTAGGTAAAATAAGGTTTGGGAGTTGTTATATATGCATACCAATTTGGCTTGTTTTATTGATCATAACGTACGCCAACCTTAATTAATATATTAAAAAATGCATATATAATTAAAAAGGTTATTGGGGCGAATTAGTAAAGTAAAATATAATTATAGGCTCAACCCAGCTTAGTCGACATTTGATTTATACTGGCGAAATAAGACCAGGGCAATAGCCGTTTATTGCAACGAATTATATGTTGCAGAAAACATATTCCAGCAAAAAGGCGTGTTGGGAAAGAATAAGATCGGCTTGGAGCAGGTGTTTTTGCAGCTTTGTTTGGTAGCCGAATAAAACATCAGACAGCCAACTATTTTGCTGCATATAAGCCTTTCCAGCGAAATTGGTGCGAGTCTGCAGTCCCTTTTTGTTGCGATTAATTTGCTACATGCAACGTCAATTAATAGCCGTTTTCTCCAACTTGTTTCAACGATATCCCATTGCAAGCGACTTAGCCTATAAAGGTGCAAACAAATGCAACTAACATGCGTCAATTGGAGAATCAATGAAAATGTTGATGAAAGGCAAATTTTGGGGCTTTTTCCAACAAAAACAGGTGCTGAAATAGGGGTTATTTCTTGTAGTGCATGGCGTTGCGGGATGGAATATTGATAAGTTAGAGTACTAATAATGGATTTGTTATAATTTCTTTTTAAATTGTATATTTTTGCACATTTTTCAAAAAAAAAATTGAAAAGTTTTGAAAGATTACTATTTATAAATAGAAAAATATTCTCCTTTCTTCACCTTTTTCTTCTAACAATTGATCAAATTTGATGATCTTTTTTTAAAAATATGTAAAAGTATACAATTTGAAGAGAAATTATAGTATGTCCATTGCTAGTACTCTTAGCTAGCTAGCTAATATATCTAAATGGCAACAAAATTAATAAGAGATCACTCGATCTTCTAAAATCATTAATATACTTGGTTCAAGCACTTTTTTGGACATGCATGTTTTTAGTACGGGAGTTATATATATTGACCCACAAAATGTCAAACAAAAATCGGGAGAATCAAAAGCTACAGAATATTAATCACACAGCAGAACAGAAATCTTTTGACGGAATAATGGAGAAGATGGTATTAATGCCTCTAATTAATTGAAATAGCTAGAATGTATAACCGGTATGTTCTAGTGAACTGTGGGACTTGTGGGTTAAGAGACACCGAGAGAGCTTCTTTTTGTACATTAGATATTAGAAGCTGGGTAGTAAACTATTCTAGAAGAGCATAGTGAAGATAGAATTTTTGTAGTTATTGATACGAGTTTATGGACAGAAATGTCTAGTTGTTCATCTAGTATCATGTCATTGTTGTTTCTAGAACCTGAAAAAGTACCCAAAAATAATTGAGTACCCAACATATAGGGCTGGGAGAGGATTTCAGGTCTAATAGCAGTTCCGACCTTGTTTTTTATTTACAAGTGGGGGTCATGTTCAAGAAACGAGGACTTATGCTATGGTACAGATGTAGAGAAATGTCCTATAGGATTATGTGTCATGACCCAACTTTAAATTTAGATTCCTTCATATTTGAAAAAGGTATGAGATATGTAATGGTTTTTAGTAGAACAATTTAGAAAACTTTATCTAAATTACTTAGACAACCAAATTAGCAATCTAGGATCTCAAAAAACCTTCTCAATTTTGTGTTTGGAAATAAAGTGAGTGGGTTCAGCCTTATGTTTGGAATAATCTAGGTTTATTCCTTAACTAATATGTGTTTATTCTCATTCCCATCCCACTCGGCCTCCAACAATTTTTTTGTTATAAAAGTACAGTTGTTTAATCTGTATACTGTTGTTATCAACTTAAAGGGCGAGCATATTATGCCACTAGTGTAGCATATTATTGATGCACTAATTGTTTCTGTATAGATGGTAGGATTTCACGATGTAATCCACGATGGAATTTTTTTATAGAGCCTATTTCATGAAGTAAATAAGAAGTCATTGTTGGTGGTACATGAATGGACTGCTGAGAGTTGACTCAGCCTGACATTAATTTTATGTTGGAGATCTTATCTACCCGTACAAGAAAGCATGTATGAAATACTGACACATAATTATTAACGACCTCCTGTTTAATTAATAACCATGAAAGTGTTAATATCCCTACCAGCACATTCTGGTTGGCTATGTAAGAGTTGCATCTGTCTTAATATGGATATTTGTAATAAATGGATTCCTTCAATGTTAACCCAATAGATGCTCATTCTTTTGATATATAAAACCCTTGAACAAGTGCATTTGATCTTTGGACAGGTTGCTTGGGTATGTGCAGAACTTTATCGACTAAAATTGTTTACAATAGGAATTAAGTAAAAATTAGCACACAAGGTATAGTACTTAGTTAGCTAATATTGTTGGCATTAATGGTATAAGTTCTTAATTGGGAGTCTAGTTAAATGAGGAAATAGTATGATCAATTCCACAACAATTTTATAGAATTACTGCATTTTTTTACCTAACATTAAGAAAGCCCGCATACTATTATATTCACTATAAAAAACTGTTTATTCATAATTAATTATTTTCTATTAAAATGAGTCTATTAATTTTTATAGTAAATAATCATCATCTTCATCATTAATAATTCGTTACAAATGCTCAAATTTTTTTAATGATTTATCATGCATGAATGACGCTTAGCCACATCGATTAATGGTGAAGAATTAATTAATTAGCATCTTCGATCAGCAATATATAATGTTAATGTACGTGCATGCCATGGCGCTGCGGGATGGAATGACAGGTTAGCTAGATATCTAAATGGCAACAAAATTAATAAGAGATCACCCGATCTTCTAAAATTATTGAGAAACGGTGCTCAGATTTTCTAGAGATTATCATTAATATACTTGGTTCAAGCAGTTTTTTGGACATACGTGTTTTTAGTACGGGAGTTTGTAGAAAATGACAAGGTCCACTAAAAAGATGTTTTTACGTGTTGAATTTAGACTGCATGCATATATTGATATTATATGAGCAATATATATTCCCAAATCAAATTATCTTCCTGATCAAAAGGTTTGGTCTTTGCTCCTAATTAACTCCCAACAACCTCTCCTCAAAACTTCCTCCCATTTCTCATGAATCCAACTTATCCAGGTGATCTACGGATTGCTCGGAAATTTGGGTTTGATGATCTACATTGGAAAAAAAAAAAAAATTGTCATTGCAGCCATTGGCTACTAATTAATTAGCTAGCTAGGATCTCTTTCCCGGCCGACCCATTTTGCTTTTAATTACTAACACAATCAATCGACCACACCCGGCCCCTGAAATCACCGTTCATCAGAAAATAGCTCATAAACATGATCATCGATCACACATTTAACGCATATTGCCAAAATCTGCGATCTCATTAACACCCAAAATCTCTAACGCCTCCAACTTCTGATCTACATGCATGATATTTCTCTCAATCGATCATATATCTATGAGGAATACATACATATATATATATATATATATATATCATATTATCAATTACCGTCAAATGCTATGCGCGCGGCTATATATATAGGTATTTTAAAGGGAGGCCAGTAGGGGGTTTAACATATATAATGTTCAGTCAATGGAGATGCATGCATGCATGCATATATATAATACGCGGCATGTTCAGTTGGCAATTTTCTGGTCTATATGATGATCTGAATATATGTTTATTCTGATCAGTAAGCGTGACAACCGACTCATTCATCTGCTTAACTAGTACTACTGCTTTATAAACAAATTAGAAATTTGGAGAAAACAGATTATTTCATTTTATTTTATATCAATTCTGCAGCTTCCTGCATATATATAGTACAATATGGGACCAACTAATTAGAGGCTAAGATAAAGTTTATGATGCTGATCTCTAGTCTAATATAGACAAAAGGCAAGAGAATTCTACGTACGTACCTCCGGCCAGTAGTATTAATGGCATGGCACTGATCAAATACCTTCACTATCGACATACCAGGCTAATTATACTGTCCTGATCATGACCGACCATATACATTAATTTCTTACATCTTCAAATAAATTCTTCTTCAAATTACTTTCACCAAAGAAGAACTTAATAACAACATATAATAAAGAAAACAATATTTTTTTTTTTCTAAATAATGAATATATATAGTGAAAATCGCAATAAAAATAATGAATATAACAATATTTCCATTTGTTTATTATTATTCATGTTATTTTGATTGATTAATGATGGACAAGGTCAGACGTTCACGGGCTTGCAGAGGAACATAAGCGACGATGGGAGGGTATCACCGAGCAGTCTTCTCTCATAGTAATCGACGCAAAACAAAGAGAGGGAGAGTTGCACCTCGTCACGAGTCCAGACACGGCTCCTGACCAGGTCCGAGTGGAGGAGACGACTCAGGACGGGTCGGATGCACGCTATGTAGAGCTGCTTGTAACCTCCGAGAGCGAGTACTATGGTTCGCAAGGATGATGGGGGTGGGGAGGAGACGTGGCGGAAACAGAGGTGCTCCCAGATGGATTCACTGCGGGAAATGGTGCACCAGAGGCGGCAGACGCTGGAAGCGACGCCAAGGGACGGCCCGTCCAGGCGCTTGAGGATCTCTATTAGGATGTCTATATGGTCGTTGATGCAGAACTTTGGTTTTTTCTCTCTATCTTGACCTGCTTTCTTCATCTGCATGGCTTCATGTGGCCGTGGTGACGGTCGAGGATGGTGCCGCATCGTTAACATGAATAAGAGAGCTAGCTAGCTAGATAGATTGAAGTTCAGAGAGAGAGACAGAGACAGAGACAGAGATCGAGAGAGTAGTGAATCCTGTGAGAGAGTAATGTTATATAGGAGATTGCCAGAGCCTACGTTATGTTTAAAGTAGGTGTTTGAACTTTGTAAGAGTAAACTGGCTTAAAGGGATTTGACTTGAGAGAATTAAAGAGAGATAGAGAGTGTTAATCTTCTTTTGTATTTCTATATATCTGTTGAATAAACGACTAAACGACGACATATAGAGGAGATGAGCTTTTCAAAGGAAAATTAAAGAATTAGTTGTTTTAGTTGTTTAGTTAATTTGTTAAGTTGAAATATATATACAAATAAAAAAAGAAAAAAAGAAAACAGTAATAATAAAAAGAATAAGGGAGAGAGAGAGAGAGAGAGGGGGGGGGGGGGGGAGGGGAGTTGTCATGTGGCAGTACTCTGTGGGCATCGTGAGGAGAGAAGGAGCCAAAGGAAAAGGTCCAAGGCAAAGAACTGGAACCAATGTTTGCTTCTTCCTTTTGTTGTTTTCAAATAATGTTTTCTGAGTTGAGCGGATTTGTTGGTTGTTGTTTTTTATTGCTTTGGTTTTTGCTCTTGTTTGCATCTTTCCAAGACTAGTCTCGTTTTTAAGGCCATTCCATTCTGATACTAAAAATCAGTACTGACTCGGGGGTGTGAAATGTGAATATAGTTTGGCTGTCTATGCATGGATGCATCTTTCATCTGCAAAGTCTATTTTGTATTCTTTACAATAAGGAGGCGAACCAATATATATCTATATATCTATTTGATGTAAAGATCATCGAGAACTAGATTAATAATTATATATATTTAAAATTTAAGACCCTGCAGCATGCAACTCATTATACATGATTAATTAATATGATAATGAAATCTCTCTCATCTCTTCTGTCTCTCTATCTCTTATCTCTCTCTCTCTCTATAAATATTTATCATATTGTTTAAAATTTACTACAAAAAATTTCTTTATTATTTGCCGGATTGTTCTCAGTCTGATTTTGAAATTTTATTTATTTTTTAATAATTTTAACATTTTTATTTAAAAAATTTAAAAAAATTTTGAATCTGGAATCCGGATGAACATCCCTAACTAATGGTCTGTTTTAATTGCCAATAGTCATTTTCTTCGCAAATGTTTGGTCATCATTACCCATTAATTTTCTTGTAATGATATTAAAGCAATAGACTTTATCTAATTGAGTAAAATACTCCATGTATAATATTGCAGCATATAATATATATATATATATATCTTATAATTATAGCATTTCTTTCATATGAAATTAATAAGCTATATATAATACATTTGCAATTAAACCATATGATGAGCAACTATATATTTTTAGGCCTGCTAATTAATTGACTTGTTAAGAGTAAATAGAAGTCATGAGATATATACGGCCAGCTAGTGCTGCAAGCTGTGTCTCTACACCTAATTCCAATTTAAAAGGAGTTTGAAGATTATATATTATATTGCAGCTCCAATATTATTAATCGTATGAACTGCTTCATGATCTTATTTAACTGCATGCATGGGAACGACGACTAGCTAGCAATTATTAACACCAATCAATTAATTAAGCAGCTTCATTAATTAATCATGTCGAGCATAAATTGTAATTAGTCTTGAATATTTTAGCTAGTCTCCTAATTTCTGCATGCTTACCATAAATTGTAATTTACTCCGAAGTCCGTGACTTCTTTTAACAGATATACGTACGTAATAGATCAAAAACCCATCGCGCGCATCAGATTACGAAAACTTTTTGTATCGCCTGGGAGACTAGCTGTAATTAGACCTAAAGTCGACCAAATCACAATTATTTAATAATCTGAAAAAGGAAAAGAATAAAAAACAAAAGGAAATATTGTGTCGGGCGCTCGGGTCACCAACCAAACCAAACCAAACCAAAGTTAGGGCTTTGAGAAAATGGTCAGGACCGCAGTATAAGTACCTGAGTGGTTTGTCTCATGGAGTTGGAGTTTGTCCCAGAAAGTAAAACCCCACCGCCCCCTCTCCCAATAGTTTCAACTTTGAAAACAGAGCGATGGAGCATATATATATATATATATATATATATATATATATATATATAATTAATAATAGAGGAGTGATATTTGTGATTGTTTCCGCATTCGCATAATTATTTTTAAAAAAGAGAGAAAAATATAAGATTAATTATATAAAATAGTAATTTTTTTTTTGAAAATAAATATTCGATGTTTATCTAATTGAAATAACCTAATTTTACATTACATTTACACGAAAAGTTTGTATATTTTATAGTAGTAGTGAGAAGTAAGTACTGCATGCATGTATGCGTCATGGGGAGTTGTTTTGTAATGTGTTGGACACATCTGGTCTGAGATGGCACAGTTCCCTATTCTTGCTGATCAGAATTTCATAATTGAAAGATTACAAGAAGAAACCCGTAAAGTTCGCAAAGATTTTCACATTTTCACTCACTCCCCCGACGACTTTCATTTGTAGTACTTTTTTGTTGTAAGTGTGCCCATATATCTATTTAACAGCTAGCTACCTTAGCCATTTCCATTGAGTTTTCACCATTTCCATATATAGTCTAGTACGTACATATACATATATATATATTTATATATAATAGCATACACCCAATCTTCCATGCATGCGCGCACCTTGATCCATCACTTTGATCTCTCACTGATTATGACAAATCTCATCATCCATCTTTCTTCTTTTTACTTAAATTATTATTTGGTTGGATTAGTGAATTCTGAACAAAAATACTGCATGCATGTTAGATTTTTTTTTTTTTTTTTTTTTTGAGGCTGACCTAAGTAGAATTAAGAATATCTATCTTCGGATTAACATGTGCGAAGGTGGTAATTCCGGTCCCTATCCGCTTATACATTTTAATTTATTTCGACTTTATTCATACATATGTACGTAATTAGAATATCTATCCGTACGTTCTGTATGTTGAAGCAAGCATTAACGATCAACGTACATCCTTAACTAGTACTGAGTTTACTTAATTAATTATGTTATTTTCTTTGGCTTTTTAGGTATAAATTTGAGGTTTGTAGATGATCAGACGCCCGGGAGCTCAGATCTAAATACGATGGCTAATAGCTAGCTTTTGTTTGATCAAAATGATGTCAAGACACATAAAAATTAATCTTTTTTTCATAGCTTGCACATGATGATCATCATGATCATCATATATACAAATTAATTAATTATTAGATAACCTAAAAGAAAACAAACAAGCAGCTAGCTGCAAGTAGATAGGTAGATTTGCATGCAAACAGAAGAAGAATTGGAAGAAAAACAATGAAATTCAGCCAAAGTTCTAAATCAATCTTTCCTAACTGCTTTTTTAACTAAAAGCGATGGATTTTGGAATCTCGCGAATTAAGTTTCAATATTAATTTCTGCAAGAAATTAATACAATTGTATGTTTTCTGATCTAGAGTCTTGTTCTTGGATGGGGTATCGTTTTGTTCTACATTCCTTGTTTTATATATATATATATATATATATATATATATATATATTATGCATATGCGCTTCTTTTGAAAATAATTAAATTAAGTTTCTGGTTTAAGATTTCGAGTGATTAATTATATTTATACACAAATACAAACAAAACCTTATGACAATTAACTCTGACAATATGGCACGCTTGCCCATGCATTTACATGCAATTTTTTCCCAACTATCTAATCCATGCAGGTAATTAATACGTGAATGACTGGTTAGCAACATATTTTGATTCCCTGGCCTCTACTGTTAACTCCCCAGATCGGATACATTATGATCAAGGCTTTATAGATCAGTGCCAAACTCTACAGAAATAGATCGATATCTTTTAAAAGATGGAATTGGGCTTTGTGAATGGTTCCCAAAAAATTATTATTAATCCTTTTATATTGATGTTTTACTCATTATATATATAATAACGCTATCTTGAGTTTTCACAAATAATTAAAAAGAATTGTTAGATCTATATATAAAGAAATTTTGCACAACAATTTTACGAACTAGCATTACAAAACAAAAAGGCAAATTTCCGGCGTCAAATAAATGCGGACAACTTGGCAATAACCACCGTCAATTATTTTGCCAGTGTTTATTTACCGACATATATATTTTACCATAAAAAATTTTATAATTTGACAAATTACGATAAGGATTTGTTTGAGATTGTATTGTGTATTAAGAAGTGCTTAAATAGTTTCAAAAACTCTTTATTGATAAAGTTAAATTGTTTATTTGTGTTATATATATATATATATGCAGTATATGTATATGTATATATAAAGGCTAAGTACATGGCTACATGATATCTTCTAGATAGAAATATATACATTATAAAATAAATAAATATTTATGACGAATTATTTGTAGTAAAGTTGATTATTTATTATAAAAATAAACTCATTTTAATAAAAAATAATCATTTTAATAAAAACTAATTGATTACGGAATAAATAATTTTGTTATAGTAATAATACTCCAAAATGAGATTCATGTTATTTGACCATCAGTCAAATGAGTTGGGAGATCTCAAGCATGTAAAGCATAGTTAAAATTGGTTGGGTTGCGTGGGAGCTTAGCTTCTGAGCATTTGATCCAAGCCCAATCAATTTGATATTGGGCGCTTAGCTCTTGAGCATGTAATCCGACCTGATCGTGTTGATCGGATTACTTGGAATCTCGATTCCTGAGCATGTGATTAGACCTTTGATCAAATAGGTTGGATCACGTGGGAGCTTGACTCAACACAAGATCTGAACTTTGGTTAAATAGATTGTATCACCTGGGAGATTGACTACTAAGCACATATCCGACCCCTAATCATCAAATCACGTGGGAGCTCACTTCTCGTTGGGTGGGCTAAGAGATCTCGAATCATAGGGCGAGCAACAAAACTCGCACTTAACCGACCAAAAGTGCTCCTACAATAGGCAAGTAACAACAAGCACTTTACTCGAATGTGAGCTAGCCCTCACATACAAGAGGACAAGTGATAGAATTGAAGGTAGGCTTATCTCGTTTTTAAAACACCATGAGAGGTGATGCAAACCTAAATTTATATAAGATATCTAGGTCCATGTTCTACATTGACTTACCTTAAGAAGATGAACCTGTACAAATGTGGAAAGAAAGACTTAATATTTTTTTTGGACTAGGGCAATATTAGTTATTTTCCCTCAAATCATATAATTACACTTGTTTTTCCCTACTTAATTAGTAAATACTTGGTTTCAAGTTTGGGAAGTAATTTTAATTTCAATTTTGACCAAGTCTTTTGTAGGATTATTGTTATTTACGCTTGTTTTCTTTGTGTTTTGGGTGAATATTTTATCTTTTTTGCGTTGATCTTCTGTTGAAACTAACCATCAAAATTGATCTAGTATCTAAGATGTCCAAGATATGATAATTGAAGATTTGTATAGGCGAGTTGTAGAGTTAACCTAGCGCACAAGATATCGGTAATCGTGAGATGAAAGATATTCATGATTCCAATTCCAATTTTGAAAATCCATATCACATTCATGCTCTACTTCAGGAGTACCGTGGTAGGGAGGAGCGTCGTCATGGGGATCTCAAGTTCAGAGTGGATGTGCTTGAGTTTGATGATATGTTATAGGCTAAAGCTTTTATTGATTTACTATGGCGTGAGGTTGAATGGATTTACTGCTCTGATGAAGAAGAGATTGGGAATGGACCTTCTTCCATAGCGTGGAACTCTATACCAATCTACAATACCTATCCTGATAAAGATAACTTAGTGGATGAGGTAATTATTTTTACTAAAAACACTGCTCTGATGAAGAAGAGTTTGGGAATGGACCTTCTTCCATGGGACAAAACTCTATACCAATCTACAATACCTATCCTGATAAAGATAACCTAGTGGATGAGATAATTATTTTTACTAAAAAAAAAAAAATTGGAAAAAGATAATGGTGGTGAAGTTTTGAAGTTTTAATATTGTGAAACAACTTTTGAAACAATTAATTTTGTTGATTTTCTTAGAATTGATGATTTTTTTTTTTAAAATTCTCATAAATTTTTTTTTTGTTTTTTTTTTTGAGCTGTAAGAAAGAAACTTAGTTTTGGAGTATAAGATGCTCAATATTATTTCATTTCAAGCCGATCAAATCAATTTCAATTTTGCCATGATTATCAGGATGATACAACAAAAGACAAGAAATATTGGTCTAATTGGATATTCTAAAAACCGTGGTAAGAAAGTTTAGAATTTGAGAACGAATTCTCCCTAACTCGGTGAATGGTAAAATTCAAATTGATATGGGATATCCAGGTCCAGATTTCTACCTTGATTGCATCAAAGTACTCTCTTAAGAAAATGATTCCGTAGAAATATAAAATGAAAAGCTTAATATCTTATCCTCCCTTAAATCTATACCTAAGATTATTTTTGCATTATTAGTAAATATTTAGTTTGAAGTTTTGGAAGTGAGACTGATTTCGATTTTGGCCAATTTTTTTTGTAGGATTATTGTCTATTTATATATTTGTTGTTCATACAATAATTTAGATTTTCCTATTTTTGAAAAATATTCATAATTTCAAATTTTGAACATCTTTTAAGTCTGGCTTGTATGCTTTATAATTTTTTGAATTTTACTATTAACAGGGTTGACTCAATAAGTTAGGAGGTCTCAGGCAAACATTTTGATTAATGCTTTTTTTTTTAATTATAATAAAATTAAATTAATTAATTTTTCTATTTAGATTATATTTTTAATTAAGTAATGACTATCGTTTGTCAAGTAAAACCACTAATTAACATTTATTCTATATTTTCAACTAATAACTGGCTTGGCTTAGTTTGCTTATGGGGATGAAACTAAAAATTCAAGACACATTTCAAACTCACTATTACACTTTTTCAAATCCTCATACAAAATATAATAAAAAATTAAACTTTTTTAAATTCCAAAACATTTTTTTCAAATTCTAAAATAAAACTAATATTAAAAAAATATATTTCAACAATATTTTATTTCTTTTTTAACTTTTATCTCATCTGATCTCATCTCTAAAAACAAACCAGGCCTTAATATTCAATAATAAAAAAAATTATATTTAAAGAAAATTTTATTAAACCTAGTTCTATAAGACGTACTCTTGAGTTTTAGGAGTCGTTAGGGAATACAACTATTTTTATGTATCCTCAGATATTTTCAAATTTAATTTTTTTTCTCTCACTCAAAACCCAATAAAATATATTAACTCAAAATATTTTACTATTATTCACATAAATTTTGAGGTATTCTTATTATTTAAAAGAAACCTAGAGACAATTATAATAGTTATTGTCAATAAAGTTCTATAAAAGTGAATCATTGTCTCTTCAAAGGATCATACACAAATTTTGTATGAACACTCAAAAATTAGATTTTACTATTTATAATTTTCACATTATATATTAAACTAATAATGATAAAAGAGAAATGTATTCTTATAAGGAGAGTACTGAAAATAATTATTATGTAAAATACTTCTAAAACTAAGAATGAAATATATAATATCTATTTAACATTTTTATTCTCTTATTGAATTAATTTTAATTTTTTAATTAGATTTTCTTTTTCTTTTAAAAAAAATATATTTTAAACTTTTTTTGAAAAGGACTTTTGTCACTAATAGGTCTTAGGCAATTGCCTAAGAGTAGAGCCAGCCCTGACTATTAATCCATATTATTAGAGTTTTCTCTGTGCTTGGGTGAATCTCTTATCTTCTTTGCATTAATCATCTATTGAAACTAGTCATCAGAATTAATATAAATTTTGTCCAGCATCCAAAGGCAAGTGCATGGACTAGGAGTGATCAAACACTGCTTGCACCCTAATGTGCACAAAAGTTGTTTGAACCCAACGCGAGCAAGGAGCACTCACAAGGGTGTGTCTGCACCAAGGGCGGAACCACGTTTATACTTGGGGGGCAAATTTTTTGAAAAATTAAGCTAATATATGACATTCTATCATTTTCCTAAAAAATTCCTTATTTAGCCCCCCAATACTGAAATTAGTCTCCCCAAGTACAAAAGTGCTCTAAAAGTTTTCTTATTTTCTAATATCTACAAAGCTTTTTTCTTGTAGACTACAAAAAATACATCAAATATGGGTACAATGTTGCAACGCAGCTCTCCTTGTAGTTGTACACTCGTTTCTTTGAAAATTTTCCAGAAGTCTATCCTTCAGATCTTTGAAAATTTTGACTATCAAAACCATTGTGAGCTCGAGACCTATGCTATCAAGACTTTTTCTTCTTCATTTGACTGAAACAAATCATTTCAACACTTCCTAAAGAAATATTTAACTTGAACCTTGCTGAGAGTGAGCGAAATATTTCTTCTTCCTTTGAGGCTTTGTCGCTTTGAGTTTGAGCTATTTCTTCTTCCCCAAAGAAACTAATCACTTAGACCTATTCTTCTTGCTGGGCTATTTGAGCAATTTTGTCGCTATGAGCTATTTCTTCTTCCCAAAAGAAACAAATCGCTTTGTTGGCATTGATTCTTCATACTGATAGACCCATTCTTCTTGTTGGGCTATTTGAGCAACAAATCACTTCAGAGAATCAGAACTATTCTTCATACCGGCGTTGATTTCTTGGAAGTTGGGCGACTAATTTTGATCTCGAATCTTCAATTCTCTACTCTGCTCTGCTCTGCTCTCGCCTCTCAAGTTTTGGGAAAGAAACACATTTGCGACTCTCGAGCTTCCAGGTTCTATTGTTTTTTTTTTATTATAACAGGTAACTCGCCTTTAGATTTAGATTTATTAAGTACTACTTTTTCTTTAGTTATTTAAATTTATATTGCTCTCGCGTCTTACAGGTTCTTATATATTGTTCCCTTAATATATATATATATTTTTTATTAAGAATGAACTTGCCTCTTAAGTTCTACTGTTTCCTTATTTAAATTGCTCTCGACTCTTAAAATGTTCTATTGTTCATTAATATTTTTTTTGTTTATTAAGTTCTACTTTTGTAATTATTTTTTTATTAGATTTAAGTTTTTACTTTTGGGCTTTAGCATTCCTGATTTATTGTTAGATTGTTACTTTGATTAAGTTTAGGCTTTTAGACAACTTAGACATAAGTCTTAGATTTTAACATTATTAATCTACTCTCATTTATTTAGACAATTTAAATTATTACACTCCTATAAAAAATTAAAAGAAATAATATTCTTAAAATTATAATCTTAAATTATATAATTAATTGAGAATATTCGTTAATAGAGAAACTGTATAAAAATATATATATTGATCGCCTCCTCAAACACTAAATCCTAGTTTTGTCCCTGATTTGCACCCCATCTTCAACAACATTCAAACCCATGGAACGACCACTTTAGTCGTATTACATGCTAGGGAATTATGCTTGATGCTATAGGAGCTTACACGAATTATACCAACTTTACGGCCAAATCTAATGCTTATATGGAGCTTGGCTGCTAAGAATGTAAAAACATACCTAATCTCCACAAACATCTAAACCCCAATTATATTAGTTGGATTAAGCTCACAAGCATGTAAAGTGTAGTAGATCATTAACAGTATTTGATCAAGTCCACAACAAATGCCTACAAGAAATCTCCATCTCAGAACCATTAAGCCTACAATGCAACTACCCACAAAAAATTACCATCTCAAAATCATTAAGCCGACATTAAGAATATCCACAATAAATCTCCATATAGGATTCACGATAACCATCGTTGTATTGTGGCCACGGATATTCTTTTATTATTTCTCTATATTTCCATTTCTATTGTGGCCACGGATCACATTGATGCGTTTGTTCATCCTCAACCACGGCTGGTCGATGAACAAATATGGTTATGCAATTTCTTTGGAGAATAGAAACTCTAAAGTAGAAGGATCAGGAAAAAAAACATAAGAATGAAGAGCAAGAAGTTGGTAGATGGATGGTAGGGAATGCGAGAGAAGATGAATATGAAGTTGATTCTGGTGATTGTTTATTTTCATTGGCTGGTTTGATTTATATCAAGTTGTTTTTGTTTGAGTCAATTTTTTGTGAAAGTATTTTAGTCAATTCAGATATGTGGATTGTTGGAATAGTCAACACCAAACTTCAAATACTTCAGCTGTGCAACGTGATAAGAGAAGTTGCTAGAAGTTGTGGAAGTGAGGTGCCGACTGAAGCTTCAAGAATGTAGGCGCCGGAATTCCTGAATTCTCCACCGTCATTTCACATGTTCACACCATTTCTGTCCTCTATAAATACTTGTGAGATTGTGGAGAGATGTGTGTAAAAGGTGAGGTTCATTGGAGATATTAGAAGCACTCTGTGCTGTGAGAGTTGAGGGAAACCATTGTAAATCGTTGGTTTGTTATTTAATACAAAAACTCCTCTCTGTGTGTGTGGACGTAGGCTAAATTGGCCGAACCACGTTAAATTCCGGTCTCTATATTATTTGGTAGCTTCAACTGATCCCAACAAATGGTATCAGAGCCGGCAGGAGGCCGGCATTGTGAATTTTCGTGAGAGACCCATTTTTAAACTTGATCGAAATCAAGTTTGGAGGATACCATCAGATTCCCCAGCTCAAGACGAAAATTCTAATGAAAATTTCGTCTCAAACGGACACTGACAGCCACCGCACGCACCCCACGCGCCGAGCCAATTCCGGCGAGTAAAGCCACGCGCCCCACGCGCGCGCCAAGGTAGAAGAAGACTCCGACCCATTAAAGTCGGGTGATTTGTCCCACACGCACCACCGACCCGGTTCGTGACCCGCTCCAGTGACCCAATCGGAGAAGGAATATTTAGTCAGAATATGTTGCCGCTGGCAAGAATATTCCGGTGAAACCTTTTAATCTGATCATTTACCAGAGAAAGAATATTTCGGTGGACTGAGAGAATATTCCGTTAACGTTAGAGAATATTCTGTTTACGTCAAAGAATATTCCATTTCAGAAGGAATATTCCGTTTTTTCTTATTTCTCAGGTTTCCAGAACAATTTTGCTCGTTTTGGAATGAGACCAGAGTCGTTTCCAAGGTTTTCCACCATTCCAGACGCAACGGTGAGCTCCGTTTGTTGAGATTCAACTCCAAATATTGAAAAAAGGTCACTCAAATCACAGATTAAGGCCGAACTGATGGAAGACTCAGGAGCAGGTGCGATGATCAAGCTAACATTTACAAACTACGTACTATGGAGGCCTCGAATGGAAGATCTCCTGAATTGTAAAGATCTCTTCGATCCAATTGAAGAGAAAAATGTAAAACCAGCTGATATAGCGGAAAAAGACTTGCATAAGTTGAATAAGAAAACTATTGGTCAGATCCGGCAGTGGATTGATCATAGTATTTTTCACCATGTTACACAGGAAACAGATGCCTATCAGCTGTGAAAAAAGCTGGAAAACATGTACCAGGCAAAAACTGCTCGGAACAAGGCATTATTAATGAGACGCCTTTCAACTTGAAACTCAAAAGCTGCATCTCAGTGGCCGCACACACCAACGAGTTTCAAAATCTTGTAAATCAACTTGCATCCGTATATTTTAAGCTCGGAGATGAAGTGCAGTCTCTACTACTTCTCAGTTCCCTACCAGATAGTTGGGAAACGTTAGTGATCTCACTCAGTAATTCAGCTCCAGATGGAAAGCTCACCATATCAATGGTGATAGACGCCTTTTTTAATGAAGAGGCCAGACGAAAGGAGATTGGAGGAGACCATACAGATGTTTTTGTAACAGAAGGAAGGCAGTAGAGAAATAGTAGAGGTAGAAGTCGAGAAAGGAACAGAAGTTAAAGCAAAGGGAGATCCCAGAGTCGCAGTAGACAGCGAAAGAAGGGAAAATGCTTTTACTGTGGTATTGAAGGCCACTTTAAAAGAAAATGCCGAAAGGAGCAGAATCAGCCTAGCAGTCAGTCAAAACACGAAGAAGGCGAAGCCGCAATGACGCTTTCTGGAGATTGTGCACTCATTTCCGCTGGTGAAGAATCTTGCTTCCACATTTCAAGCCAGGAAACATAATGGGTAATAGATACAACAGCATCCTATCATGCCACTCATTGTAAAGATTTCTTCAGTACTTAGAAGGCAGGAAACTTTGGTACATTCAGGATGGGAAATTCAAGTTTCTCACAGATCGTGGGCATTGGAGATGTCAAAATAAAGACTAGCGTTGGTTGTACTATGGTGCTAAATGACGTTCGGCACATACCCGATCTCCGGCTCAACCTAATATCTATAAGAACCCTTGATCAATAGGGTTACGAGAGCATCTTCAGCAATAATGCTTGGAAATTGAAGAAATGAACAATGGTTGTTGCACGGAGACATATTTGTGGCACTTTGTACAAATCAAGTGCTAAGATATGTGCAAACAGTCTTAACGTAGCTAAAGATGATACGTTACCAAACTTGTGGCATCGGAGACTCAGCGACATGGGAGAAAAATGGTTGTTTACACTGGCAAAGAAAGCTTTGATCATAGTAAACAAAGGTATTCCCGTCAACCCTTGCGAATACTGTTTATTTGGTAAACAGCATAGAGTTACGTTCCAGACATCTACTGGAAAAAGATCAGAGTTATTGAGCTTGGTACACTCTGATGTTTGCGGTCCTTTTGAAGTTGAATCACTTGGAGGTAACAGATTTTTGTTACTTTTATTGATGATGCTTCACGAAAAATGTGGGTGTATTTCCTGAAAAGGAAAGATCAAGTTTTTGAGCAATTCAAAAACTTCCATGCCATGGTAGAAAGAGAAACAGGCAATAAGCTGAAATGCCTTCGGACAGACAATGGAGGAGAATATACTTCTCGAGAGTTCAGAAAATACTGCTCCAGTCATGGCATCAGACACGAGAAGACTGTCCCCTACACCCCACAACACAATGGTGTGGCAGAACGGATGAACTGGACCATTGTGGAGCGAACCAGATGCATGCTGAGTATGGCAAAGTTGCCTAAGCCGTTTTGGGGTGAAGCAGTAAAAGTAGCCTGTTACCTGATCAACAGAACACCGTCAATTCCACTTCAGTTCGAAGTCCCAGAGATGGTGTGGTCAGGCCGCAAGATTTCATACTCTCATATAAGAGTATTTGGGTACAAAGTATTTGCACATGTATCCAAGAAGAAAAGACAGAAACTTGATGAAAAGTCTACTCCGTGTATCTTCCTCGAATATGGAGATGAAGAATTTGGATACAGATTATGGGATCCAAAAGCGAAGAAGGTCATCAGAAGCAGGGACATTGTGTTCCATGAAGACTAGATGTTTGGATCAAAACAAACAACTCCAAGTGCTCCAGAACCAGTTCTTAGTTCACCACCACTTCAGTCTGCCTCAAACACTGAAGATAGACAGGAAGTTTCCCCAGAAGAAGAAGAGGATACTAACGACAGAGAAACCAGTACTGAGCAGGGGGAGCAGTTGCCTTCTCCATCAGAAACCGCAGAATTTCGACAGTTGTCAGGTGATCAACCTCAGCAGGACAGATCCTCTAGAGGGCGATTGTTGATTTCGTCTAGAAGATATCTGGAATCAGATTATATTCTTCTTACAGATGAGGGGGAGCCAGAAAACTTCCAGAAGGTAATATCTCATCCAGATAGCGATAAATGGAAGCAGGCTATGCAGGATGAGATGAACTCGTTACAGAAGAATCAGACTTATAAGCTGATGGAACTTCCAAAAGATAAGAGAGCACTGAGAAACAAATGGGTGTTCAAACTGAAAAATGATAACAAGCAGGTAAAGCACAAAGCTCGCTTAGTCGTCAAAGGATTCCAGCAGAAGAAAGGAATCGACTTTGATGAGGTATTCTCACTTGTTGTAAAGATGACTTCAATTCGAGTGGTACTCGAATTGGTGGCAAGTCTTGACTTGAAGCTTGAACAAATGGATGTGAAGACAACATTTCTTCACGACAACCTTGATGAGGAGATTTATATGGAGTAGCCAAAAGGCTTCCGAGTTCCTAGAAAGGAACATTTGGTCTGCAAGTTGGAAAAAAGTCTTTACAGTTTGAAACAGAAACAGGCTCTTAGACAGTGGTATAAGAAGTTTGACTCATTCATGATGAGTCATGGCTACAAGAAAACTACTGCAGATCAGTGCGTTTACATCCGAAAACTTTTAGAAGGTGACTTTGTGATGTTACTGTTCTATGTTGATGACATGCTGATTATTGGAAAAGATCCATCCATTATCAGCAAGCTAAAGACGGATCTCTCCAAAGTCTTTGATATGAAAGACTTAGGATCTGCCCAACAGATTTTGGGCATGAGGATCACTCATGGTAGGAAGAAAAAGAAGCTGCTGTCACAGGAAAAGTATGTTGAACAAATACTAAGAAGGTTCAACATGGAGAAAGCAAAGCCAGTCAGTACTCCACTGGCTAATCACTTCAAATTGAGTAAGAGTTTGTGTGTCTCATCACCGAAAAATGTTCAAGAAATGGCTACAGTACCTTACTCCTCAGCAGTAGGAAGTTTAATATACGCCATGGTTTGTATCAGACCTGACATCGCTCACGCTGTTGGAGTTGTGAGCCGTTTTCTTTTAAATCTAGGAAAAGAACACTGGAAAGCAGTACAGTGGATTCTCATGTACCTTAAGGGTACATCAAGGTTATGCTTGTGCTACGGGGGAGCTAACCTAGTCTTGAATGGCTATACAGTGATATGGCAGGTGATCTTGATGGAAGAAAATCTACATCAGGATACATTTACATATTTGCAGGTAGAGCTGTATCATGGCAGTCCAAACTGCAAATATCTACAACAGAAGCAGAGTACATTGCTATAGCAGAAGCAGGAAATAAAATGTTGTGGCTAAAGCGGTTCTTCCAAGAAATGAGAGTCAGTCAGAAAGAGTACAAAGTCTATTGTGATAGTCAAAGTGCTCTTGATCTGAGTAGAAACTCGATGTATCACTCTCGGACAAAGCACATCGATATTCGTTATCACTGGATACGTGAAGTAATGGAGCAACAGCTGTTGAAACTTGTAAAGATCCATACAAAAGAGAATCCAGCAGACATGCTAACGAAGGTAGTCATATACGAAAAACTTGAGCTATGTAGAGACATAGCTAGGTTAAGTACCTTGACCTAAAATGTGTAAGGATATCCTCCGTTTGGTGTTAAGGGAGCGATTGTTGGAATAGCCAACACCAAACTTCAAATACTTCGGTTGTGCAACGTGATAAGAGAAGTTGCTGGAAGTTGTGGAAGTGAGGTGCCGACTGAAGCTTCAAGAATGTAGGCGCCGGAATTCCTGAATTCTCCACCGTCATTTCACATTTTCACACAATTTCTATCCTCTATAAATACTTGTGAGATTGTGGAGAGATGTGTGTAAAAGGTGAGGTTCATTGGAGAGATTAGAAGCACTCTGTGCTGTAAGAGTTGAGGGAAACCATTGTAAATTGTTGATTTGTTATTTAATATAAAAACTCCTCTCTATGTGTGTGGACGTAGGCTAAATTGGCCGAACCACGTTAAATTCCGGCCTCTATATTATTTGGTAGCTTCTGCCGATCCTAACAAGTGGATGTATGCATATTAGCCTAACCCAGATCTCTTGTAGAGGTATCTTGGTCAAATCAACAAAAGTAACAAAAGCATTTTAGGTCAATATGGAATTTGTAGTGGATTTTGATCAAATTCATCACACAAGTTATTATACTACAGGGACTAAATTCGCTCTTTTAGTATAGATAGTTTGCATCAATTGGCCTTCTCATTCATTATACATGCCTCTTTGTTGCCTCAAATCACTATTGAGTTATTGTATATAGAGCTCTTAAACTGCACACCTATAGATGTGTCTTTTTTTTCCCTAAGCTAGACACTCTTGCTTTAGAAGCCCCAAAATCATTTCGAAAAGAACACTCCGAGTGGTGCAATTCTTCCTTCCCCCAAATATCCCAGACAGTGCTGGTGTACCATTCTCAAATCGACAATGTCGGCATTGCCCTCTACTACTTTTGGTCCTCCACTGGAAAACAACATGCATCCTCTTTTTCTTCTACTAAATATTTAGGTGCTACATCACCAAAGAATGAGTGGTCTTTCAAAGTTGCTCTCCCCCCCACCAACAGTAGAAAGTTCTTCAAGATCTGATGCAAGTCATGCTTCATTGGATTGCAGTTTAATACCACCATGAGAAAGGGCCAGATGTGAATATCATGACTAGATAGCTTAGATCACAACTATGACGATCATAGGGACATATGAAGAGAAGCAAAGAAGGCTAGAAATGACCATGCTTTCCGCATCTCTTAGATCCTCACTCCCACTTGAATTTATCGAGGTGAAGAATTAATCAACATTTTCTTATTCTTTGTAATTTTTGTAATCCTACTCCCTAGCCCTTGAATTTATTAAGGTTAATGAAGATGTATTTTGTTTTGGCCTTCTATACATGCACACATTTATTCTTTTGTAGAAGTTCATGGATGGGTAGAATTTTATCCTGAAATTAAAGCATGATTGTTACATCTTCTTCCTCCTCAATTCCTGAAATTCTCTCTCTTTCAAAGTACCCTCTATGAAAAGTAGTCCAAATTAAGTTAGCTAAAAGAGGCTAGGAATTATATCAATTAAACACTTGCAAAAGAAGATCAAACAATTGAGTTTTGTAAGAGATTAGCTAAAAAAGCATTCCAATACTAGTGATTGCGATGGAGTAGAAATCTTAATGATGCAGCTACCTAGGTCCATGTTCCCTTAAATTTACTATTTGTGCAAATTGCACTTTTTTATTTATTTTTCTTTATCTTTCAAACATTTTTTTTTTAAATACATCACTTCACTAATATTCATTCTTTAACTATTAAAAAAATAAACAATTAAAAAAAATAGAAAACCCAAATAATAACTTTGAGAGAGCAAACTCATTGGGCCAAATATCATTTTCAAAACAAAATCACCACCAGCTTCGAAGAGGAACGAATGCCCCTTTCAACAGGCTCTGGTCTATCGCATGGAAGGGGCCCGGGGGAGGGGAGAAGCTCAGGAAAAAGATAATGGGATAAAAGATTCGCACAGTGGAGGTAGAGGAGAAGTTCAGGGGAGAGGATATAATTCGCTAGGGAGTGTTGGGTTGAGGGAATGAGGCCTTACATTTCATGTGACCCAGTGTTGGATTGGATTTAAAAATTAAAAAGATATTAAGAGTCATGATGGGAGTGTAAGATTTGGAAATTAGTGTTTCTACTTATCATTTTTAGATCACATATTATATTTATTTATTTTTAATTTTTTTAAACTAAAGAAAATATCATTTTACTTATCATCCATACACTACACATTAGATTAAAAAAAAATTGTATAATATATAATATAGAGATGATTAATAAAAAAATTTCTTTCTAAATATATTTTTCGATCATTATTATACCATCCATTGTCTTCTCATAATATATGTGTGTAATTATATAAGGGTCATGCTACCAATACCCAAAAAAGGTACTAATAGTTGGAACAATAAGGATAAAAAAAATTCACATTTTTTTAAATATCGTTAAACGTATTTTAAAAATATCAATTCATTGATAACCACTTCCAAATTTATCATTAAGTTTTTTTAGAAAAAATAAGTATTGGTCGATTTGGGGAGTCCAATTCATAGGTTCCCCCGCATTTTTCACTATATAATGTGGGATCCCACTTGTCCATATCATTCATTGGTTGGGTGGGGAAGACACAGTTGGCCAACGAGGGACGAAGCTAGTCTGCCTTTAAAATGGACGTGTAAATAATTAGTCTTTGAAACTAGGAAGGGCTTACTATTGTTAACATTTGTTTTACGTATATATTTGAAAGGGTAATGATACCCTTGCGGTTACTCCACTATTGGCTTACTAGTTATCCTATGTAAATTATTGTTTTTCATGCCTCCTGCCTTTACTAAACGCCAACCTCTTTTGTATTTTGTGTCAGTGATGTAACATAGCGTCAGTCATATCCCTCTCTCATCTTCAAGTTTCGTTTTAAGTTTGAAATTCAAAGTCCGTCTGAATACGTAAACCAGATTATAATTTATATTTTAATTTTTATATAAAATATAAATTTTAATACATCTTTTTTATATTTTAATATATCTTTTTAAAATTTAAATTTAATTTTTTTAAAATTTTAAAATAAAAATAATATTAAAAGATAAACTAAATCTATTTCCTCCCAATCAAACGAAAAAAACAAAACTTTTCTTCGCTACCCGTATCTTTTCTCCATGGCTTTTCTCCTTTGCTCATTCTCTCTCGTCGTGGAAACAATGTTCACCTCCGCTCCCCATCGCAAACCAACCAGGCCAATACCCATAGCTTGCCTCCTCTCTCGTGGTGGGAACAGTGTCGTCCTCCGCTCTATCGCGAACCAAGCAAAAGGTACGATACCCTAAGTTGAGTCTCCTTTCCCACTGTGGGATCAACGGCACCATCGAAGGTGAGATACCTATCCCTCATACCCATTTAGGTAAGTCCTGAAGGAGTTAAATGCAAGAGAATATGCCATCATTGTTGATGCCACGAAAATCAGCCAATAGGTCAGGACAAAAAAAAGAGTCATTCACAGTCTACTGGGATGAGTTGGGTTTTGTTGGGTGTCGTTTAGGGCCCCCGGCGAGACTCCGGTACGGCTGTACATACGTGGATAGCAGATAAATAAATAGAGAGAGACACAATATTTACGTGGTTCGGCATACGTAAGGCCCACGTCCACGAGAGTTTGGGAAATGGGATCCACTATAATAAATATTTTTACAGTCTCTCATGACTCACTCTGTACAGAGAAAATATACATAAATCATCTAGAGTTCGAGTCTTTCTGGAAAGGCTAAGGAGACGATCTTGGAGAAGAGCCAGAGGGCCCGAGAGCGAGAGAGATCCCAGAGCCAGCCAGCCAGTGAGAGCCCGTCTTCATCTGATTGTTGCCTTTTTATAGATCTATTTGGTTGCGTGTACTAGTTGGTCTCTGTTTTCTATCGTTCACTTCCCATTTACACCTTTAATATCCTACACACTGCCCAAAGCACACGCTTCTGCACCTACCCTCCTTTCTTGTCTCTTAGTGTAACAAACAGTTGGCCTGGGCTCTACTTGGGATATTTCACCCTTACAGAACCCTGTAAATTTTTACCAAAGATACTTTGGTGGGAATTTTTACGAAGAGCTTTATTCTGTCATTTCTTGTTTTCCTGCTTTTGTTTAACTGTTGCTTTCCCATTTTTGAGTTTCAAGAAGACGGTGATTTATCTTCCGAACCTGAGGCAAGAAAGACAAAAACATGTAATACATATTTTACCAAGTGAATGGTATTTCAAAGCTTCCGATGCAATGTGCAAGCAGTCACTGGTAGGCAAATCGGCGTGCAAGGGTTTATAACCCCACAATTCACAAGCGGTCACTGGCGGGAAAACAGGTGTGCGAGGGTTTATGAGCGGACTTGGACCCGCGATTCAACCCCGCGATTCGCAAGCATCCAGGATGAGGCTTGTCGAGTGTGCTTGTTAGGCGAATCGCAAGCCTCGAGCCTATCCTAGATGTGAGAGCTTGACGAGTGTGCTTGGGTACTGGACCTCAAGCCTTGAGCCCCTGATGAGCGAATCGTTGGGCTGGTCATGGGCGGTCGGACGATCCCACGACTAAACCCGACCCCGTATAACAAGAGCACGGAGCTGGTATCATCGTGGAAGGTGTGCTTCAATCTTGCACTGCAAGATAATTTTATTAATAGAAACATGATTTTTCATGCCACTGAGTTCAGGTGTTGAGTCCGAGTCTGCATGTGCACAGTCGGAGCATAAAATTTGTCAAAATCGATTCTGCAATATCGCTGTATTTTTAGTTTCCGTGATTCAAGGTGGCGAGTGACCTATCCAAACAAATAAAAAAAGAAATAGGCAAGTCCCAAATAGGAGACTTACTGTATGTAAATCCCTGAATATTTTCGAGCGTATGAGGTGTGCTGTATGAGTCTATGTGATGGGCGAGCATGGTGTGTGATAAGTTGTGGCGAGCTACGTGTTGTGCGTGTGTTAAGCGAGCATGTATGGCGAGCCTATGCAAGTTGGCGAGAAGTGCGTGGTGTTGGTGAGTTGTGTGAGGCGAAGGATGAGTTAGGAAAACAGCTCCCATGAGTGTTAGGCAAGTTGGCAACTGATCACGTGGGTGATCCGTGACATGGGGCGAGCTGGCGAGCACTCGAGGAGTGGTCTGGGCGAGAGTGTGTGGGTGAGCCCATGGTTGCCTTGGGCGAGCATGGTGGTCTTCGGGTAAGGTGTGGGCGACTAGTGAGTGCCCGAGAAGTGGCGAGAGGTGTGGGCGAGTCCATGATGTCGTGGGTGTGTTGTGCGGTGAGGTGATCTTTGGGCGAGCCGTGGGTGAGCTGGGTGAGTGAAGGCGGTTGGGTGAGTGCCGTGAGTTTGGCGAGGCCAGGGAGAGTACAAGAGAAGTGGTTTGTTCAAGAGGTGAGGCGAAGGGCGAGCATGCACGACGAGTTGGCGGGAAAAAACCTCCCGAGCTGGGAACACAACTTTCGTGGGTGTTAGGTGGTTAAGTGAGCACAGTGCCCATGGGTGAGATGGCGAGTCTGAGGGCTTTAAACTGGCGACCATGAGGGGTGACGTCAAGCGTGCATGGCGAGGGTCGAGCGGAAAGGTGGCGAGCTGTGAATGAGAGGCGTGAGGTGAGTGGTGAGCTCGCCGGCGGGCCATAGTGAGGTTGGCGAGGCCCATGAGTGGAGGTCCATATGTGAGAGATAGTAGGCCATGAGTTGCTACACGGAGCCGTGAGAGGTGGTGAGTGCGAACTCAGCCGCCGGGCATCCTGGCATGCGGACGGTGATCTCGTCGGGGGCAGATGATGTCAGCGGGCTCAATGGTAGCCACCGACAGTCTAGCCGAGCCATGGTGGCTCTGGGCTTGTCACCCTGTCGTGTGGGAGGACGTGACAACAACTAGAGCTGGTCCGGCGGGATGGCCGGTTGGCCTCGAGTACATCGGAGACAAAAAATGCTAGCGGTCACTGTTATGACCACTGGCAGGCTTACGGAGCTCACGGCAGGATGCCGTGAGCTCCTGGAGCTAGCACTTTCGGTGTGCTCTCGACGTGGGCTCGGGAGCACACCAGTGCCACTGTTCACTAGCCCACTGCGATGGCGGAGCTAAGAAGCGCCAGCGGTCCTGAGAGGACCGTCAGCGAGGTGGTGGAATACGCAGTGTGTGGCGCCCGCTCGCGTTTAAGGTGACTGCACTATGTACTTAAGTGCACAGTGCCATGTTCCTATGAGGGGTATTTGCCCTGCGTACTGTACACTCAAACTGTCCACGTAAATATATAATACTATGGTGTCAGAATATGTGTACAGTGCATAACGTAAAATAATAAACTGGAAAGTGTAAGTGCCACATGCATGTTGAGCGGGTTCAATTTTTGCAATAAAAATATTGGGAGTGCTCAATATGCTCACCCAAAAGCGTAGATGTTCGTAAGAGAATATAAAATTATTTTCTATGAAAAAGAGACGAGAGGAAGGTCTCTCTTCTAGACAAGCTACTCTCTCGCCTTTGTCTGATATTATATAGAATAACAAATTTAAGGGTACTTATCTGGAGAGACCATTTGCATGTTTGGTAAGTCGTTCAGTCGTCCAGTGTTCTAGAAAATATCATTTTCCCACCTCTAGTCTACAGATCTCACAGAAGACGCCAACTGTTGATGCAACGAAAATCGGCTAACAGACCAGGGCAGGAAAAAAAGTCATTCACAATTCACTGGGACGAGTTGGGCTTCGTTGGGTGTCGTTTGGGGTCTCTGGCGAGACTCCGTTACAGCTGTACGTACGTGGATAGCAGATAAATAAATAGAGAAAGACACAGTATATATGTGGTTCAGCGTAAGGCTTACGTCTACGGGAATTTGGGAAAGGGGATCCACTATAATAAATATTTTTACAGCCTTTCATGGCTCATACTGTACAGAGAAAATATACATAAATCATCTAGAGCTCAAGTCTTTGTGGAAAGGCTGAAGGAGATGATCTTGGAGAAGAGCCAGAGGGCCCGAGAGCGAGAGAGATCCCAGAGCCAGCCAGCGAGCGAGAGCCCGTCTTCATCTGATTGCTGCCTTTTTATAGATCCATTTGGTTGCGTGTACTAGTTGGTCTCTATTTTCTATCGTTCACTTCTCATTTACACCTTTAATATCCTACACACTGCCCAAAGCACACGCTCCTGCACCTACCCTCCCTTCTTGTCTCTTAGTGTAACAAACAGCTGGCCTAGATCCTATTTGGGATAATTCACCCTCACAATCATCTCTTTGATTCTGTGCTTTATGACTTAATGTGGTAATGCACATTATATCACATTTCCTACGATTTTCACAATGATCTTTATTCTCTATGAACCTGCTTTATTTGTTAACTAATAAAGTTTTTACTTTCTTGCAATATTCATAACCTTTTAATGTTACAAAGATAATGAGAGCTCTCTTTTTATGTCAGATGATGCATATGGAGAGAATGTAATCTCTACGACGCTAAGTTTCAAAAGATGGAGTTTGGTTCAAGTTAGTTCAAAATATAAAATGGAAGTCTCAATTCCACAATATAGTTCAGAGCCACTAGCCCCAATTCCTATTTCTTTAATATAATGGTAGAATTGTTTATTAAATTGGGAGTTAATCTAAATATCATTTGTAAATATACATAATCGTTTTGCCTTGTTGGCTGTAAAGAAGAGAAAGGAAGAAACCTATCCAATCTGCTTCATTTTCACTTTTCATTGCTCATTCTCGAGGTGTGGGAATCTCTTTCAAACGTATCATACTGCAGGACACTAGTTGTTTACGATAGACATTGTATCCTTCAAGTTGGTTTAACAGTTAAATCTTTTATTAGTGATGATGAAGCTGTGGTTGTGGATACCAACAGACTAATGCAAGGATAACTCTATCATAATCTTATGAAATCTGGACCTTGTAAGTTATTTAAAAAGAACTTCCTATTGGAGGCTTCAAGTATTTGAATGTTTCATAAACTCTGTAAAGTCTCCACCCAAACACATTATCTCGAAACCATCTATTTTATCTGATTTTGCATAGAGCTACCTGGCCAACCTATCTCTTTATCATAGGAAGTCTAAGCTGCCATTCCTGCCTTTAAATACATATTATCATACATGGACTAGAGTTGAATTTTCTTGGCAGGTGCAAGGTTTTAAAAATGATCCTCTCAAAGAGAGATTTATACCAGTCTCACTTCTTGGTGATAATTATGCAGCCACTTGGAAAGAAAGGAATTGCACTTGTTGGTAGTGACACATTTAAGAGTTTTACTACTTCTGGTCAAGTGCTTTTCTATTAGATTTCTAATTTCAAACTCTAATAATTCATCATTGATTGAGGATAATTAAACTGTGTAGCTGCTTTCTTCCTTATATTTTTCATCCCTTCTCTCAAATTGTTAATTCTAGCTATCAGAGGATGTTTGGCATGATAGATGTTGGGTATTAGAGTCGTCAGTTGGGTATAGCTTTTCATCATTTTAAACTATGGTAATTCATCATTTTAAATACTATTTTGTTATGCAGTATGGCCAGTCATGCAAGTTTTTTAGTTGAGTAGATTCTAAAATTCCTGAATCTGGTGTGGCTATTATAGAACATCTCCAAGCAATAAATGAATAGTTGCATCTCCAAGCAATAAATGGTGTGGCTATTCTAAAACTCCTATCCCATTACTAGTGGTATTCAAGAAAAACATCTCATTTACAACAAAGTGTTAAAGTCTGAGGAGTATAATGAATGTCAAATGTTAAAGGAATAACTCCACTAATAATTTGAATGTGGGTCAGCAAGTATGTACCTAAGTACACCTTCTACACATTCATCAATGAATGTGAAGGATCTGGTTTGAAGTCCATCTCCCCATATATCAAACTTATAAGTGGAAGTGAGAGTCTTTCTACAAAAGGTGGCTAAAGCTTTCTCCCTCCCACCTGTACAAAGATATATCCAAGAGATACAATCAGGAAAAATAAATTCATGCACATGTTATGGTTACCACTAAAACCGAGGGCTTGCATTAGGCTTGTTCATCCGGGCCGGGTTGTACCCGGTCCGGTTTGAAATTTTAATAAATTTCTTAATATTTTAATTTTTTTTTTTAAAAGATTGAAGAAAATTTTAAATCCGGGTTCCGGATTTAGGAATCCGGAACCCGGATGAACACCCCTAGCTTACATTTCCATGTTTCAAAAGGACCATAAATGTTATATAACCTTCCAATACGACACTCTATTCCAAAGTCCTTCGTGCAATGCTTGTACCACTCCTTTGTTGTAAACTTCTCTAAACCATAAGCAACTTGAGGCTAAAAACTGGGAATAAAATTAAATTCGTTAATTACATCCATAACTTGACAAAGAAAAAACTTCAAGACAAAAACATGTTTCTTTTCTTCTACCCAATACAAGTATACAACAGATTCTTACCACTTACCAAACAATCAAAGATTCATTCGATAAAACCATGCCAGTAGGCCCTGCTATATATAGAAATGCACAGAAAGCAGACAACCCAGGCCAAGCAACTGCATGCTACCAAATTAAATTCACATACGGATGATGCCAAATCAAATTCAATTCCATATCTCAGAAATTTCAAGTCATTGACTCATTTTTCCATACTGCTGAGGCATGACGGATATGATAGATCAAGTCGTGACAAATAGAAGTATCCTCACCATAACGGAGGTGGGCTCGACGTCTAGGCTCAGTTTGGGCTCAATCTCTCCGGGCTCGAGGGTTGGGCACTCTCGTATGGGCTCATTTTCGTCTGAGCTTGTGGGCTGGGCCCGGCGCTGTTCAATGGCAGGGTGTTTGGGCGCCGATCCAAATTTTATAGAGTTTTTGACAAGTAGACATCACATCGACTAAATAAATAAGACTAGTAAACCAGAGTAGAGTAATTGTAAGGTGTCATTACTCTATTTGAAATAAATTATCATTTTTGTTTTAATAGAAGAAGGTACCGAGAGAATAAAACCTTCTTTCCCACAACACAACCACAGTCATTTTTCATAGATAATTTTAACGAGTCAAAGAGAAAAGATATTTAATGTTTTCTTTTTTAATGTAGACAAACAAATGAATTATTATTCTTTACTTGAATATGAACAGGGGCGGACTTACAGTTAAGGGTGGGGGCTACCGCCCCCCAAAATTTTAAAAAAAATTATTATATAAATATATAATATTATTATATATAATTAAAATTACTCCCTCAAATATTAAAAATAAAAAAAAAATGTCTCCCAATACTTAAAAAATTATCATTTATTATTTTTTTGAGAAAAAAATTATCAAAAATTCCATTTCAAAAATAATAATAGATGAATGTTATTTCATGAAAGATTATCGTTGAGTATGTAAAATAAAAGCTTAAGTTTTTTTTTATTATTATTATTATTATTTTGTAATGGTCTCTAGCTAGTAATTTTTTTTTCTTTTTTTCCTAATTCAAAGAAAAAATAAATAAATGAAGAAAGAAAAATTTTAATTATTATTTTTTATATAATTACATGCAAAAAATATATATTATTTATATTTACACATATTTTACATTACATTTTATCAATCCCCCCCCCCCCCCCAAGGCTCCTGAATATGAATATAAAATTTTACAAGTGAATTCAACAAAAAAAAAAAAGTTTATTTAAAATGAAAATAGAAGTTTTAAGAAGGAACAAAACTTAGTATAAAGATGATATGTATGGGATATATAATTGATCCCATAGATTACTTTTTTTTTTTCTTGAAAGGATCGATTTCATTGCATATTCAAACCAATCCATACATAACTTGTCGATGGAAATAAATGGAAGGATAGCATCAAGGCTGTCCTCCATCCAAATTGTTTCAACATTGAGACACAAAGCTAATTTTGCAACATTGTGGGCTGCTTGATTTCCATTTCTTCCAATATGAGACAAACTCCATCTAGGTTGACCAGCAAACAAGGCTTTTATGTTTTCAATAACTTGCCCCATCCATGAGTCATCTGATCTGGTGTCATTGACAGCATCCATAACACTTTTCGCATCACATTCAAATTCAACAGATGCTAAACCCAGCTCTTGACAGAGAGTAGCTGATCTTAGCAAAGCATAGCATTCAGCTAACTTTGCAGATGTAACATAATCCCTTTGAGCAGCAAGGACCACATGAACATCCCCTTGTGCATTTCTAATGACAATTCCAAGTCCCGTTTTATAATTCTCTTTAAAAATATATAGCAGCATCCATGTTGACTTTTAAATGGGTGACTGCAGAAGGTTTCCATACAATACTATCTTGAGCTGGTGCAACTCGATTAGGTATAACTGTGCTATCTGCATTACTGCCATGCTTTGCATACAAATGCTTCAAGATCCTGCACTGCAAGCTTTATCAACTCAGAAGCACTTTTGAACCTGTTCTCAAAAATCAACTCATTCCTTTTAGTCCAAAGTCTATAACAGATGACTGCCACCAAATTTATATCTTACTATCTAATCTATTGATAAAATTAGACCATAAAGTGTCAAACAGCTCATAATTCCTACTGCACTTTCTCACCGGACTACTAACCTCTCCCCAAACATCCACTACAGCTGGACAAGTCCATAGGACATGAAAGACATATTCTTCTTCCAAATTGTATATAGGAAATAAAGCACTATCACAACCTATTTTTTAAAAAGGTTATTCCTTGTGGGCAAAATGTTTTGAATAATGGTGTAAATTGTCCGGTTCGGTTCGAGAAATTTGTGGACCGATTCCATTCGGTCCAAGAATTCTCTCATTCTGGACCAGACCGAACAAGAGTTCGGTCCACACCGGTCCTGTCCAATTCGGTCTAGGGGCGGTCCGGTCCGGTCCAGTCCAGGGGTGTCACATATGATTTAATGGGCTAAATTTAATCTAAAATTCTACAATGATTAAATATTTTTTTGGCCCAAATTTAACTACTATAAATTATAGTATGTTAATATTATAAGAGTATATATTATATATTAATATGTTAGTATATATTATATATTAAGTATGTTAGTAAATTATAACTACTAACACTATTACATTAGTATATTATATATTTATATGTTAGTAAATAATGATAAATTAGTAATAATATATTAAATAATAATAATACACTTATTACTTATAAGTTATTACTAATATTCTATATAAATATATTATAATTTATATTTTTATACTACAACTAGTCAACCAATAAATTATAATATGTTAATATTATAAGAGTATATCTAATATATTAATATGTTAATATATATTATATGTTAATATATATTATATATTAATATATTAATATATTAATTTATATTAATATTAATATTATAATTTATATACTATTTGTATATATACATATATAAATATATATATATGTCATGTCCGGTCTGGTCCGGTGGGAGAAATCCTTTGGACCGGGACCGGACTGGAATTAATTGGTCCATGTAAAATTTGGATTGGACCGGACTGAATTCCATTCGGTCCGGTCTAGTCCCAGTCCGGGACAACCGGTTCGGTTTGGTCTTTTTACAACCCTAATTTTGAAGAACTCTCCACATAAACTGTTTGACCTTAGTAGAACTCCAAGATGCCAAATCTTTATCTATTGTTCCCCATACTGCTTTTTGATGATGACTCCGTAGCAATGTTTTTTCCTCACTAAATTAGCATAGTAGCCAGTAGGCCTTTTTTTACAGTAAACAGTCCCTTTAAAGATAAACCCCAGATAATTTTGTCTTCAGTTCCAATAGCACTAATTGGAATACTGTAAATTCTATTGGAGTCTTCCAACCTAAACACTTCATCAATTAGTTCTTTTTTCCATACTCGAGACCTAACATCAATAAGATTAGCAACAATAGACTTAGGTCCCAAAGTATTCATAGGAGTTTGAATTTGGAAAGTTGAAGGACTAGGCAACCATTTATCCCTCTATATGTTGATGCTCTTTCCATTGACCACTTTCCAAACTAATCACTTTTTAATAAATCTACAATTGTGTAAACTTCTCCAAATCTGGAAAGGGCAGCTGCCTATCTTTCCATCAAGAAGAACCATTTCTGAAATATTTGGCTTTAAAAATTTGGGCCACCAAAGATGAAGGATCATTAATAATCTTCAATATTTGCTTTGAAATCATAGCTCTGTTAAAATTGAGTAGGTCACGAAATCCTAAGCCTCATTTGTTCTTTGTTGCACCAAGTCTAGACCAGCTTTTCCAGTGAATTCATTTTCCTTCTTTATGATGATTCCACCAAAATCTTGCCATTAAAGTTTCAATATCCTTTAGCAAAGAAATAGGTAAGCCGAAAACACTCATGGTATAGGCAGGGATAGCTTGCAAAACACTTTTAGTGAGGATTTCTCTGCCTGCATGAGAAAGAAAGCTTGTTTTCCAACTAATGATCCTTTTCCAAATCTTTTCCTTTAAATCTCTAAATGTATTATATTTAGATCTACCTACCATACTAGGAAGACCCAAATACTTTTTACAGTTGTCACAAGAGATTTCATTAGCCTGTTGAATAATAAAGCCCTTTGCCTTGGCAAAAGTATTGGAACTAAACAAAAGAGATAGCATTAATCCATTCCTAAATCTTAGTCCTGCAAAAAATTACACAATCATCAACAAATAGAAGGTGATTTAGCCTTATGCCTCCTTTTGTAGCTACAACACCTTGAATAACCCCCTTAAAGTCAGCTTGCTTCAACAAAGTGGATAGACCCTCAGCACAAATAAAAAATAAGGGGATAAATGATCTCTTTGTCTCAATCTCCTAGAAGGAAAAACATCCTCTACTGGAATTCCATTGACAGGCATTGAGTAGCTCACTGATTTCACACACGTCATCAACAATCGTATCCAACTTTTTCCAAAACCCAACTTTGTCAACATGGTCTCAAGAAAGACCAACTCAACCTTATCATAGACTATTGATTCGACAAATCAAGTTTGATAGCCATACTTCCTAACTTCCCTTTTTGCCTGGACTCGAGAGAGTGAAGAAGTTCATAGGCCAGCATTACATTATCAGTGATCAATCTACCAATAAGAAATGCACTTTGGTTTCAAGAAATAATAGTAGACAGTACCACCTTTAATCTAACCCCATTCAACTCAGCTTGCTTCAACAAAGAGGAAAGACCCTCAGCAGAGAGTGAAAAATAGATAAAGGGATAAATGATCTCCTTGTCTTAATCCCCTAAAAGGAAAATATTCTCTCTTGGAATACCATTGACAAGCATTGAGTAACTCATTGATTTCATACACAACATCAGCAACTGTATCCAACTTTTTCCAAAACCTAACTTAGTCAGCATGACCTAAAGAAAGACCAACTCAATCCTATCATAGGCTTTTGACAAATCAAATTTTATAGCCATACTTCCTAATTTCCCTTTTTGCTTGAACTGCAGAGAGTGAAAAAGTTCATAGGTCAGCATTACATTATCAATGATCAATTTATCAAGAATAAATACGCTTTGATTTTAAGAAATAATAGAAGACACTTTGGTCCTTCAATCCATTTGGAAAAACTTTAGAAATTAACTTATATAATACATTACATAAGGTAATGGGTCTGGACTCATGAACAAAAGAATGAAAGTTAACTTTTGGTACCAAAGCAATGTAAGTATGATTCAAACCTTGAGGCATGACTCCATTTCTAAGAAATTCAAGAACAGATTGAACCACCCCACTATATTCCTATGATCTTGATAGAAGCATGTACGAGGGTTACGTTTGAGTAGTGAGAAGTGTTGAGAAAAGTTGTAAATAGTAATGATAAAGTAATAAAATAATAATAATATAATATTGAATAGTAATAAAAAGTAATAAATAGTAGTAAAAAGTATGTGAAAAGTAATAATAAAGTAATGAATAATAGTAGAGTATTCTAAAAATACCTAAGAATACCCTGCTTGCCAAACATAGCTAAATCCATCTGGACCAGGAGACTTAAATGAAGACATCTGTTTGAGAGAAATAACAACTTCCTCTATTGAGAATGGCATATCCAACGATTTTTGCATATCAACTATCATTCTTCTATCAATACCTTGCAAACACTGTTCAATGGAACTATTAAAGGATTTGAGGAAGTAAAAACATGAGAAAAGTGTTGTCAGAAACCAGTAGAAATCTCCTCTTTTTCTATTAATAGGTTACCTTTTTTATCCACAACCGTCTTGATGAGATTCTTTTTCCTTCTATAGTTTATACAAGTATGATAGAATTTTGTATTTCTATCACTTTAAGCCAATAAATGACATTTAGCCCTTTGTTTTCATCTGACATTTTCCTGATCTAGCAGAAAATCCAGTTAAATTTGCACACTACTTTTGAGTTTACTCGTATTTTGAGGACATTCATCACTCTATAAGGTACTAAGTTTTGCAGTCTTTTCTCAAATGGAATTAGTTTTATCCCTTACTAGATTTGGCTCCATTTCTTAAGACTCTCACTACATGCCTCAAGCTTCCATTGTAAATTCTCTAAACCACTCGAACAACCTGCACTTTTCTACCATTCAGCCTTAATAACATCATTGCACCTAACCTCTTTACCCCAATTAGCTTCGTATTTGAAGTGGTAATACTTCTTTGTATATGTGTTTCTCCCTTTTACACACTGTAGTAAAAGTGGTTGATGGTCAAAATATAGAGCAGCTAAAGTCTCAATTCTGTAATTAGGATACACTTCCATCCATTGTTTATCAGCAAAACCACTATCAAGTCTCTTCTTTGTGAAAATATCATCTTCATGTATGTTACACCATGAAAATTTTGAATAATTCTACTCGAGATCAAATAAATCTCCTTTCTCAACAATCCTTCTGAACTTTCTCATTTAATTTTCATCCCTTGGTCTACCACCTATCTTCTTGACAATAGATAAAATCTCATTAAAGTCCTCAATTACACACCATACCATATTAGATGGTTAGAATGATTGAAGTAATGTCGAAGACCCATCTCTTTGTCCAATATTAAGGTGACCATTAAAGCAAGTAACCAACTTTAACCACCCTCTTCTGTTGAAACAAGCATATTGATATGTCTTTGCGAAAAATTAAGTAGTTCAGCAAACACTTCCTATTTTGACATAAACATTAGTCAACCACTTCTTTCCAAGGCATCAACTACAATTCAACTCTTAAACTTGAATTTTTTTGTAATGTTTCTAGCATGAAAAGTGGACATCATTGCTTCTATTAAAAACACCATTTTAAGATCTTTTATCTTATTTTGTAAATCAAAGTTCTGAACTGTTTGAAAATTTCCAAACCTCCAACAGTTCCAGCTCCACAGATTTATAATGCTCTTAGATTACTTATTAGCTTTTAACTTCATGTGACTTCGTACTATCAAACAAGTCCTAACTCTAAGATGAAAATTAAGGCTAGAGCATATATTTTATTTAATAATGATGTGCTACACAACCTAGTCCCCTATTTGATGAAATTTAATTTTTTCTTAATTCAAATTTTAAAAAAGTAAAAGAAAAATAGTTATTAATGGACAAGATGGGAGACTGTAAGAAAATTTGGTCCGATTTTAAAATTGTATTTATTTTTTTAATAATTTTAATAATTTTTTTAAAAAGTAAAAAAAAAATTCTGAATTTAAAATTCATATTCTTAAATCCGAAAGCTGAACGCTTCCAGGGGTTAATATAATTTCTCATTTTAATAATATGTTTTATATCATTAACATGATGAGTAAAAGTGAGTAATGGTGCGGAAGATCGGAAAGCGAGTGATTACTCATTCATTTGTACTCAGATTAAGGAGAGACCCAATAATGCATCTAATCGATCATCAATTATTCAGTACCCATTAATATTACACACACACAAGACAAGACAAGACAAGAGTGCCCAAAATAAATCATCGAATGTGAAACATCATACCCCAAATTTTCGGTCAGACTCGTACTGACCATTCCTCTCTCGGTAAGCTCTTTCACTTTCCTCTTTTATGTTTTTATTTTTTCTCTTTTCAGAAAAATGAAAATTGATGTATAAGGAATAGAGTTAGTGGGATCTTACCACTTCATCGCACTCCTATTACCTGTTTTGATTGTGATCAGTTACCGGTTTTCTCTCATTTCATTCTGTTTTCAGGGGAATTTAGCAGAGCCCATGTTACAATCCTATCTTTAATGTTTTTGGTCATGCGCTATAATTCAATTGTATTTTGACGTGTTGAGGCTTTGTTTGGTTGCAAATGATTTAGGTATTTTTGGGGGATTGATTTAGGAGATGAGCAAAGAACAGGCACCGGAGACTCTTGATTTCTTCATTTGGACTGTTGAGGTATTTATCACCTCTCTCCCTCTCTCTATGATTCTGATCATTCGGGCCGTCTGTTGCCAGGTAGATCCTGTTTAATTTTGATATGTGATTTGGGTTTCTCGGACCATATGCTAGAAATTGCTTGTTTAGGAAGTTTGATCATGGCTCTTACTTGGTGAATTGATTCTTGATTGTTTGTGTGTACAGTAATTGATTTTTGAAATTCTGGCTTTTTTAGTTAGGCCCGGTTTGGATTGCAGACCCATCTCATCTCAAACTCATTATTACATTTTTTGAAATTCTCATACAAAACACAAATCCGAATACAACTTTTTCAAATCCTAATATAGCTTTTTTAAATCCCAATTCAACTTTTTTCAAATCTCAAAACAATAATAATAATATTTTATTCAACTTTCAAAACTCATCTCATCTCAACTCCAAATCCAAACGAGGCCTCAGTCTCTTTGTTTAAGTTTTCTAGTTCAATCAGGACTTAGTATTAGTTGAGGTTGTGGTTAGTATGTTCGTCATTTCCATGGTTATGCTGAATGGAACAAGTATGAACTGGGAAGTTTCAGTTTTGATTGATTATCCTGATATTATATAGTCTGACTTAATTAATCTTACAATGGAAAGGATATTGTATTGATTGCCTTTCTACTAAGGCTAAACTACACTTTCGGTCACTGAATGCACAATACGTTCTCGTTTAGTCCTCAGATTGTATGACGTTGTAATCTTTTTTCCTGGAAAAAAGCTTTACTTTTGAGCCATATGGTTTTTCCATGCAAAAAGCTGATGAGTCCAAACAAGGAAGATTTGGATCACCATAAGGGGCTGTTGAAATTTCCTGCAATTACCATAGAAGAAGGTTTCTGTAATTTTCATTTAGTAGAGAGCATCTATACATAAAGAGCCGAACTGCAGGTCTTTGTGTCTCCTAGCCGAAACAACAGGTTGGAAGAAGGAATTATCAAGATATGCCACTCTGAGCCGACTGGTCAGACTGACAGATTTTCAAGTCAAGTCAGAAGATCATCTACAGAAATTGGAACACCCCTACAATTGGGAAGTTCAGTGAATGAAGAAATGTAGCAAATCCAAATTAGCAGTGATGGCTCTCTCTTTTATTCAGATATCTGTATCATTCACTTCAGTGTCAATGTTAAGGATTTGTGATGAGACGTGGTCCACAGCACCATGGATTTCTTATAAAACAATGGGATGAATAGAAACATATGCATCTTCTCTGCCATTCTGAATTCAAAATAATTTAGCTGAGCACCATTTTCCGATAGAAATGAACTTGGAAACAGATGCATCTTCTCTGCCATTCTGAATTCAAAATAATTTAGCTGAGCACCATTTTCCGATAGAAATGAACTTGGAAACATATGCATCTTTGCTGCCAATCTGAAGACTTTGTGACTCATTTATTGCTTAAAAAAATATAGTTACATCAGTATATGAGGCTAACTGGCATGCATTGTGCAAAATTCTATTTCTGTTTTTCCAGGATGTTGGTTTGTGGTTGGAAGAGATAAATCTCGGTGGTTACCGCCAGATTTTTAAAGAAAATGGTGTCAACGGAGAATACCTGGAAAGTATGTCCATGTTTACCACTGAGCAGATCCTTCGGTTTATAAGACGATGCCACATGAAATGGGGTGACTTCATCACCCTGTGCAAGGAACTCAGGCGTATTAAAGGTCTGTGGGGGGTGGGGGTGTGTGTGTGTACACGTCTTTTCATTGGGGGGCAAGATGCATGCTCACAGACGTTAGGTTGGTATTGTGTTGGGGGTGGAGGATGCCACGTGTTACAGAGGATGCTGGCATCATACTTTGATTAAGGGCCTAAATGAACAAATTTCTGTGTTCGACTAATGCTTTGTATAGCAGTTAGCAGTTTATAGGGTAGTTCTTCTACATTACTCCTGATGTCTATAGGTGGGTACTTTTAGTTTTTCCAAAATTAGAAGCAGAATAATATTTATTTTTCTTCTTCTTTTTTCTTATTTCTTTGAATTTGTGGGATTTCTATCTCTTTAAAAAGTCTGGTGTTACTGGTTCATTCATCTTAAACACCAAACTTTTCACTGATATGGCACACACCAATATTAGGCATGGTATTACATTCTCATTCTGCTCCTGTGTTAAAATTTTGTTGTTGTACCATTGTTCTTGTTAAAATCTCATTATTCTTCCTTTTATAATGAAATTGATATATTTTTCTAGAGGAACACAAGTTGTGTGCTGAATGAATGCTTTGTTGTGTCATCTCATAGTGTAACCTAGTTATGAGTTGTATATAACGAAGTCTACTACATCTCCAGTGGCTTGCTTGAAAGGGGATCAAAAGGTCCGCCGGCCATGGTGGGCTCCTTCTTGCCTCTCAATACTCTTTATCAAGGTGGTGAGACAGAACAGACAGTCACGGGTTGTTTCCTTGAAGCTGGAACAGTGATGCAAAATCTGCTTTATATGTATGTACTTTGTGTTTTTTTTTTTTCCCTTTTGTTGGAAGAATGGAAGATAGGAAAGAAATTTTTTTCTCTTTTCGTTTTTGTCTTGAACCTGACAGGATTGGTATTTGTTCTCCTATGGAGAGCTATATTTTAAATACAGGCCCTTTGTGTTAATTTATGTTGGTTTTATAGTTGCACCTCCTTTCCTAATCTGTGGACAGAAAAAAAAAAAAAAAAAAAAAGGAATGCCATGTTTTGAGAAATCAATGTGCTTCCTTTCTCTAACGCTATCAATATTTCCCTGATCAGGTTTCACATTTCATATTACTGGGAAGCCCTCTTTAATATTAGGAACATAATTGATGATTGTAATTTCGCTCATATCTAAATTTATTTATACCATTCATTGTTTAGTAATATTAAAGAAAGAGTAAATTAAAAAAAAAAAAAAAGTGTTTGTGCTGATGGGAATGGTTCAATATTGGACTACCAATGGACGAACTTTTTAAAAAAATTAAAAGAAAAAATTAAAAAATTTCTGGAGCAGACCAATTATGCTCACCTTTTTTTCTGTGATGGAATAAATATACATTACAGTCTTGATTTATACCTTTTTTGCTTTCGATTCTTCTTGTTTATGGAAAAATAAAAAATGATAGTTTAGCAGGATTATCTCAAAAGTAGAAACAAAAATATAGGAAAAACAATTCTTTGTTACCTTTAGGAATAATTTGATCTATATTAATTGATGTCTGTCAGCATGTGTATGTGAATTTCTCTTGAGTTTGCATATTGAAGCATTTGCCTCTGTTACCCATATTTTTCTTGCCAGGAGGGTAAAGTTCATGATTATGTATTTAGTGGTGTCAATTGGGCTCGAAGGCCACACTACGATTCCTGCTATCGTATTTGGTGCTTCATGACTAGCTGAATGTTAGCGCATGTGTCTTGTTCTGCTATAGCTGTTGAGTGTTGAGGCCCTGAGGGAGATAGTTGTATCAAATTGCAATTACTCTCACAGAAGATTTTCATGATCCGCTTTTCTTCTCTCATTTTTTGTTATTAATAGGAGTATAAAGAGAAAGAAAATTCAATGTATGCTGGTCAAAATACAAATAGTGACTTGTTCCAATTTGGCCAAATATGTAGGATATTTGGAGTTATTCTGAAAAGTGAAAATATTATTTTTATTTTTGTTGAATGATGCTTTCCTAGATTGTGACATGGTGATATATGAAGAATAGTTGGAGTGGTTGATCAGAAGGTTTTTGGCCATTTTCGATATTTGAAGCTTATGTGAATCTAAAATTAGTTTGTTTTCAATAGATAGGGGCATGTAATTTCTAAAAGTTTTTATGTATGTTATCACGTTTTATTTAATGTAACATACTATTAATTTGTAGAAAATTAATAAATCTTTCTGACCCTCAGGATTGGGGTAGATCAACCAAATGCATGCAGTTTGTGTTTTTAGCAGTTAAGAGGTTGGTTCGTGGGCATATCTATCTGTATCCTTAGTAACAGATAGAACATGTGTATAATTTCTATGTGGTCAATGCTTGTATAATGTTTTTGTGCCATATTCAGTTCAAAGCAGGTAGCTACATGTAATTATATTCTTCCGGCCTAGTGGTAGATCAGCTGCATGCATTTGGGTCTTTCAATGTTGTTTGCAATGTGGTGCTTCCTTTGCAGTTTGTTGATTATTAATAGGTCTTATAACGAACGAGGAATTGTGGAAGTGACAGTCGGGGTTTACATTTAATATACCAACCCAATATGCGAAATGACATATTATACATATATATATATATATATATATATTTATGTAAAAGGTCATGATTATTTGTAGATGCATGCTTAATGTTGGGTTCATTGTTATTGTAATTACCACGATCCAGAACTAACATTACTTACCAGCTTTAACATTAAGGAGAGGGTGTGGTTCAAGATCCAAAAAACTGGAAGAATGTGTTTCTGTTCAAGGCTGGGAAGGAGGTTCTCATAAAGGCTGTGCTTTTCAGGCCATTCTCACACATATACACAATGAGTGTATTTCGTTTGCCCAGAAAGCTGTGCCATGATCTTGAAACAATGATTGCTAGATTCTGGTAGTGTCAAAACAAGAAAAAATGATGGCATTCATTGAAGGAAATGGAGTTAAATGGGGGAAGGAAAGGCTGTAAGGGGGTCTGAGATTCATAAAAATGAAGTTTTTTACTAGTGCTATGCTGTCCAAGCAGGGATGGAGGCTCCTAAAACACCTACAATCACTGGTGGCCCGCATTCTAAAGCTAAACTGGGCAGATTTCCGTCCTATTTATGGAGAAGCCAATGGTCTGCACTGGAGGTGGTAACACTTAACAATACTCTTTAAGTGCCTAGAACCACTTCATTAACCGTAGATCATTCATTATATATATATATATATATATATATGTATGTATGTATGTATGTATGTATGTATGTAGATTTCCTAAAAGAGATGGTTAATTAAAGATCTAACTAGATCTACCACTACCATACTAGAAAATCTAACGACCAATTAGTGAGAAACGGTCACGTAACACGTTGCACAAGTATGATGGAGTTTACTTAAGAAGTAGCATGCAATATGTATTCAATGACTTTAGGAAAGATTGATTATTATACGGTTAAGATCTTATTACCTTAAGTAACACACAAATTAATTACATTTGTGAATTAAGAAAAATTAGAGATTGATGATCAGCCAATAAAGAAATATTGATAGATAAAACCTAAACTATCTTCCTAAAAATTATTAGAAATTAAGATTTTACTGGCCATACCTGAAGTCAAGTGTATATTGTAATATATAAATCCATGCCGGCCCAAAATTATTTGTTAGATACGATATGATATATATATATATATATATATATATTATAGTAAATTGTAATATATGTTTGTACTCTTTGCTTACTATTTGTACTATTTGTACTGTTTGATTTATTAAAGCTCCTCCTACGTCTATAAAACGAAAACTTGTCTCATAGAAGGAAATTACAATTGTTTATTTTATTATGATATCTTAAGATTTTTTTTTATTTAAAATTGAGATGAGTTGAAATGAATTTAATTTATTTTTTAGTATTATTATTATTTTAAAATTTAAAAAATATGTATTAGAATTTAAAAAAGATATATAAGAATTTATATTTTATATAAAAAATTATAAAAATATAATAAAATAAAAATAAGTTGAGTTGAAACTGAATCGAAACGGAGCCTAAGGCGACCGCGGGTTTCTTTACGGATTCTCTTTCCGTCATTGACGGGCAGTGGACTTTTCTCCGTGAATTTGCAAGTTTCGAAGGGGTAGAATTGGAACGCAGTCATTTTATTTTTTTTATTTCAATTTTCATTTCGTTTTTGGGTATAGAAAGAAATAAATCCCGTATTTTGTGCCCCCCAATTTCTTCTCCCAATCCCTCCGATTTGAGCTCGGTTTTTATCTCAGGCTTCGTTCTCTTTCTTCCGGTAAGTTCTCCGCCCTTATTTTCTCGCTCTCTCTTTTCCTTTTCTTTGTTTGGTCGCATAGCGAGATCGAAGAAACTGAAACAGGAAAGTTTCGGATTTCTTTCTTTTTTTCTTACAATCTTTATTTTTTTATTCTACAAACAAGCTTTCCTCTTTACGAAGCGAGTGTGGCTGTTTTCGATTAACTTAGGGAATTTTCTTCCATTCGTCTCTTAATTTTCGTTTCTCATCTGCTTTGAAGGTTAAAAAACCTTTTTTTAAGGTTATACTTGCGTTTTTGTCCCCCCTTTTCAGTAACCAAACAGGTTGGGAAAGATTGGTATAAACTGATCCGCATTAGTGTGTATTTTTTCTGTAATCTTTCTGTGATCTGTTGATTTTATGTGATTTTGTGTGCTATTTCTTGAATTTTCTAATTGAGTCTTGGTTTATAGTATAAACTTTATTCTAGATTTTGTCCGTGTTACTTTGTTTTTTTTTTTTTTTTTTTAAATGATCTGTCGCTTCTTGATTTGTGTCTTTGTGTGAACTTGGAAGTTGAAAAGTGCACTGAAAGATTGGTCAAAGGTTATGGAATTTATCTAAAGCTCTATTACAGGTAAACAATTGGAAGCCTAAGAATTTGCTGTTTCTTTTACCCATCCTGTTTAACTGACAGTTTGTAGAATTTGATCAGTCTATATGTTTCATAGAATGATAAAAATTACTTCTCTTCGATATTAAGAATGAACGTGTGTGTGTGTGCGTGTTTCTGTTCTGTGCCACTTTTCTTGCTCGAGTGTTTAATCTGAGGTTATTCCATTTTGTCAACTTTGTTTCATTCTTTCTGAATTAAGTAAATAATCCTTTTGCCGCTGGTTATAGAATAGGTGGGGAAATTGATTGATGGGTACATCGTCTGGTTCTAACATCCACCATCAATCTTCGTCAAAAATGCTGCCTCCACGTCAGCAACCACGACCTGGAGGACTACAAACCTCACTGTCCCTTGTCTCTTCAGATGCCCGCCTCTCCCCAGAGGAGCCCAGATCAAATTCTGATCAAATTCGGGAGTCCCCTACTGAGAGTGCCAGTTCTCGAGAAACTTGGCCCACTGCCGATGCCATCATGGGAAAGAAGATGATGGAGAATGGGAAAGCTGAGAATGATTGCCCTGATCAGTCAGTTATTCGCAGAGTTTCTATTGCAGATAAGATCTCCCTTCGGGACATAGCAAGAGAGAGAGTTGATGTTATCTCAGAAAAGATGCATCGTTTACCTGATGACATTCTAGAAGAGTTGAAGAATGGACTCCGAGGTATTCTTGAAGGCAATGGTGGTTCACAGCAAAGAGAAGAATTTTCTATGTTGCAGAAACTTGTCCAGAGTAGAACTGATTTAACCGCAAAGACTTTGATTAGAGCCCACCGAGTTCAGCTTGAGATTCTTGTGTCAATAAATACTGGGATTCAGGCATTCTTGCATCCTAGTATCAGTCTCTCTCAGACTTCACTGATTGAGATCTTTGTCTACAAGAGATGCAGAAATATAGCATGCCAAAACCAGCTCCCAGCTGATGATTGTACATGTGACATATGCACTAAGAGAAATGGTTTCTGCAATCTTTGCATGTGTGTAATCTGTAACAAGTTTGATTTTGAAGTAAATACCTGCAGATGGATTGGTTGTGACTTGTGTTCTCATTGGACTCATACAGATTGTGCCATTCGTGATGGACTCATTTGTATGGGTCCTTCTGTTAAGAGTGGAGCGGGTCCATCTGAGATGGTTTTCAGGTGCCGGGCATGCAATCGAACGTCTGAGCTTCTTGGGTGGGTTAAAGATGTTTTCCACCACTGTGCACCAGCCTGGGACCGTGAGGCTTTGACGAGGGAACTGGATTTTGTTAGTAGGATTTTTCATGGAAGTGACGACCCCCGAGGGATTAAACTCTTTCTCAAGTGTGAGGATCTGAAAGAAAAAATGAAGAGTGGAGTAGAGTCAGCAACAGCCTGCCGGGCAATTTTAATGTTTTTCCAAGGTACATATACTTGGAAGCATTCTATAAATTTTAGACTTACTGGTGTTTTTGGCTTTGTTTTATTTCCTTTCTGTTCTTCTTAATTATGGTATGTATGTCCTTAATGAAGAGCTTGAGGTGGACGGACCAAAGAGTATGGAAAATGGGGAAGGTGGAAGGATGATAGCTCCACAGGAGGCATGCAATCGGATTGCCGAGGTGGTTCAGGAAGCCATAAGGAAGATGGAAATGGTGGCTGATGAGAAGATGAGAATGTTTAAGAAAGCCCGCATGGCTCTTGAGGCTTGTGACCGTGAGCTTGAGGACAAGGCGAGGGAAGTAGCAGAGCTGAAGCTGGAAAGGCAAAAAAAGAATCTGCAGGTAGAAGAGCTGGAGAGGATTGTGAGGCTTAAACAGGCAGAAGCTGATATGTTCCAACTCAAGGCCAATGAGGCAAAACGAGAGGCTGATAGGCTTCAGAGGATTGCTCTTGCTAAGTCTGACAAATCAGAGGAAGAATATGCTAGCAATTACCTGAAACAACGGTTAAATGAGGCGGAAGCTGAGAAGCAGTATCTGTTTGAGAAGATTAAGCTGCAGGAGAGTTCTCGTGCATCACACTCACAGAACAGTGGTGGGGGTGACTCTTCACAGATGCTGATGTATGCCAAACTCCACGATCTACTTTACAGTGCTCCACCAAAGCCAGACGGCCAGCCAAATGAACGTCACCCTTTCAGGACGAATTCTTGAAGCGTGCTTTATTATAGTGTATGTTAATTAATTTTACCCATGGTTGAACTAGTCTGATTGAGTGGTGTTTATTTTTGGTTAATCTTTGAACTTCTTTATCTTTTTTGAGGCGAACATATTACTAAAACCTATTTGGAATTAGAAGTTGATTCTTCAATTAGTATATCTATGTATAGGTGCTTCGGTGACCAGTTGATTGTGCTTGTCCTGCAGTTTGTATCTTTTCCATGAATTTGTTAAAATAGGGACAACTTGAGATGTAAGCACTTCTGATGTTTATTGTTGTTTCACTTATTTCATTATGATTATTTCTTAAACCTGGTATCAATTATGATGAATAAAGATTTTGCTCGTTCATTTGTCTGTGGAGTGGTATCTGGAAAAGAACAGGGAGTTATTGACCTATGATAGCCGAAGCCGATGATTCCATGGCTTGTATAATTCTTTTCATTTAATGTGATCATTGGTTTTTTTTTATTTTTTTTATTTTACAAAGTTAATAATCGATTATTTTTTTCAATTTTCAAGATGAATCTATTTAGTTTAGGTAATTTTTTAAATATAATTTTAATATTTTTTAAGCATTTTTTATTGTGGAGCCTTAGGCAACCACCTATTTTGCCTAATGAATCAGCCGGCTCTCGCCAAAAGAGCAAATTGGAGAGTAATGAAACGAGGTTCTATGAAGTTCTAGCTCCAAATGATGTGGAAGCCGTTAATGACCGGGTGAGAAGATCGCATAATATTGTAATCTGATTACGCTCAAAGATCCAATCTTTATGGTAGTGGAATAGTTAAAGATTTTCTGATATTGATGCTTCTTACCTAGATCACATTTGACTGCTAAATAAGCATATAGTGAACAACAACATATTATATATGAAGATTCAATCGTCATCGTTAATTAATTGATGTTTTTCATCTAGATCACATATAAAATCCATGCTTGCTCGTGTCCTAAAAGACACAAAGTAGCGTTCAGAAGAAGGGAAATAAAAAAAAAAAGGCCACAGTGTAGCATCTTTAGGTGAACGGCAACATCCTCCATGTTTGCATTCTGTTGGCTCTACCCTGATTAGGCTGTCAACTTCAATTTGGCATATATCGGTTGATGAGGGGTTTCTATTTTTCTTTGTTTTTTTTCCTACATTTTAGCGGGGCCCAGATCCAAGTGAATATAATGATGCCTGTGAGTGCTTGTTATTTAGTTAAAATGAGTAGATGGCTTTCAATTTTGGTTGGGAGAACAAACCAGAGAAAGGCAAAGGATCATATAATTGTGCACAGCCTAATCAAGTTTTTTATTAAGCAATCGACATCTTAATTATTTTTCTCATACTGAAAAGACATGAGTATGTTAGTATGAAGGTTCCCACAATTATATGATATGATCTAATAAATTGTTGTCAAGTTTTTGCAAACAAATGATTAAACAATATCCATTAATAAGCCAATCAGCATATATGAAGAGAAACATGCAAGTGTTAAAATAGATTAAATATGTAATGTCACTAATACCTAGGTCTAAGCTTCAACATTAACATAATTGCTTACCTTATCTTAGACAGCAAAGTTGGAAGTGTAGTCAGATGTATAAAAATCAGAAGCACAATAAGAGGTTGGAAAGAAAAGGGCAGAGGCCCCAGAACACGTTATCCATATCTTTGGGGATGTCAGAACATCAAGAAAAGAAATCCTCTAGTCTGTTGCCCTTTTTCCCTTTTGTCTTCAAGTGCAAGGTCATAATGCTAGTCATGCAATCTGAATACGATAGTCATACATCAACATACTAATGATCAATAGCTAGAGCGTGCAGTGCATTCTAAGTAAGAAAGAGATGAAAACAAGTTCGATTCCCCATCTTATGCCTCGTGACTTCCTTCCATTTATACAAAAAAACAAACGGCAATATTGAAAATTGAAGTGCCTTTTGCAAGTGCTAACAGGCATTTATCCCAACGCTGGTGGGTGGATGCTTTATTTGCTCAGTCTGTAGGCAACATAAAGGGAAAAAAAACCCTTTGGGGCGCTCAAATCTAGTAAAATTGTTCCATGGGTGCCCACTATAGATAGTCCTTTCTAACATATATATATATATATATATATATATATATATGTATATATATATATATATATACACGTTAGAAATGTAGGTCGTGACTCGTTACTACAAGCTAGTAGCTAGTAGTTGCAAAGTGATGAGTAAAAACTAAAGGATTGGTTAATTGTTGTAAAATATGGTCTTGTAAACTTATTGCAAAGCCATACATCTCTGCTAATTTGCTATTGATTGAAGTCAATAGTAATAAAAATATCTAATCTTTTAGTGTCGAGTTCTATTCATTTATATGCAAGGCATATGCTGGCTTCTTAATTTCTAGAGGTATATATACACATGAATTAAATTTAATATTAACTGGGCGGTTGTTTCATTAGGCGACTTAGACAATTGCCTAAGACCTATTAATGGAAGGTCTCCCAAAAAAAGTCAAAAGTAATTTTTTTTTAAATGGTAAAAAATACCCAAAAGTGTCAAATAAATATTATATAAAAGAACATCAAAAGTGTCAAATAAATATTATATATGTCATTATTAATTAAAACTATTTGTTGAAAAGGTAGTGTAAAATTTTAAGTAGTAATTGACTTGGCAAATGATAGGAAATATTTTTAAATAAAAATCAAATTTAAAAATTAAAATAAATATAAATTTATTTCATTATACTTTAGAAAAAAGTCTCAATGAAAATTTTAGCCTTAGACTCCCCAATCTATTGAGCCGACCCCTTTGTTTATATCTGAGTTTTTTTGGAGGACATGGAATCAAATATTTTAGGAGCCATTCTTTTTCTGTAATGTTTTCATACTTAAGAATTTGGACATTATTGTTGATCTAAGATTAAAGATTAGTTTTGCAAACTTTCATACATAAATAGTACGTTACCCTTGTTTTATTTTCCTTTTTTGATAATTTTCTTAAAAAATCCACATTTGTAAAGGGAACATAAGTCGTTGGTGATTAGACCATATACTTTAATAGACAATCTGCTATTTTGCTCATCTAATCTAATATATTTATTATGTCATATTCAACCAAAGAAAAAAAAAAGAAATCGACACAATTGTTGATCCAAGATTAGATAATAGCTTTGCAAACTTTCATACATAAATGGTACACTACTCTTGTTTTATTTATTTTCATCTTTTGGTAATTTTCTTAAAAAGCCAACATTGATAAGGGTAATATAACTCATTGCTGATTGGACCATATACTTTAATAGACTACTTGTGACTTTGCTAATTTAATCTAATATATTTATTATGTCATATTCAACCAAAGAAAGAAAAGAAAAAAAAATCAAAATTATTGTTGATCCAAGATTAGAGATTAGTTTTGCAAACTTTTATACAAAAATGGTACGCCACTCTTGTTTTATTTGTTTTTCTATTTGGATAATTTTCTTAGAAAACCCACCTTTGTAAGGGGAACTAGGGGTGGGCAGCGGGTATCCACACCCGCTGCCTAGCCCACACTCTGCCCAGCCCCGCATTGTGGGAGCGGGTTAATCCGCCCGGCAACGTTAGGCGGGGTTAACCCCGCCTGCATTTTGGTTAGAGGGCGGGGGCGGGAGCAGTAGAGGGTTGACCCCGTACCGCATTACCCCGCCCCTGCCCCTGCCCCCGCATAGATATTAAATATAATATATATTATATATTATATATTTAAAGAAACCCGAATGACTCAAAATGACATCGTTTCGTCATTTAGTTTTTTTTTTAAGTTTACTTACATAAAATGATGCCGTTTATATAAAACGGCGTCATTTTATATAAGGGAATTAGGGAATTAGGTTCGATTAAACTCCCCCGCCCCCCCAATTCGAACTCTCATTCTCTCCTCACTCTGATCTCTCTCTCTCTCTCGGCTCCCTCTCACTCTCTCTCTGAAATCGCCGTCGCTGAACCCTAGCCCAGGTCACCGTCGCTCGACGTCGTCCTCTCAGTAAGTGCGACCTCGTAGCTCGACCCCATCACTTCGCCTCCCGTTGCCCCCCGGTAAGTGCGTTGCGCCATCGCTCCATAGATTTCGTTATTAAAATTTCCATTTTTGCTTGTATAATTAGTTGAAATCTTGAGTTTCTTTGTATTGATTGGTTTATTATAAGTTGGTTTATGTGAATAAGTTGGTTTATTAAAATTTATTTATTATAAGTTGGTTTATGTAATTAGTTGATGTTGCCCAGATGACTAACACAAGAGGGGGGGTGAATTGAGTTATATTAAAAAATTAATACTTATAAACCAAATATACAATATAAAATATAAACAGAATATGAAACAACAGGAAATATAAAGAGTAAGGGTAAGAAGAAACAAACTCAGTATTTTAACGAGGTTCAGCCCAACTGCCTACGTCCTCGTCTTAAGCTACCCCTTAAGGATCCCAAATTTACTATTCAATCTTCTTCAAGTGGAGATAGAAACCTATTACACCTTTGAGTAATACCGCTACAAAGAATCCGTGTAAAACACCCTCTACACTTCCAATCACCTCACACTTGGTATTCAACTATTCCTTGTGTAAAACACCTTCTACCCACACAAGAGTTACACCCTCTTACAAATAAAAAAACTGATAATGGGTAGGTTATCAGAATACACTCCTCAATGAGTAAGATAAAAACAATACAGCGCAACCTATATCTCTCTCAAAATGAACAAGAATTAAGGCACAAAACTTAGAGAAGAGAGAATGAGCGTTTTGAAAGAAAGATGCAAAGGCTCTTGTTGTTGTGATTTTTGTAAAACACAAGTGAGCTATTTATAGGCAAATAAGTCTCATTCAATCGTCTTTCAAATTCAAAATTCAAATTTTGATGAAATCATTATATATGTCATACGTTTTGATAAAGTCATTTCATATGTCATGCATTTGATGAAATCATTGCATATGTCATACGTTTTGATGAAGTCATTGCATATATCATGTATTTGCATTAAATAATTTTTGAAATTAAAAATTTTAATGACATCATGTATATGTCATGCACACGAAAAAAATAATTTTTGAAATTAAATATTTTAATGATGTTATGCATATGTAAAAAAATGCAATTTGATGCTTTATAAAAAAAGATTAGTTTTGAACCTTAATCCAATTTCGAATTTTATCAAGAGATGTACAAAATTACTCTATGAGCATCATTTATAGACTTGTTCTATTTCTTGTTTATGTTTGATGTGCGCTTGACTCCATTGCGTAGATAATTTGAACTTGAGACTTGAATTTATTTGTTATCATTAAAATCTATACGTAGATACGAGACCTGAAACTTTGGGTTCTACAATCTCCCCATTTTTGATGATGACAAATACTTAGTAGAAATCTGCAACCTGCAGTAATACTTAAGCTCCCCCTGAAAATATGTATTAACTTTTCAAGTAAAACATAGACATGATTATAGCATATATAACAAGGTAGTATAATACTAGTATAAAATACTAGTATAATAAGAAATACTAGTATAAGACTTCTCCCCCTTTTGGCATTATTAAAAAGGAACCGCAATTGATTTTAGTAAAATTTCTTCCCCTATCTGTGTCCTACAAAAGCTGTAAAGGCTGAAACCTAACTTTATCGTTTCGGTGTAGAAATCCGATTGATGTTATTGACAAATGAAATATTATCGAGATTGGGTGCGGAAGGAGATTTCTTCTCGCGTCCATGTCCAACAAAACCTACAAAGGCTAGAGGCCTAGCCTTGGCAATTTGGTGCAGAAGGAGATTTTGAAGAGAGTTGAATAATTAGAGTCACTCGTGTCTGACACAACCTGCAAAAGCTGGAGGCCTAGCTCTGGCAATTCAGTGCGGAAGGAGATTCAAATCCGCTTGACGTTGTTGACAAACGAGATTTTGTAGAGATTTGAAAACTTTCGATTTCTATTTAAATGACCATTTTCACCCATCGAATACTCATTGATCAAGTATCTGCTTATCCAAAACAACAGAATGGAGGAGAAAATTTCTTCTAGTAATCTTCCGGATTTGAACTAAAAACTGGCTCAATCAGTTATCTCTCTCGTCTCATCTAACATATCTTGTAAGTTTGACTAAGTAAGATTTGAAGAGATGATAGTGCGTCTTGTCCTTATTTCCATCTCTATAAGAGCAATCCTTAGCTTTATCTAAATCGCATCAAATCTTCTTCTCATCTTTGAAATTCGCCTGCAATCTCATTTTACAAATTTTTAATGACTTGTCAATTTTCCTTCAGTACTTCTCGTCATCAATCTATTTCTGCATCTGTTGTAGGTGCCATGAAGTAATAAAAGATTGATTTGGCTAATAAATTAGATCATGACGCCATTTATGAGTTTGTGGGTCTCAGAACTCGATATTCATCATCCATTGTTGCCTTTTCCACTCGGTTGCAGTCCAAAACTCGCGAAATTGAGAAGTTTAGCGAAACGGTCTCTGCACTTTAACGACTTGTTTATGAATCAAACAGAAAAATAGTAGAGTTAAAGTAACAGAATAAGGATTTAAAATCCTTACTTGCCTCTTCATTTCGACTGTCTAATCCTTTAGATGAAAACAACATATCGATTTATGAAGAGCAAATGCTGTTGAAAGATGAGGATAGAAGCCTCAAGTTTTTGTAATTTATTTAAGACAAAGGAATAAAAGTATATGGTAGATTTTCATGACATGCATAATTCCTATTTCTCTTCTAATTATGTATAGTCTATCTTCTAGTAGGGATTTTGTAAAAATGTCTGCCAATTGATTGTTTGTGCTTGTGAATTCTAGTACAATATCACATTTTTGCACATGATCTCTAAGAAAATGATATCTAATTTTAATATGTTTGGTCCTAGAATGTTGTATTAGATTCTTTGAAAGATTTAGACCACTAGTATTATCACATTTAATAGGAATATGATTGTACATAAGTTTAAAATCCTCAAGTTGTTGCTTCATATAGAGAACTTGTGCACAACAACTACCTGCAGCAACATACTCTGCCTCAGCAGTAGATAATGCAATATAATTTTGCTTTTTACTAAACTATGAAACAAGTGTATGATCTAAGAAATGACATGTTCCACTAGTACTTTTTCGATCAACTTTGCAACCAGCATAATCCGTATCTAAATAACTAATAAGATCGAAAGAAGTGTGCTTAGAATACCATAACCCTAGGTCAATGGTACTAGCAAGATATCTAAAAATGCACTTGACTGCAATCAAATGAGATTGCATTGGAGATGATTGAAAATGTGCACATAAACATATACTGAATATAATATCAGGTCTACTAGATGTCAAATATAATAAACTACCAATCATACCTTGATATACCTTTGAGTCAACTGGCTTACCGCTTTCATCTTTATCAAGTTTGGTAGTTGGACTCGTTGGTGTTCCAATTACCTTCGTACATTCCATCTCAAACTTTTTGAGTAACTCTTTAATATATTTTGACTGATTAATGAATGTTCCACTTTTTGCTTACTTGATTCGCAATCCAAGAAAGAAATTAAGTTCTCACATCATGCTCATTTCAAATTCTTCATGCATGCTCTTAGCAAAATCTTGGCACATATTTTTATTAGTAGCACCAAATATTATATCATTAACATAAATTTGAAATAGAAGAATATCATCCTGTTCATATTTGATGAAAATAGTTGTATCGATCTTTCCTCTTGAAAAATTTTTTTCAATCAAGAAACTACTAAACCTTTCATACCAAGCTCTAGGAGCTTGTTTGAGTCCATATAAAACTTTTGTGAGCTTGATAACATGATTAAGAGAAATATGATTTTCAAAACCTAGAGGTTGCTCAATATATACCTCTTCATTTATAAAACCATTTAAGAAAACACTTTTAACATCCATTTAAAAAAGTTTGAAATTTTTATAACATGCATATGCAAGTAACATGCGAATAGCTTCTATAACGCCCCGATTTTTCGCATCGATTACAACGTAAATCGACGCATCCGGACAAGTAACACAAGGCTACTTATCCTACGTAAACATAAAAAGTAGCATGCATGCATCTAAGCTTACTAATTAAATGCAACGCCGATCGCAGCTGGAAGAAGTAAATTCCCAATATATGCAAAGAGATCTAACTCTTGCATAAATAGATCACATGGCATACTAAAATTACACTTCTCATAACATCGTATTTACAAAAACATACTGTATTAACTCTTACATAACCCAGTTAGTTTTCTCAAACATAATCTCATATTCCACCATCATCTAGTACTCTTACTTCTTTACTTGATCACGTACATGAGATCATCTCAACCGGAGGGAGCATTTTATAGGACCCTCAGGGTACTTCAGAATCTCTAGTGCTGATCGGGTCTCAATGCAATTTATCTATCCCTGCACAACATCTATCATTCCATAAGGAATGATAGACAAAACATAAAATAGTGAGATTTACAAGAAATCTCAGTAAGTACACAGTTAACGAAATAAGGCACAGAT